>JANZXR010000172.1:14544591-14565930 GCA_027575705.1 Erythroxylum echinodendron
ATCTTTCTACTTCATTTTCAACTCCATATCATCTTTAATATCAATAATCCATGATTAATCCTGAACATCAATAACTGAACATACATACATATATGCGCATATTCTTAATCAACTTACTACACGGACTTAACTAATTCTCTTCAGTTCGAAATCTCTTATCCACTTAAAACGCTAAAACACAAGTACAAACTTCTCCACATTTCTCATTTATTAGTTCTAGTCTTCTAAGAAAAGGTCGGGGTCCAACATGTGCAATTATGTTAGTATCTAAATAATCCCTAGTCATAGGATTAATAAAACAGGACATTATTAATCTAGATAGACTAGCACATGTTATACCCCTTGATTTGATCAAGCAGTAGATCTCACAAACTATAAGTATAAGATGTTTATAGTTAACATGTGGATGCTTAGTAAGAGTAGTAAGTACATCGGATGACCCGCTATGAGGTTAGCATATAGATGATCTATCAAATGTCAATGATTAATCTCATCGTAGCAATGGTGCAAATATCCTTAGACTTGAGGTACTCAAAGATATCTTGGATACTAATCCTGTGTTTTGACGTCATTCTTTGTTACCTCAAGACGAGGTCACTCTTAGGGTGGTGATTGGGTATAGCTATTGGCATTTGAAGGTAATTGGGTAACCAATAAAGGACTCACCACTCGTGATAGAAGGACATGTGGTTATAATTTAGATTCTGACATTTCCACTGCATTGTCATGCATGTGATGCATGAATCCATGGCACCCCAACAGTGGTATTAGAGTAAGTTTATGCATGTATTAGATGATGTATTGAGTACATGCAAAGCGTTTGTTGGGTTGTGATTGACATGCATGTTGATTTGGAATAATTCGTATAAATTGTAGAAATTTTTTTCTGATTTTCTTTCAAAAAATGTTTATAAGGTATTATATCATGTTTCTGTCAAAGGAAATTGCAATTGAATGTCATTTGCTATTTTATTTCAAATTAATATCCAGTCTATTTATATGTTAGTTGTGGAAATTTCTGAAAAATTGAATCAATGTACTGGTTTTGAAATTTTCGTAATAATTCTAGAAAATTTTTTTCTGATTTTCTTTCACGTAAATGTTTATAAAGAGTTGTGTTATTTTTCTATCAAGGGAAGATGCAATTGAATGTCATTTGCTATCTTATTACAAATTTAGTTTCAGCCTGATGCATATATAGAGATCTGGGAAATTCTAGAAATCTGATGAACATGCATGCTTGTAAATTCCATATTAATTTTATAAAAATTGATTTTATGAATTTTATACGTGCATATGCAAGATAAGATGTTGCCACGTGTATAAGATACGTGACACTTGTTGTTAAAGTGATTATCTTGTGAATGCATGATGTGGAGTATAACTAGTGATAGAAGTAATATGACAAGTGTCATATACATGTAATGTGCTGGCTAATTCCACTTAATAAATAATTCATAGGAATTAGTTTCTAGAATTTTTTTTATTAGGCACATTTAGAATGTGTATAAGACTATAGAATTTTTTTAGAATTAATTGAATTTGATTCAATTAATAAATCAAGTCAAGGTCAACATTAGTCAATTTTTTGAAAGCTGATGGAGTTGACTTAATTAATGACTTATGATGTATGTGTTTCGGTTATAAGACCTTAATAAAGATTTTATGAGATAAGAAATGTATTATTTTGATGGTAGTATCTTGCATAGTGCATGTGCTTAAAAATAGGGTTTCGAAAAATTTTCGAACACCAAATCGGTTCTTTTAATGTCTGGTAGGTTAACTTATTGATCTTGATGATTTTAGCCGTCAAGATATTTTTGGCTTGTATCAAAATTGTTTAGATAAATTTGAGATAACTTAGGGATATTATAGATGACTAATTGATGTACAGGAATTTTGAAAACCCTAGGGATTAATTTAGAATTAATCCAAGTAGAGAATAGCCTTTCTTGTGTGACTAGAAAAAGGCATATATACTAAAATTAAAGTGTTTAATTTGGACATCAAAATAATTGAATTTTACAGTTTCTAATCGAATCGCATTCATAATTCAAATTAGCTAAGTCTAACATTAGTACCCGATTCGGTTCAATAGTTAAATCAAATCACAAACTTTTGATGTATAGTCAAGTCACAACCTCAATTAAACCTCCTCTGTATGATACATGCATTAGATGCAATTTAAGGGTGGTCATGGACATAGACTCAATTTAATTAAGTTGTCCATAATCTGAATATGTATACAATATCATCCAAGTATTGATGAGACCAAAGAACAAATCCCTCAACTGAAATATTAGGGCTTACATCTTCTATTGATATGGCAAGAAGTAGAATTCTTTTAGAGTTGGGTTCTTAGGCAAACCCAAGCCCGTTCTACACAAATATATTCAAACTATGGAAATTAGATTTTTGGATTAATGGATTGGTCCTAACTGGAAGTATTGATTTGTTGGCCAAACCCAAGGTGAATGGGGATAGAGTCGAAGTTGGGTTATATACATAAGATGTATACAAATTAAGATTTAACAACCTAATAAGTTTGTTAAATCAACAATTGATGGCATAAGTCGATAGTGCATAACTAAATGCAATTGGTATGAATGATACATACCGATTGACCTAAGGTGGTTTGTTGGGCAAATCCAAGGTCACTCTTGGTGATATTGTGTATCGACCTATTAAGAAAACTGTAAGTTTTCTCGAATACAATTTTCTCGAATTCGTAGTGAGGGCTATAGATTTGAATAAGAATAGTGGGACCCATAATGCATGTGATTAAAGTCTTTATCGATATACTCTAGTGTACATTCTAAAACTTTCTCTTATTCTTCTATGTTATTGAATTGCCACAATGTCTTCGTACAGTGTGAACCTACGTTCTCTATTATACTCCAACAAACTCACGGGACCTAACTTCTTGAATTGGTTACAAAATTTGATAATTGTTCATAAATAGGAGAAACTAGGATACGTCCTAGATGAATCACTTCCCAATCTCCTTGTTGTTGATGCATCTGATGATGATTAGAAAGCTTACAAGAAGCTACTGGATGCTAGTGAGCTGGCTAGCTGTATAATGCTGGCCTCTATATCACCAGAACTGCAAAAGCAACATGAGGCTATGGATGTTTATACCATAGTCTACCATCTAAAGGAACTATTTTATGAGTAAGCTCGGTCTAAAAGGTTCGAGACCTCAAGGTTGCTTTTCTTCTCTAAGATGGCTAAGGGATCATCTCCAGTGCAGTATGCGCTAAAGATGTATGGATACATTAAGAGGTTAGCCAATTTGGGTTTCGTAGTACATCATGAATTAAGTATAGAGTTAATTCTAACTGGTTTGACTGATAGTTATTCACAGTTTGTGCTTAACTATCGGATGAACCAAATATCTACAACGATACCTGAGCTGATTAATCTGCTCAAAATAGCTGAGTTTACTGTCAAGAAAGGCTGTAAGGCTGTGATGCTGGTAGACTCCTCTTCTAGTTCTCAAAAGAGGAACCAAAAGAAAAAGAAGAAGTCCAAGAATCCAGTGGGAGGAGTAGCCAAAAAGAAGGTAAAGGAGACAACAATAAAAGGGATATACTTCCATTACAATAAGGAAGGATACTGGAAAAGGAGCTATAAAGCTTATTTAGACTCACTGAAGTAGAAGAAGGCATTAGATTCCCTACCGTCTACTTTAGGTATGTTATTTGTCATTGAGGTTAATACTATTTCTGATCATAACATTTGGGTATTAGATACCAAATGTGGCTTGCAAAAATGTGTTTACATGTAGGGTCTCAAGGATAGTAGACCACTTAAGAAAGGAGAGATGGACCTACGGGTGGGAAATGGAGCAAAAGTTGCTGTACTAGCCGTAGGAACATATGTTTTGTATCTTCCTAGTGAACTAGAGCTAATTTTGGATAATTGTTATTATGTACCTGTTGTGATAAAGAACATTGTATATGTTTCATGTCTTAATAAAGTAGGATTTCATTTAACTTATTCAAGCAATGGTTATTTAATTAAGTTGAATGAAATGTTGTATGGTACTGCTACATTGTGTAATGGTATTTACATATTAGATATATGTAATCCAATTTTAAATATCAATGACAATAAAAGACAAAAACGAGATAACTTAAAATCATCTTACTTGTGGCATTGTCGACTTAGTCATATAAGTGAGAAGCGTATGACTAAGCTACAAAAGAGTGGTAGCTTAGGATAATTTGATTATGAATTATATGACACATGTGAATCTTGCTTATTAGGCAAAATGACTAAATCACCTTTTGAAGGAAAAGGTGAATGAGTGAATGGATTATTAGACCTAATACATTCTGATGTATATGTTCCAATGTCCATTCATGCTAAAAGTGATTTTATATACTTTATTACCTTTTTTGATGATTATTCATAATATGGGTATGTGTATCTACTGAGATACAAGTCTGAAGCATTTGAAATGTTTAAACAATTTAGACATGAAGTAGAGAAACAGCTTGGTAGAAGTATCAAGACTCTTCGATCAAATCGAGGTAGTGAATACTTGAATGAGGAGTTTCTAACTTATCTCAAGGATGACAAGATTGTATCCCAATGGACTCCACCTTACACACCGTAATATATTGGTATAGCTAAAAGGAGAAACCGAACCTTATTGGACATGGTAAGGTCGATGCTAGGCTTAGCAAATCTACTAAAATCCTTTTGGGGTCATTCACTCAAGACTGTTGTTTATGTGATAAATAGAGTCCCTTTAAAAGCAATTGATCTTACTCCATAGAGATATGTACTAATAAAAAGTCCTATCTTTCTCATATGAAAGTTTATAGTTGTCCGGCTTACGTAAAGCAAATTCAATCAAACAAGCTTGAAGCGAAATATGATGAAGGTCTATTTATAAGATATCTTAAGGAAACAATTGGATATTAGTTCTATAATGCTTTAGAGCAAAAGGTTCTTGTCTCAAAGTATGTTGTCTTTTTAGATAAAGAGTTCCTTCTAAGAGAAGACAGTGGGAGCAAAGTTGAACAACAATTTCGGATTTAGGTAGTTGATCTACGTCCGTTTGAACATCATAAACTTGGTGAAGTTCATGATGTTCAAACGGACGTAGATCAACTGCCTGAATCCGAAATTGTTGTTCACGGATATGAGACAACAGTTGAACCTTCTGACACACAAAATATTCGTAGGTCAATTAGTATAAGCAATGTTCCAGAGAGATATAGATTTTTCGTAAATGAACAAAATGGCATACTGCTCATAGAGAATGATGAGCCTACAACCTATGAAGAGGCTCCGAAAAGTTCAGAATATGAAAAATGGCTTCAAGCTATAAAGTTTGAAATAGATTCTATGTTTGAAAACCAAGTATGGACTTTGGTTGACTCACCTAAAGGGCTAAAACCTATAGGGTGCAAGTGGATTTTTAAGAAGAAAATCAACATGGATGGTAATGTGATTACCTATAAAATGATGCTAGTTGCTAAAGGATATTGTCAGAGACAAGGAGTTGACTATGACGAGACATTTAGCCCCATAACCATGCTTAAATCTGTTAGAATACTCCTAGCCATTGCTGCTTATTATGATTATGAAATATGCCAAATAGATGTGAAGATGACTTTCCTGAATGGAAATTTAGTTGAGGATGTGTATATGATACAACTTGAGGGCTTCGTATCTAAAGATGGCAAAAAGGTATGCAAGTTTAAAAAATCCATTTATGGATTGAAGCAAGCATCTATGAGTTGGAACATCCGATTTGATGAGACAATAAAAGAGTTTGGTTTCTCACAAAATCCTGATGAACCTTGTGTGTACAACAAGGTTAGTGGGAGTGTCATCATATTCCTTATGTTATATGTGGATGACATATTACTAATAGGAAATGATGTCTCAAGTTTATAATCAGTCAAAATTTGGTTGTCTTAGAATTTTTTTCATGAAAGACCTTAGAGAAGTAACTTATATATTAGGAATAAAAATCTATAAAGATAGATCAAAGAAGTTAATAGGTCTTTTACAGTCAACATACATAGATAAAGTGCTAAAGAGGTTTAGTATGGAGCAATCTAAAAGAGGGTTTCTTCCCATGACTTATTGAATAAAAGTCTCAAAATATATGTGTCCCAAGACGCAAGATGAGAGGGCTCACATGAGTATGATCTCGTATGCTTCAGCAATAGGATCGATCATATATGCTATGTTATGTACAAGACTTGATATATCGAATGCTCTAAGTGTTCCGAGCAGATATCAATCGGATACTGGTGAGTATCACTGGGTGGTTGTCAAGAATATCCTAAAGTAATTGAGTAGGACTAAGGATGTATTCTTGATATATGGAAATGGAGCTCTCGTAGTGAGAGGGCATATAGATGCTAGTTATCAACCTGACTAGGATGACTCCAAATCCCAGTCAGGTTATGTTTTCACACTAAATGGTGGAGCAGTCAGTTGGAAGAGTTCCTAACAAGAGACGACTGCAGATTCAACGACCGAGTCAGAGTACATTGCAACTGTAGAAGTGGAAAAAGAAGTTGTTTGGATCAAGAAGTTTTTTATGGAACTTAGAGTAGTTCCGAGTATCGTAGAACTGATACTGTTGTACTATAGCAACAATAGGGTAAGCCAAGGAACCAAAGTCTGACCAAAGGTCCAAGCACGTACTCAGGAGATATCACTTAATTAGGGAGATAATTGAAAGAGGTGATGTGAAGATAGAGAGGATGCCTACGTATCAGAACATCGCTGATCCTTTGACTAAGCGACTTCCTCAAATGAAATTTGATTCTAGTGTATTCGCCTATGGTATTAGATATAAAGGTTATTAACTTTAGTTCAAGTAGAGATTGTTAAAGTAGTGCTCTAAATACAATCACCTTTAGCACTTTTATACAAACTTTATTTTGATTAATAAAGTGAAAGGCAATTTTTGTTAATTTGATATTTGTTTATATATGAATTGATGTCGATCTTAAATCAAATTAATGAAGTCTATAATACAAAACATAGCATGAAGGAAATCCTGATGAGATCATGATAATGAGATTCCTATCATGCGCAATTATGTTAGTATCTAAATAATCCCCAATTATAGGATTAATAAGACGGGACATTATTAATCCAGATAGACTAGCACATGTTATACTCTTTGATTTGATCAAGTAGTGGATCTCACAAACTATAAGCATGAGATGTTTAGAGTTAACATGTGGATGCTTACTAAGAGTAGTAAGTACATCGGATGACCCACTATGAGATTATCATATAGATGATCTATCAAATGTCAATAATTAATCTCATCATAACAATGTTGCAAATATCGTTAGACTTGAGATACTCAAGGATATCTTCGATACTAATCCTGTGCTTTGATATCATACCTTGTTGCCTCAAGATGAGTCACTCTTAGGGTGGTGATTGGGTACAATTATTGGTATTCGAAGGTAATTAGGTAGCCAATAAAGAACTCTCCACTCCTGATAGAAGGAGATGATACCCATGGCCTCTTGTCGCGGTCATTAGTCCGGAGTCTCTGGCCAGAACAGTTATGTGTCATAAAGAGAGTCTTAAATGACACATAGAGTAATGAGATCCTAGGACAAGAACTAACATCACTTGGATGAGATATGACATAGTCAGTCTAGTGGGAGTTGACACATAGCCCATACTCTAAACCAAGTAGGGGATATTATGGTGAAAGGATGAATAGCATGATAACTATCTATGGAAAGGTTCGTAAGTTAGAGAATTAACTATCGAAGAGTTTGTGTGTTAATCCACTTACATTCTGGTAAATTGGCATCATGAAACCTTTCATGATTTGCTTGAATCAAGATTTAATTCAAGTGATATGGAACCATCCATGATTTACTCGAATTAAAAGTCAATTCAAGTGCCAAAATAATCAGGAGCCTAAGGGTCACACGCTTAAAAGATCATATGGAAAACAAAGTGTGTATGGTTGGTTTTCTGTAGGCCACGATCGTGGCTCATACCGGAGGCGAGGTTATCAATTAAGTAGGCCATGATTGTGGCTCATAGGCCACAATCGTGACTGAAGGCTCGACAAATGTACATAAGTGAGTTCTTCACTTATGTACAAGAGGTCTTATAAGTTCTTACACACTCAAGAGAGAGGATAAGGGGTCTAGAAGAGTTCTAAAAAGAGAGAGAAGTGGTATTAAGTCTTCTTTATGTAATTTATGTAATTGTTGCACAAATCTAATTGAATGCAAGATATTCTTAATCTTTCTCTTCATTTGAAAATTTACTTGAACTTATCAAGTTCGATGTTCTAACCACCCTTACACATTACTTCTTATTCCTTTTTGCGTGTTCTTAGATGATCAAGGAAGGTTTTGGTGTTTGCTACAACCCTTTTATATATATATAAGGGTTGTAGCATTCAAGATCCAAGTTTGCAACTCTTCATTCAATCCCTAGCTTTGTGAAGCGAAGCGATCTTGTTCCAATAATGAATAAGGTTTCGATCTGGCACATTGAACTTTCTAATTTCCTAGGACTTTGTTCCACTTTTTATTAGTAATGATCAATTGAGAAATGTAGGTTTCTGTCAATTCCAACCCAATCGATTGAGAATTTTTTCAAATGTGATGATGCCTATAAATGGTTTCTAAATCAGTATGAATCATTAAAATCACAGGATCAAACTATCATCATGTAACATCCTGTTATTTAGGATAAGGTTAAAATAGTGTTTATAAGAGGTTACTAAGAAAATGGGAAGTATAATTCATACTTACACATAATGTGGCATACACATACAAGAGAATATTTATTTTTGCATATTAATATGGTTTTCCATGCATTCATTGACATTTTCCAGGTAGAAGTGATTTTTAATGTGATTAAAAATGTGAATTGTGGATTATTTGTCTTGAAAATTAAATTGGTGTGAATTAGAATTGATTTCGTCTTTTGGTGACATTTCGGACATTTCAAAAATTTATGAAAATTTAGAGTATTTTTGGACTAGGAAAAATGCCTAGTGGCAAGACTAATTGAGACATTGAAAATTAGGATGACTAAGCTCAAAATTGAGTGACATTTGGGCTAGTTAAATGAGTGACAATTGGATTGGGAATTAATTGACAAATGGACTAACTATAGAGTGACAAAAGGACCAATTATTATGCGACATGTGGACCAATCTTGGAGTGACATGTGGACTGATTAAAGGGTGATAAATGGCAGCATAATAAGTGGAGTAGTGGCAGCATAATTGTTGAACAAATGGCTAGCATGCCTTAAGACATATGGTGAATTTACAAGTTGATGATGGAGCAAATTCCAGCAATAAAGTTTCTGTTGTTTCCCTCACCTTTCTCCACCGAAATTGCCCCAAATTTCTTTGTATTTTGTTCTTAACCCTAGCTCAAGTGCTACACGAAAATCACACCTAAATCTTTCACCAAATTGCCAAGAAAACTAGCTGATTATGATCTTAATATTGCTGTCCAAAAGTCACCTTGCTTTCACTATAAGTTTGTGTTGATTTTGCTTACATGGAGACTTGTTAAATCTGAAGTTTTGTGTTGGATTGGAAGCCTAATAGGTAAGTAACAATCTGAGTTTTATGACATGTCAAATGACATAAGAATGATGTTTGAATTGGACTGAAATGCATGTGATATTGGTGAAGAAGAATCGCTAGAATATGTTAGTTGTAGTGTTTTCTCTGAACATCTTTTGTTCTTTTTATTATAACTTCTTCTCCTGACATCCAAATGACATGATACTTGAACCAAAAGCCTCATAACACATTTTCTTCATCTCCACCAAAATTTGTGATCTTCTGAATCCATTCGGAAAAGATTGAGTGATAAATTTAGGATGAAAATATGCGTGTGCTGGAATATTGTTAACTGGAATGATTTCACAGATCATGCTTCGGTATTTTGTCTATATTTTGATCTGTATATTTATAAATGATTTGATTCTTAATTCAGATTAAATTATATACAATTGGTTACAACTTTCTTGAAGAAGTCGACTTTTAATTTTGTCTCTAAGTATTTCAAAATCAAGTTTGAAATTGAGTCTTCAGTTTGGCTGTAGAACTACCCAAGACAGAAATCATGTCTTGTGGTTATTGAATAAACTATATTGATAGAGGCCAAATTAGGCAAAGTTATCTTAACAAAAGCTGTAAATTATTCTCTTAGCTTTCAATTGGTATAAATTTTGTAATTATTGGATATGTGAGTTGTACAATTTGACAGCATGATCATGTACAAGCCAAAGTTTTATATGTACTCATTCTGTAGTATTGTGAGCATAACTCATAGAATACTGAATCAAATTGGATGATCTTAGTGTCATTGGAAACTTAAGACATGGGAAAACGATTTTCTAGGAGAAAGTTTTATCAAATTACTTCAATTTCTTGATGATAATAATCATGCAAAGTGGACCCAAAAGTATGTTTTTTAAAGACAAATTTGAATTGATTAATTGTGTATTGATATATAAACAATTTTTGTGACAAGAATAATGTTAAGGAACCCAGAATTTGTCATGAATACGCATTGTACGTATTCAGTATGCATGAATGTGCATAAATTAATTCATAACTATGCAAAATTTGATATGTGTATGTATTATATGTTATGGAGTAGCACATTGAGCGTCATCACCCAGACATTGCCGGAACTTCAAGGCAATAGCTTTCTAGAGCGATTTGTGAGTAACCTAGATGTGTGATCTCGATTTAGAAACGTGTTCTGTTCATAATATTTTGATTAAACTTGATTGTTTTATAAAGATTAGATATTTTTATAATTGTGACATTGATGATTCCGAATAATTGATTGTTCGAGAAGTTTGATATTCGGGACTGTATTAGGAGTGTTTGTGATTTGAATGTAAATTTGATTGTACTGATTCCAAAAATGAAGGTCCGAGGTATTGATTAATAAATGTGATATTGAAATTTTCCTTGAATGTGAATTTGGACTAACTATGTGTTTACTCAATATGTTTGCTAAAAGCCGAACTAAGGTCCGATAATAATTGTGATTTAAATTGTGAATGATTGATTGAATATGATAAATGGGAATGGGAATGTAAATGTGTTCAAATGGGAATGATTGAAATAATGAATTACTGAATATTATTGTGATGCATTTCATAGACAAATACATGATCAGATAAAGATAGTTGTGACAAGAGTAGCCACCGAATATGAGCTTAAAGCTTCGGAATGTGGTATAGAGCTAAAAGCTTGATATGTACAATGAACCCTGTATCCGCAACAGGTAAGGGGTAGTATTAATGAACCTAAATCCACAATAGATACGGGACAGTTTAGGCACTCAGTCACAACAATATAATAATTGAAAGTGGTTATATGAACATTGCATATACACTTATTATGTGTGATTGACTGATTGAATTGGAAGGTGGTTATGTTATTAAATTAGATTGGGATATGTGAAATATATGATATGTGATGCAAATTGTTAAATGGAAAGTTGTGAATTATATGATTATATGATTTGATATGTGGCATGAATTGGGCGAACCATCGAGGTTGGATACATCATTGAGTTCACAAAACTCACCAAAATTGCAACGTTGATATTTCAGGTCCGATAGAGGACATTAGAGACAGACAGACTCTACGAGAAGACTGATTTTTATACTTTTGTCATGAAATGGCTCAAAGGTCGGTCAACTGAGACTGAAGGAGTAGTTGGTAGTTTTTGTACAAATTCTTTTTCAAGCAGTGTGTTATGTATAGGGTTTGATATTGTATATATTCGGATGGTTTTGTAAAGCTACAATGTTAGTTTAGTTTTTATGAAATGAAATGAAGAATGCAGTTTGATTTTAAAATTTTGTGAATTTTATGTGCAATAGTTGATGCCATGATTAAGTTGGATATGTGTTTGCTCTAACATGCCATTATTATAGATTATTTATTGGAATGTCCATTGGGTATTCCGGTACGTAATTTATGATAGTGGAGTGTTACATTTTTTGTATCAGAGCATGGTTGGCATCCACAGGGGCATATAGACATGTTAAATATGAAAAATAGTGAGAAATGCCGATGATAATGGGAGTTATTGTTTATAATAGGTCATCCAACATAGGTGATCAGGAAGGACACTCAGCTGACTTAGGATCGACAAGAGCCAGTAGAGACTCGTCTATGCCTCAATCGGAGGGAATGCCTCTAAGAGTTCTCGAGACAAGGGAGAGGAGGTATGATAGCCTACAAAAGCAGGGAGCTGTGGATTTCTACGGAAGCACAGATCCTGTAGAAGTCGAGGGATGGTTAGAGAGGACTGAGCAAGTATTTGATCAAATGGACTATGAGATAGATGAGCGATTTGATTATATAATCTCACTACTGCAAGGTCCAGCATATCAGTGGTGGAAGACTGTTCCAGGCAGTACCACCAAGCCTTGCACTCTAAAATGGGGAGATTTTCTGAGGGCCTTTAGGGAGAATTATATGCCCAAGATCTACTTGGATAGAAAAATGAAGGAATTTATGAATCTGAAACAAGGAAGAATGTCAGTAGCAGATTATGAGATCAGATTTAATGAACTGATGGGTTATGCAACTGCCTTGATTCCTACTGAGGAAGACAAGTGCAGGAGATTTGAAGATGGGTTGAACATGGAGATTTGGACAAGGCTAGCTCTTACTAATTTGAGCAGTTTCACTGAGCTCAGAGCAGCTTCGATCCGAATAGAGCAATTGTTGAGGGACAATCAGTGTGAGCAAAGATCAGAGTATAGACAGAAGAGGCCGAGTGAATTTCAAGGCGATTCTAGCAAAAAGTTCAGTAAGCGCCAGAATAGACCATTTCGACCACCAGCCAGATCAAGACAATCAGGGTTCAGACAAAGGGGTAGTTTCGTATAGTTTGGTAGTGGAAGAGGTGCAATGTCGGGTCAGATACCCAATTGTGAGCACTGTGAGAAGAAACAAAGTGGTGAGTGCTGGAGATTGTCTGGAGCTTGCCTTCGATGTGGCTCATTTAATCATCAGGTTAAGGAATGTCTGGCTACAATAAGAGCCCAGTCTGGTATGAGAGGGGGATCAGTGAGTAAGACTACTGTTTAGCTGAGTCGAGTTAATGAGGTTGGACAGAGAGGCCGAGGCAGAGGTAGAGTAAGTTCTAGAAGTCCTTCTGTCAGGACTGAGGTTCAGAGCTACAGGCCCCAGTCTCAAGCCCAAGTATATGCTATGACTAGACAGGAGGCTCAGGACTCTCTGGATGCCGTTGCAGGTGCGTTGCTTATCTTTGATCATGAAGTATTTGTATTGCTAGATCCTGGATCTACGCATTCATTTATTGCACTGCATCTGGCATTTAAGTTGCATTGTGATAGAGAGTTACTGAGATGGAGATTAGAGGTGAGTACACCGATAGGTAGTACCACGGTAATTGGAGAAATCTATAAGAGATGTTTGATTAGAGTTAATCAGACAAAATTGGAAGCAGACTTGATTATATCATAGTTAAGGGAGATAGAAGTCATTCTAGGCATGGACTGGCTTGCTACTCATAGGGCTATGATGAACTGCTACACTAAGGAGGTGGTACTGGAATCTCCTAATCAGCCGATAGTAGTTTTTAGAAGTATTAGTCAAGCAGTATCAGCCAGGTTGATATCATTCATGAGTGCCTTGAGGTTGATGCATGGTGGATGTGAGGCTTATTTGGCCCACATGATTGATACACGAGTTGAGCAGAATGTACAAGACATTCCTGTTATTAGAGAATTCCAGGATGTGTTTCCCGTTGAATTATCTGGTTTACCTCCAGATCGGGAAATAGAGTTCACAAGTGACTTAGTTCTCGGTGCTGCTCCTATATCTATTCCTCTATATAGAATGGCACCTAAAGAACTAAAGGAGTTGAAGGCTTAGCTACAGGAGTTACTAGAAAAAGGTTTTATTAGACCTAGTGTTTCACCTTGGGGAGCTCTAGTTTTATTTGTGAAGAAGAAAGATGGCACTTTGAGGCTATACATCGATTATAGGCAGCTGAATCGGGTAACAGTGAAGAACAAGTACCCATTTCCTAGAATTGATGATTTATTTGATCAGTTGCAGGGAGCTCAAGTATTTACCAAGTTAGATTTGAGATCTGGATACTATCAGTTAAAGATAGCAGAGACTAATGTACCAAAGAGTGCATTTAGGAGCAAGTATGGGCATTTCAAGTTTTTAGTAATGTCATTCGGGTTAACTAACGCCCCAGCTGCATTTATGGCCTTGATGAATAAGGTGTTTCAGTCCTACCTAGATAGATTTGTAATTGTATTCATTAGTGACATACTTGTGTAATCAAAGAGCAGAGAAGAACATGATGAACATCTGAGAGTGATTTTACAGAGAAACAATTGTATGCCAAATTCAGTTTGTGTGAATTTTGGTTAGATCAAGTAGCATTTCTGGGTCATATAGTATCTGGACAAGGTATACAAGTAGCTCCAAAAAAGATAGAAGCAGTGATGAATTAGGAAGCTCCGAGGAATGTATCATAAATTCGAAGCTTCTTAGGATTAGCTGGATATTACCGAAGGTTTTTTGAGGGGTTCTTATTGATCTCAGCCCCTCTGACAAAACTTCTGAGGTGCAACATTCAGATAGAGTGATGACTGTCAGAAGAGTTTTGAGGAGTTGAAAGGAATTGGTGGATATATGGTATATAGTGATGCTTCACATCAAGGATTGGGATGTGTATTGATGCAGAATGTCAAGGTGCTAGCTTATGCATCGAGACAACTAAGGTCTCACGAGATTAACTATCTAGTACATGATTTAGAGCTAGCTGCAGTTGTTTTTGCTCTAAAGATATGGAGACATTATCTATATAGAGAGACATTCCAGATATACACTGATCACAAAAGTTTGAGGTATCTGTTAAGTTGAAAGGAACTGAATAAGAGACAGAGCAGATGGGTAGAGTTATTGAAAGATTATGACTGTACAATTGAATATCATCTGGGAAAGGCCAATATGGTGGCTAATGCTTTGAGAAAAAAGTCAAATACCTATGTAGCTTAGATTCAGTTATCGAGATTACCACACTTGATTCAATTGAGAGCTTTGAATGTGGAGTTAAATCTTGAGCATAATGACATATTAGTAGCCACATTAAAACTGAGGCATATGTTAAATGATATAATAAGAAAGGTTTAGGGCAAAGACCCTGACATGGTGAAGCTTATCGAGAAAGTGAAGATGAATCCAGAGTATGATTTTGAATTGAAGAATGAGACATTATAGTTGAAATAGAGATTATGTATGCCTAATGTGGATGATCTGAGGAAGCAAATTTTAGAGGAAGCACATATGGCTACTTATGCTATGCACCTTTGTACTACCAAGATGTATAACACGCTAAAGCAACATTTCTGGTGGCCTGGGATAAAGAAGCAAGTAGTGGAATATGTTTCTAAATGTATGAAATGCTAGCAGGTTAAAGCATAGCCTCAGGCTCCAGTTGGAAAGTTACATTCGTTAACTATTCCGAAGTGAAAATGGGAGAGAATTACTATAGATTTATTGCCTAAGACTCCGAGGCAACATGATGCTATTTAGGTCATTGTTAATAGATTGATAAAATCGGCCCATTTCTTACCTGTGAAGGAGAATAATTCACTAGATCAAAGGGCCTAGAGGTATGTAAATGAAGTGGTTAGATTACATGGAATTCCGATGTCCATTGTATTAGACAGGGATCTCAGATTCACATCAAGATTTTGGAAGAGTTTGCAGTCAGTTGGGGGTACAAGGCTGAACTTCAGTACAACATTTCATTCTCAAATAGATGGACAGAGTAAGAGAACAATCTAGACTGTTGAGGATATACTCAAAGAATGTGTATTAGAGTTTCAAGGGGCATGAGATCAATACATAGCATTGATTGAGTTCGCATATAACAATCATTATCACAGTAGTATCAGGATGGCGCTGTATGAGGCATTGTATGGTATGAAGTGTCGATCGCCTCTATATTGGGATGAAGAGGGTTTAAGAATTATTGAAGGTCTAAACTAATACAAGACACTGTGGATAAGGTGAAACTAATCAGAAGTTAAATAAAAGCGGCTCAGGATAGACATAAGAGTTATGTAGATCAACTCAGAAGGGATATGGAATACAATGTTGGAGACAGAGTGTTTCTGAGGGTGTCACCTTGGTGACAAGTGCTAAGTTTTGGTAAAAAGGGCTAAGGTTTGGTACATTAGTCCTTAAAATAGTGTTTATAAGAGGTTACTAAGAAAATAGGAAGTATAATTCATACTTATGCATAATGTGGCATACGCATATAAGAGAATATTGATTTTTGCACATAATAGGTTATACATGCATTCATTGACATTTTTTGGGTAGAAGTGATTTTTAATGTGATTAAAAATGTGAGTTGTGGATTATTTGTCTTGAAAATTGAATTGGTGTGAATTAGAATTGATTTCGCATTATTAATGATATTTCGGACATTTCAAAATTTTAAGAAAATTTAGAGTATTTTTGGATTAGGAAAAATGCCTAGTGGTAAGACTAATTGAGACATGAAAAATTAGGATGACTAAGCTCAAAATTGAGTGACATTTGGCATAGTTAAATGAGTGACAACTGGATTAGGAATTAATTGACAAATGGACTAATTATGGAGTGACAAATGGACCAATTATTATGTGACATGTGGACCAATCTTGGAGTGACATGTGGACTAATTAAAGGGTGAAAAATGGCAGCATAATGAGTGGAGTAGTGGCAGCATAATTGTTGAACAAATGGCTAGCATGCCTTAAGACATATGGTGAGTTTACAAGTTGACACATAGCATGATGATAGAGCAAATTCCAGCAACAAAGTTTCTGTTGTTTCCCTCACCTTTCTCCAACAAAATGGCTCCAAATTTCTCTGTATTTTGTTCTTAACCCTAGCTCAAGTGCTGCACGAAAATCACACCTAAATCTTTCACCAAATTGGTAAGAAAACTAGCTGATTATGATCTTCATATTGCTGTCTGAAAATCACCTTGCTTTCACCATAAGTTTGTGTTGATTTTGCTTGCATGGAGACTTGGTTCATTCTGAATTTTTGTGTTGGATTGGAAGCCTAATAGGTAAGTAACAATCTGAGTTTTATTGCATGTCAAATGATATAAGAATGATGTTTGAATTAGACTGAAATGCATGTGATATTGGTGAAGAAGAATCGCTGGAATATGTTAGCTGTAGTGTTTTCTCTGAACATCTTTTGTTCTTTTTATTAGAACTTCTTCTCCTGACATCCAAACGACATGATACTTGAACCAAAAGACTCACAACACATTTTTTATTCATCTCCACTAAAATTGGTGAACATCTGAATCCATTCGGAAAAGATTGAGTGGTAAATTTAGGATGAAAATATGAGTGTGCTGGAATATTGAGGAATGATTTCACAAATCATGCTTTGAAATTTTGGCTATATTTTGATCTGCATATTTCTAAATGAGTTGATTCTTGATTTAGATTAAATTATAGACAATTGGTTACAACTTTCTTGAAGAAGTTGACTTTTAATTCTATCTCTAAGTATTTCAAAATCTGGCTTGAAATTGAGTCTTGACTGAGGCTGTAGAACTACCCGAAACAGAAATCATGTCCTGTGATTATTGAATAAACTGTATTGATAGAGGCTAAATTAGACAAATGTGTCTTAACAAAATTATAAATTATTCTCTTAGCTTTCAATTGGTATAAATTTTGTAATTTTTGGATATGCGAGTTGAGAGATATGAGTTGTACAATTTGACAGCATGATCATGTACAAGCCAAAGTTTTATATGTACTCATTATGTAGTATTGTGAAGATAACTCATAGAATACTGAATCAAATTGGATGATCTTGGTGTCATTAGAAACTTAAGACATGGGAGAACAATTTTCTAGAAGAAAGTGTTATCAAATTACTTCAAATTTTTGATGACAATAATCATGCAAAGTGGACCCGAAAGTATGTTTTTTTAGACAAATCTGAATTGATTAATTGTGTATTGATATATGAATGAGTTTTGTGATAAGAATAATGTTAAGGAACCCAGAATTTGTCATGAATATGCCTTGTACGTATTCAGTATACATGAATGTGCATAAATGAATTCATAATTGTGCAAAATTTGATCTGTGTATGTATTATATGATATAGAGGAGCACATTGAGAGTCATCACCGAGACATTACCGGAACTTCAAGACAATGGCTTTCTAGAGTGATTTGTAACCTAGATGTGTGACCTCGATTTAGAAACGTGTTCTATTCATAATATTTGATTAAACTTGATTTTTTATAAATATTAGATATTGATATAATTGTGATGTTGATGATTCCTAACAATTGATTATTCAAGGAGTTTGATATTCGGGATTGTATTGGGAGTGTTTATGATTTGAATGTAAATTTGATTGTACTGATTTCGGACATGAAGGTATGAGATATTAATTGATAACTGTGATATTGAAGTGTTCCTTGAATGTGAATTTGGACTGACTATTCTGTTTACTCAGCATGTTTATTAAAAGTCTGACTAAGGTCCAATAATAATTGTGATTTAAATTGTGAATGATTGATTGAATATGATAAATGGGAATGGGACTGTAAATGTGTTTGAAAGGGAATGATTGAATATTATTGTGATGCATTTCATACATGAATGCATAATCAGATAAAGATAGTTGTAATATGAGTAGCCATCGAATATGAGCGTAAAGCTATGGAATGTGTTATAGAGCTAAAGGCTTGATATGTACAATGAGCCTTGTATCTGCAACGGGTAAGGGACAGTATTATTGAACCCAGTATTTACAATGAATACGGGATAATTTAGGCACTCAGTCACAACAATGTAATAATTGATAGTGGGGCACATGAACACTACATATATACTTATTAAGTGTGATTGACTGATTGAATTGGAATGTGGTTATGTTATTAAATCAGATTGGGATATGTGAAATATATTATATGTGATGCAAATTGTTAAATGGAAAGTTATGAATTATGTGCTTATATGATTTGATATGTGGCATAAATTGGGTGAACCATCAAGGATAGTTACATCATTGAGTTCGCAAAACTCACCAAAATTGCAACGTTGATATTTCAGGTCTGAGAGAGGACATTAGAGACAGACAGATTCTACAAGAAGACTGATTCTTATACTTTTGTCAAGAAATGACTCAAAGGTCGGCCAGCTAAGACTGAAGGAGTAGTTGGTAGTTTTTGTACAAATTCTCTTTCAAGCAGTGTGTTATGTATAGGGTTTGATATTGTATATATTCGGATGGTTTTGTAAAGCTATAATGTTATTTTGGTTTTTATGAAATGAAATGAAGAATGCAGTTTGATTTTAAAATTTTGTGACTTTTATGTATAATAGTTGATGCCATAATTAAGTTGGATATGTGTTTGCTCTAACATGTCAATATTATAGATTATATATTGGAATGTCCACTGGGTGTTCCGATATATAATTTATAGTAGTGGAGTGTTACACATCAAGTTTGTCATTGATGCTAGTGACCCCTATCAATTCATAAGCAAAGTACTTAGTCTTAAAAGTAATAGTATAATAGATCCTTTTCAAATTCCAATCACACAAGATGGTACAAGTGTTTAAATTTTATGTTCTTATGATCTGTCTAGGCATGCATGCTTATTTTTGCATTTTTCGGGGTAGTCATGTGGTCAGAATTTAAATTCCAACATTTCTGTTTTATTGTCATGCATGTGATGCATGAATTCATGTCACCCCAATAGATATAATATTTATTTCTTATATAGCTAAACCTATTATAATAACTTACCTTTGGTAGTTCTAATCAAATCAATTATTAGATTCTATATTAGATATAAAATGGTAAGATTTTGAAAGAATCAAAATTAATGATTTTAGGATGTAATGCTTAGTTGAAGCCTGAATTATCCAATAAGGTAGAGTTAAATCAAATAATTAAAAATTTTGAGATATCCAAAAAGTTGGATATAATCTTACAAACCACATTGAACAAAATATGTGTTTCAATATATACTTACAGAAAAATGGTTCTAAAATTAAGTAACAGGGGAAGATGAAATTTGAAACGTTCATATCTCATTGAAATACATCCAATTCAAACTAATACTTTTGTTGATAGATTTAATATGTAGTTGGAAGTTTACGAGATGTTGAAAGATTTATTTTCATAATGAATTCAAAGAGTTTGTTTAGATATAATTAGTATTTAATTAAAATTAATTATAAATATAATTAAAATTTTAATTGAAATTAAAATTAAAATTTTATTTCAATTAAATTACTAGAATATACATAATATATTATAAATAAGCTTAAGCTTTAAAGGAATTAGTACTTCTTGCCTAACTTTCTCTATTACAGTTATAAAGTTTTCTCAACACGTGATGTGAATATTATTAGAAGTTAGACGATTTTGTAACTACGGTAGTCGAGATGAGCTAATTGTGGAAATGATTTAAAGTAAACAACAAGAAAAGAATATAGTTTTGGAATAAAATACAAATTATGATACATGTTTTATTATATTTTATGTATTGATCATATTATAGAATTTTAAATGATATTAACTTTTGAAAAATCAAACAAAAAAAGTTTTATTATTATTCTAGTACGTATGAAACTGAATCCCAACTTTTTTTTCCAATGATACACTAGTTATACAAGTTATTTGACAAGTACGAGAATTTTAATCAATTAATCTCATCTTCTTTCAGTAGAAGACAGATAAAGACATCGTCATAAATAGCATAAAGATCCATTTAAATGTTCGTAACTACTGACGTGCAAATTGCAGGAGTTTCGATGTTTTTTTAAAAAAAACATAAAAGTACAAGGATAATAAAGATAGATTTGAAAGAGAAAGAATTATGCAGTCTGTGAAAAACAACATTAAATGGTAACTTTTATCAAGGATCGGCAATGGAAGCAATATTGCGAATATCGTACCGGATTCGGTACCGGATTGAGTTCTGGAATAATACTATACCAGTACTGGTCAATATCAGGTACCATTTTACGCAATTTTTTATATTTATGAAATAGTCCCTGAAATTTTTAAAATTTGCAAAATAATCTACTGATATATTATACAGTTATATACTGTACAATTTACTGTTTATAAGTTTACATCAACCCTATTTCTAAAAATTATAATAATAAATAATAATTAAAATTAATAATTTAATATAACATGACAATAATTTTTAAATATTTCACATATAAATAATAATCACAATTAATATGAAAAAAGACAATCATCATAATACA
>JANZXR010000172.1:14572922-14630590 GCA_027575705.1 Erythroxylum echinodendron
TACAAAAACAATTGAACTCAACATCTCAAATTCTCAATTGAAGCTCAATTGCTCAAATTCAATCTCATTAATCAATATTCAATATCACCATAAATCCCAAGCCAAAAAATTAATACATTTTTAATTTCAATTCAACATTCACAAAACCATTTATGATTTTTAACTTCAATATCCAATTATCCATTCCATTCTCAGCCAAAATCTAACATACCATCCAATCCATCGAAGGATTAACACAATTACACAAATCCATAATTTCATTTTCAACCGACCATTCCAAGTTTCCAACACAACCCACCAACACAAATGGCAATTTTCAACCGACCATTCCAACACAACCTACCAACACAAATCTGTTTCCCGCCCACCAACACAATCAAAGTTTCCAACATAACCCACCAACACAAATCATCCATTCCAAGTTTCCAAACCACCAACATAATCAAAAATTCATAATTCAATGAAAAATGAAAAAAATTTTGAAAAACTAACACACACCCAAGATTGGGTCTTCGTTGGAATGATGAGGTCGGGTCCATTGGGTGACTCAGGTGCCGCTGAGACAGCGACGAGGAGTGACGGTCGGTGATTAGGAGTGACGGCGAGGAGGTACTGTGCGACTGAGATCAAAGAAAGAGAGAGAGATCGCGATTCGTGAGAGCTGAGGAAGGATCGAAGGAGAGGAGACGGCATGCGCGATAGTGAGGGTGGCGAGCAGACGGCGGTGGCGAGGAGGAGACGACGTCGCGGCGAGGAGGCTGATGAGGAGACAGAGGCGAGCGAGAGAGAGAGAGGAGAGTGACAAAGAGAGAGGGGGCGTGGGTAAAAATTAGGTTAAAGTTTCGAAAATTGCAATTTAGTCCTTGCAATTTTCAGAACTTACGGTACCGGCAGAATTAATAGTTTCTGCCGGTACCTACCGTAAACGCCGATACTGGCCGGTATTTGTGGCCGATATCGACGTTAAAGATTTCGTACCAATTTCTGGCTGATACGGTACCTTCCAGCCGGTACGGTACGAAATCCATTTCTCTGAGTGGAAGCATTATCTTGTATCTTTTTTTTTTTTGAAAAATCATCTTGTACCATTTTATAACAAAAGATAACGTCACCAACAGAAAGATGTAAACAACTGGTATTAAATATCTAAAAAATACATGTGAAACTACTATTGCAAGGCCTAAGAAACATAGAATCAAGGTAATGCGTTCTTGTGACTGGAATCTAGGTGAGGCCTATAGGGACCAAGATTTTAGAACTGGGATTGGGGGAGGTGGGGTAGGTAAAAATTAGGTTAAAGTTCTGAAAATTGCAATTTAGTCCTTGCAATTTTCGGAACTTACGGTACTGGCCGGAATTAATAGTTCCAGTCGGTACCTACCGTAAACGCCGGTATTGGTCGATATTTGTGGCTGATACCGACGTTAAGGATTTCGTACCGATTTTTGGCCGGTACAGTACCTTCCATCCGGTACCTTCTAGTCGGTACGGTACCTTCTATCCGGTACCGGCTGGAACGGTACGAAATTCATTTCCCTGAGTGGAAGCATTATCTTGTATCTTTTTTTTTTTTGAAAAATCATCTTGTACCATTTTATAACAAAAGATAACGTCACCAACAGAAAGATGTAAACAACTGGTATTAAATATCTGAAAAATACATGTGAAACTACTATTGCAAGGCCTAAGAAACATAGAATCAAGGTAATGCATTCTTGTGACCGGAATCTAGGTGAGGCCTATAAGGACCAAGATTTTAGAAATGGGATTGGGGGTACCTTATTTTAGATAGTGTTCTTCAATTCGGAACCTTTAATCGGATCATATATTTATATGAGATCTAACAGAAGAAAGTCGTAGTAAATGGTTAACTAAACAAAAGATCTGGGATGCTGCTATCTGCAGATTTGGCGCGAGGGAACAATCATTATTTTTATGCTTAATTAGAGAATTTGTGTGTTCCTATCAAATCCTTTATTTCATATATTATGTTCCAACTCTACTATAATGATGTTCTAGACGTTAATCTGTAAAAGTATTGTGGGTGGATTGCAGGTGTTCACCTCGGAGTTGATAAGGTAGATATCATCCAGCAGCACTGTTATATAAATTTAGACAAATAGGGTTATGACATGCTTGATTAAAAATGAAGAGGAAGGCATGCACTGAAACTGCCAATTTAAATGGGATTTCTGGCTGTTGTTACTCGTTCTTTTTCTAATTGTACATTAAAATGTTTGCAACAGTTCTTGATTCAAGGACACAGTTGCACATTCAAACGAACACGCGCATCTGCGTAGGCTATAACTATGAGCCCGTTTACAAAATTAGAGGATTATTGGTTTCTATTTTTATTTTTTATTTTTGTTTTCAAATTTAGTAAAAAAATTTGTTTGTTTGAGTTTTTAGTTTTTATTTTTGATTTTAGTTTTTTTCAATTTTCAAAAATTATAAAAATCATAAAAAGTTTTTATTTTCTGCTTCTGTTTTTTTCATAATCTTATTTACTATCATTTAAATATATATTATTTAATTATTTAATTATTGACAAAAATGATGAATAATTTAATTCAAGATTATATATTTAATAAATTAAAATTAATTATCAATAAAAATATGAATAATTTAATTTTATTTAATTTTCATAATTAAATTATATGTAATTAAATTTTAATAATTATTAATAAATATAACTAAATTTAAAATATTTAAATATTTAAATAAAATTTGATTTAATAATTAAAATATATTTCAAATAAACATTAATTTATAAATAAAATTTAATTTTTAAATTATTTATTTTATTAAAATAACATAATTTTATTAATAGTTTGTTAATAAATATTATATAAGAGATTAAATAAATATATTTTATAAAAAAATTTATCTTTAAGTTTTATCTAATATTTAATTATTATCAGTGATAAAATATAACTAAATTAACATTGACAACTAAACAAGTTTTTGTTTTTATTTAAAAAATTATAAACAAAAAATTAAAAATAAAAACTAAAAATTACATCAGAAAAATAGAATTAGAATCAAACGGTCACGAGAAGCTCAACTCTTCCGTTTCAGTTTCCTTTTCTCACCAACTGAGAAGAGTAACAGAAATGCCACCTTTCAGAGTAACATAGAAATAGAATCACGAATCAGGTTCAACACTAGAGTCACTTCCATCTTTGCGTGTGGACATTGAAAAATTATGAAATTAGCCAATACTTCAATATACTGATATATCTTGGTGAACCCTTTGAATTAAAGATATCACGTTAGCAAGTCTTTGACACGAGACGCTAGCGCTAAGACTTTAACGAAATAAAAGAAGGTAAGAATGAGCAACTCTGTCAAGCATTGATGAGCAACCATTGATTAGAATTTTATACATCAATACAATTCAGACAGACACAAGGCGATTTCCAAGCAAATCATACCTAGCAGAAGAACTGCTCTCATGTTTCAAATGCTGTAGAGACTCTCAATAACCAAAATCAAAACTCTGCTCTACGTACCAGTCTCTAGAGAAAGAATTCTAAAACTATCTAAAACCAGCGTGCAATTTGCCATTGTTAACTCTGCCACAACACAAACAGAAGACGCTAAAAGTTCCATAGAAATTTAACTGACATTGCCAATTTAAAGCTTCTTTTCCAGCAAGAAACCCGAAAGTTATTGAAAAAGGAGACCAATTAACGCCAGCCAAATACCCACCAAAATCTCTATACTTGCGCCAATCTTGGGGCTACTAGAGAAGTCAATTTTGTACTTGGTAGACATATTAGCATGCAAAATCCCCCATTTTGGAACACCATGCTCCTTCTCCTCGTCCTCCTTATCAACCAACTCATAAATGTACACCTCTTGGGCACCTTCTTTTCTTAAAGGAGTCCCCAAACCAGACTTCAGGTGTGATATCAAACCCTTTATATAAATCTCAGCTAATACTGGCGTTGCGTCAACCTCGCCGGAGCTCGGCCAACCGGTCTCCGTAACAATCACCGGGATATTCTCGTGACCGGCCACTGCCAGGGACGTAATGACAGCATCGAGCATCATGTCGAAAAGGTTCCGGTACCTGACTCCAGTGACCATATCGTCCCTGAAATTAAAGGAATGATCTTGGAACAAAGCAAAGACTAAGGGAATCTGTGAGTTGATCCTGTACAAGTCGTAAGGGTAAAGATTCACCAAGAAGGACGAATTTGTCTCTTCCAAGAACTGAAGCAACGGAGTGATCACGAGTTCATCGAGCGGCTCGCAGAACGTTGCAGAAGAAGGTGGAAACGGCGTGGTGACCAGGGTGGGGAAAGAGAAAGTGGTGGAGACGGATACTTTCTTGATGCCGAGGTCGCGTAGCGCCAAGTGGACGTTCCTGATTGCAGGGACGAGGAACTGAGAAAGGTGATTGACGGCGTCGTTTCCGACGGAGATGAGGGAGATTTTGGAGCGAGGGTAGAAAGGAAGCAGGTGACCGTACAGCCATCGGAGAGCGAGGGAACGGTTGGCAGCGAGGGGAGGGAGAAGGATGTTTGGGATGGAGAGGAGGAGAGAGGTGTTGCTGAATGAGAATGATCGGATTAGTTTTGGGTCAGGGTTGGGGAGGCGGACCGAGTGGAGGCGAAGGGCGGAGATGGCGGAATCAATTCTGTCCGTCGACTGTGACTGTGAGGGATGGGGAGGGGCGTTGTAGGTGACTCCGATGACGGGAAGAGAAGCGACATTGGAGTAGAAGAGGAAGTTGAGAGCGATGAAGCAGAGGAGGACATTCATGGCTGCGACTTGCGAGAGAGGAAGAGTGGGGTCGGTGATAACTGTAACTGTTTGGGTTGCTCTTAAGTGGGTCCCTTCCCTTCTGATTGCTAGCCGTTTGATTGTGAACAGAGCAAATCGGCTTGATCTTGCGATGGCGGGAAAGGGCGGTTGACTTTGGTGGATTCCATTCCATCATTCCACGTCGAATGAGAGAGAAACTCGGGATAATCCGTTCCGTATTCGTGCTTCTCCAGTTTTCCGCTTCCTCCCAAGAATTCATTCAATCCTGCTTCTGTTTCTTGCATACGTTAACTTTAACTTGGTGGGATCCACATCCACTCGCGGTTAAAAATGATAAGGCAAGGCGTGAAGCCGACAAGATCATATTTCTATACCATGATCAGCTACCATCAAGCGGCATGTGGCATGATCAGTCGCACGGCATGGCATTGAAATATTTGCAGTTACAAATTTTGTGCCCTATTAATGAATTTGGCACAAGTTACAAATTATGTGCCCCATTTGCCTTTGCCATTTTAAGATTAAGAAACCATATGCGAGAAGACTACGTACATGGTTCGTTTGTTTTCTGTACGTGTCAAATTCCATGTCGTTTTGTTCATTAGTTATTTTTCAAAAAGATTTCTGTGTCGCTTTATTGTGTTGAGAGCAAGAAAGTATTCTCTTAAATCGAGATAAAAACGACCTCGTGTTTCTGCTAACTAAATACAAGACTGCATGCGATAAAATTTTTCCAAATTTATACCCGATGAGATAAACTTAACCTCGTAAATCGTAAAGGAGTTGTCGTTGGACCAGACAAACCAAGTAGTAAAGTGCTCAAGGCTTGGACCCCAGTTGTTCCAGCTAAGAAGATATTTCTCTCTCTCATCTCTCTGCGCTCCGCACAATCCAATTGTTTATAAACATAAATATCAAACTCCTTCTTTCTCTCTCTATAATCACTAATCATCGTCATCATCCACTTCGCAGCATCCGCTAGAGCCTAAAAGCACCCAATAATCGCTCCCGCTCCCGCTCCATTCCCTTTCTTTATAGTTAACCAAATTTTCTTCTTTGTTCATAGCTGACCTCTCTCACCTCGCTTTGCTTCTTCCACCTTCTCATTTCTTTCTTCTCCGTTGTTTTACTCTTCTTCTTTCAGATCGAGAGCCTCAGTCTTAGACTCAATCTCATCGAGGTACGCCTACATCTGTGAATGACTTCCCCATTTCTGGATCTCTGTATATTTACTAGTTGATCTGTTTTTGTTGCTTTATGTTTGCTTATGTTTGATAGGTTATTTGGGTTTGGCTTTTTTAGGTACCTGCATTTATTTGAAAGTGTCAGATCGGTTACATATGTTTGGGAAAGTTAAATCTATGTTTAGGAGATACCCTTTAAGGCACATTGAAAATGAAGATTTGCGCCATATATAGAGATTTCATACTTCAATTCTTTTCTGTACCTTCGTTCTCCATTACATTAAAGCTTGCTTTTTGGAGCAACTGATGCTTGTAAATGGGTTTGCTCTAAATCTGATCCGGGGTTATGTGATCGGTAGGTTGTGTTGAGGAGTTTACTTGTCAGATCCGAGGCACAAACTCCTACCTACTATGTCTTTTACGGGGACTCAACAGAAATGCAAAGCTTGCGAAAAGACTGTGTATCCTATGGAACTTCTATCGGCGGATGGTATTAATTATCATAAGTCTTGCTTCAAATGCTTTCACTGCAAAGGCACCTTAAAGGTGGCATCTTTATCTTTACCATTACTGATCCTGCTCTTTTATGGTCTTTTTGTGAATTTGGTTGAGTAGCTTAAGTGTTGATTAGGTTGTTGGAATGTATAAAATTAAGGGATTACACTTCGATCAAGCTACCAAGTTATGCGCTAATAGTTGTTTTCAGTAAATTGGTTAGGTTGAAAGCATGAGTGTATTAATTTGGCTGTTCATTGTTTCTTTCTTGAGTAACAGATACTTGAATAACAGTTATTGCTCATCCCAAATACGGGACTATTTATTTCTTGAATTGTTTGTATTTTATACCCTTAGTTTTGGGTTATTAGAATCATATCGCTATCAGATTGCTGCTGACTTCAACACATGATTTTTTAACTTTCAGCTAAGCAATTATTCTTCCATGGAAGGTGTACTGTACTGTAAACCTCATTTTGAGCAGTTGTTTAAGGAGACGGGTAGTTTCAACAAAAACTTCCAGTCCCGTAAGTCTCTTATTTTTGTCAACATAAATTTCTATGTTCAATTTTTCTATAATTAAACTTTAGGCCTTCAATTATCTAATAATTTCATTTTTCAACAGCTGCAAAATCAGCTGAGAAGTTGACTCCTGAACTGGTGAGGTTTCTTATTATGACGTACTTATTTGACAATTGACATATATTTGGATTTTAAAGTTTTATTATAATTTGTTTTCTAAGTTAGTGGATATGCCTTTAACTCTCAATAGCTTGTGCTGGTTTCAGACAAGGTCACCCGGCAAAGCTGCTAGCATGTTCTCTGGAACACAAGAAAAATGTGCAACTTGTGGCAAAACTGCTTATCCACTGGAGAAGGTAAATTTTCAGGATATACTGGTTCATTATCATTTAATATTATGATCTGATTAGCTTCTCCAGATTCTTTTGAATGCCTGAACCAGTTAAGTTTCCTGTCTGATTTGGATCTTAATGTTACAAACTGAGAGTAATGGGAAGATTTGTTAACTTAATTTGACTAAAAAAGTCACGTTACAGTCAAAATGTGGGGCAGCAGAGAGCATTTGTCTCAACTGGATGAAGAAACATATGATTGAGTGCATCGCTTTCTATATGGATTAATTTTATCCCAAGTAATACTGCTTTGCTTAATGCTGCAAGACAAATTGGCAAGGGAAATTCGTTATAATTGAAAGATATCACAAATGGTTAATAGAATGGATTGACAAGTCATGTTGATAGCTACATCTGGCACGAATGGAACATTAAGCAAAGCAGGAGTGCTTCATAAGCATGTTCTGGTCTGATTAGTTCGTTGTAAGTTTGGTCAATTGTGCTGTATGTATTGTATCTATGTTAACATGGTCTAGGTTGGAAGGTTATACAATGGTAATAAGAACTGAGGAAGTTGCTTTAGCTGGCGATAATTTTCATGAAATGTTTTTGTCTATTGGTTTGGAGGACAAAATTTGGCCGGTCAGACATACTTAAGCTCTTTTGAATGATGCTGGGATCACCAGAAATTTTTGCTTTTCTCCAGCCCCTCATGCTTAATAAGTTTCAAATCAATTAGATAAACAGACATGACCCAGGATAGAGTTAAATAAATGGTCAAACTTGTACATTTATCTTCTTGTACTTGTACTCTCCTTGAGGTTCCCTTGTTTATCTGCAGGTGACAGTGGAGAGCCAAGCTTATCACAAATCATGCTTCAAGTGCTCACATGGTGGATGTGCCATATCCCCGTCAAATTATGCAGCCCTGGAGGGTGTGTTGTATTGCAAACATCATTTCTCCCAACTCTTTAAGGAGAAGGGGAGCTACAATCACCTTATCAAGTCCGCATCAATGAAGCGTGCTGCTACCGCTGCCGCTGCTACTGCTGCTGCTGCCGCTGCCGCTGCCGCTGCCGTGCCCGAAGCCTGATCATCCTATCCTAAAACGTTTCCTCTCTATTTGTGTGGTTGGCTTTATGTGTTTCTTTTAAGGTGTGTTTTCTTCCACCCTTCCCCTCTGCCAACTAAATTGGCGCAACTTGATTCTACCAACCTTTTATGCTTTTTGTCATATGTTGTGCTTGATTGATAGAACGTGATGACAATGCACATTCTTGGCAACTATAAAATTCCATCTGGAGCATCAAACTTGGGTGCTATTGGTGCCCCCGCCATTAATTTTATCCGGTTCTTAAAAGGGCATAGTGTTGTTGTGTATGTATCCGAATACCTATCTTTTTAACTTTTGGGGTCTATTTTCTTTGTCGAAATTCTCACGTGAATTTTGTTAGACGGGAAAGGGCTTTGCAGTAGTTCTGGGAACTCATGCAATGTCAAGCCCAAGGTGCTGGTTCTACTTGGCGGTTGGAAAATCAAATTTCCATACGTAGAATCAAATACGTAAGACACAATGGCAGATTCAGTCATAAAATAGTAATTTTGTATGGTAATATGGAATCAAGACGCTACCGGCAGTCAAATTTTCGAGTTTCACGAACAGTTTAGCAATCTTTTTTCTCTTTCTAGGTTGAAAATAAACAAAAAATTAAAAAAAAAAAAAAAAACGCTGATATGAGAATTTTCAGCAGTTATTTTAAATTTGTGTTCGCTTCCTTTCTATTAAGAAGCACGTGTACGTGTTGACTTACAAGCCTTTTCTCCGTTATACGAGACGTGGCTTATTCTTATGTCAAGTAAGTTGATTATGATGGTACACGGGCCCAATTCACTTACAAAGTAGAAACATCCGTTTAGCCACCGTAACAAACTACGCCGCCATTTGAAGTGTGTCTATGACTTACGAAGTCGCTCAAGTCCAAAACTAGGCCACTTTCAACTTTCAACTGCGAGCCAAAAATATGTCGAATTCCTTGACAAGTCTCCATGATCATCTACTCAAGTAAGCTCCTTCTGAAACATCTATATATATTATATATATGAGATCAGTTTAAATGCTCATGTCAAATTTGCAACTTGCAGGTTAAGAGGGTTACTACTGGAGGATCTCTCCAGAACACACTACACACCACCCGAAGGCTCCGCCATCTCTGTGAAATCCCTACTCCAATCTCTTCTCTCCAATGGGAACCCTAACCCTAACGTCTCTGAGAAGCAGCTTCAATATTCAATCAAGGATTTTGGTCTAGCATGTGCTTTGTTGGCTTCCTCTCGGTCCTCAACTCACGAACTACTGTCCTGGATCCCCGAGGGCCTGTGCGTTTCGGCGAAATCTGCTTTCTCCGACCTCTCCAGGGCTTATTGTGCCAGTGGTTTGGGAACTAAAGAGCTTTCGGGATTGGAGTGTGGGTTAGTGAGTGAAGAAAAGAGATTGGTGGTGGAATTGATGCCTGAAGTCTTGCCACTGTTGAAAGATAGGGTTAAGGAGAGTTCGATTGATAAGAGTGTTGATGGTGACGAGGTCTCCGCCGCAGCTGCTAGGGTTCCTGTTGGATACGCGATTTTGGCTGCTTATCAGTTCAGATGGTTCGTTACTCAGGTTTGGCGACTTTTTCTTTTTTTACTCTTACATCTGCATAAGTTTTGTTGCTAGTTTAGCGAAATAGAGATTTCATATTTGTTTATTTTGTAGGTTGAGTATCCATATTTGGGAAAATTGTGTACTCTGGTGATTCCTTGTGGATTGACTGCACTTGATCATTGGTCTCCGGAGGTCAAAGTATGTTCTTCCTTGAACTATCTTCCCTTTTCTCATCATGTGTGATTGATAACACTTGATTATCGGTGTATTGTGCTCTTTTCTGTTTCTTGGTTATAGGGGCAGGGTATGATCAGCTTCATACATGTAGGGAAAAATGTTAATGCTGCCGAGCTTGTTATGTATGGAGATGTGATTCTTGATGCTTGTTGCCAGAATATTGGCTCATCTGATGAGATTTGGCCTTATGTAGTTGAGATGTCGGTGTTACTTGTGAGTTGTATCCAGCGACGTAATCCTCGTAGCCAGTGGTATGCATCCTGCCTTTGGGAAACGCAAGTTATGTGGATATGATAGTTTTGAACTGCATATTCACAATATGTTATTAAGTGTTGTTCATAATCTTTTCTTTCTGGTCTCTTACTTTTTTGTATAGGTTTGAGAGGATGCTGAATGATATGCTTGGTCATTTAGAGCGTCAACCAAGGAATAAGGATCGATGCATCGCATGGCTTAAATATATTGAACCACTTCTCTGTGAGGTTGGGGTCTTTTTGTTGGCACATTTTAGGCGGATGTTCCCTCTTTTCTTTCAGTGGATGCATGCTGATGATGATCAAACAGTTTTACTGGTGAGTGCAAGTTGTCCAATATGTGTTAATTTTCAAAGAGTTGGTGGTTCTATCATATTCTCACTATAATATGTGTTAATTTTCAAAGAGTTGGTGGTTCTATCATATTCTCACTATGTAGACTCAGATGTGCTTTATGAATGAAACTTCGTAAAATAAAATTGTTACTAAAATCTCCTTTGGGTAACAATTTCATAAAGAATGAAAGATGCCATTCACTGTTTAGGGGAGCATTTTATCTGTTTATGAGCTTGGTTTGCTCAAAATTTTTGTGGACCCTTGCAATGAATGCTAAAGTAAATTGGATGCTGATCGTTTTACTCTTCTGCAGGTTCTTAAGCAAATTCGGACAGTTATGAAGTTAACATGGATAAGGAACACACCATATGTTGAGAGGTGAACCAAATTATAATCTATAAACCCCATTTGTAAATTAAATGTCAATATACAACTCTTTGATTATGAAAGTATGTTGAACAATGTTCACTGACTTCCGATTGTCATTCAATATTCAGAAAAATTGAAAACCTTTTTTTTAATGATGTTTCTTCAGAAGTAAAATTGATGATCGAGGATTTCATGTAAAATACATATCCTCTTATTTCTTGTGGAACCACTTGCTGTATGAATGATCCTGAAGTTGCAGCTCCGAACCTATTCTGTTGCTGATCTTTCATGTGATTCCCTTCATCAAGCATGTAATGTCAGGATTAAATTTTAGCATCTTTGGCTGCAGATTGGTCGATGAACTTGTTATGCTGTACAAGGAAGCAGCATTAAGAATAGCGCGTGAAGAAATTAGAACAACTATTCTGGAGATATTGTTATTGATCCAGCGGTAAAAATTGATAGTTATTGTCTTCGTTATTGCCTTATGTTATTTTTTGTTCTTTGAAGTCATATTTTTGGCTAAAAATCTGCTGTCTTATATGATATTATCGCAAGATGCAAGGGCCCCCAATTTGAAGCATGCTGGGATAAGTACAAGGATGATCTGAATTTGGTCACTCTAAATTCGTCTTTAAGCAGAAATATGTTGACCAATGGCTGTCTATAGTTAGAAGAGCCTCAGAGTGTTAAAGTGCCTTGACATTCTACAGTTAGGAGAAACTCAGTGTTACAGTGCCTTGACATTCTACAGTTAGGAGAGACTCATTGTGACAGTGCAAAATTTGTTTGATGTGGAACTCTCGCTGAACGCTATCAAGAACTCCATATGATTATAATTTGGCTGTTGTTGCTCTGACCAAAGCAGAGTTTTGTAACCGATGGTATTTTCTTAGTGATGTATGGATATGGGCTTTGGACAACGGGGCAAACATCACTGACAGCTTTTTATCCTCTATGGCTTTTGGGTTTTACTATCTTTACTGCGGCTAGTGCTGGAGTTTGTAAGGCTCGCGTAGCTAAGCATTCCTGAACAGGATTTAACATTGTTTAACGTCGAACGTTTTGATACTTGAAAGCCACACGCATGGACTAATGTCAGGGGAGTTCCACTCGGTGCAAAGATAAAAGGTCATCCATATCTCATGTGAAAATGCGACGTGCCTTGAAATTACAGGAAGTGTGGATCTTACGTTGCCTTTATTCTTAAAATTGTATTTTTAGTGGAGTATGAGGTAGTTGTGACTGGAGTTAGTGTAGGCGGGAAAAGCTGTTACGGGTTCGTATGTAATTATATTAATGGCTGTTCTGTAATTATTGCTGAATTTTCCTTTTCTGCTTTGTGTGTATATAGCGTGATAGTTAACGATTTGTACAGATAAAATACTGCGAAAATAAAAATTGGGCTTTGTTCGGGTATTAAAGTCTTGGATAACTAGCCCTTATTTGTTGTATTGACTATTGAAGATCATCGTGTATGATTCATACATAAGGATATATATTCGTCAAGGTGGAGCCTATGGTTTATAGCTCATAAATAGTCATACAATTTTGGAGTTTCTAGAAGGAAACAATTGATTCTTGGATTTTTTCTGGGGTGAATATTAACCTAGGAGTATGTTCTTTTCCAAAAATCAGAGGTGAAAGTAAATGCTAAAGACACCAATATGTTGGTGTGCCAAGTTTTTTTAAGGAAGACATGATTTATAACACGAGCATGATTTAGGCCCATAATGGCAATATCTAACTTAATCTGAAATTGAAGTTTTTGGTAAATTTTAAACTTTGAAAGGATTTTAGACTTATTAGAATAATGTTTAAGTTACGTTGAAGTTGTTAAAAGGGTAAATTGTATGAACTTATACAAGTTAGAGTTTACAGTTAACTATACTAGTATAAGCTTAATCTATACATTAAGAAATCTTTATTAATTGAGTTATTGACTAATATACTAGAATCAAAGCTCTTGACGCTCTTGAACTTACCTTTATACTGGTAAATACACCCAATTGGTTGAAACTCATTAAAATATTTTAATTTGTTTATTTCTTTCATACAATTGGACCCTTATTGAATGTACCTTAATTCTTAATAAGTAGTACTAGGCCATCATTGATGCGATAATGAGTTTGATTATAAAATTTAAAGGGAAAAAATTTAATGGAACTAAGAATTTTAAAATTTGGCGATAGTGAAAGATTTGCTGGCATAATAAGGCAAGTTAAAGGAGTTCCAAGAGAATAAGCCAAAAGATATAAATTAACTCGAACAGGGCAATGTGCAAGTCGGGCCTCAGACCGACTTGAATAATTTATTTAAGAAAAAAAATTTACGTCTTTTACGGCAAAGTGAAATTGTTTTATGTTGCCAGGCTCAAGTAGACCAAACCCGAGCCGGACCTAAGGCTCGATCACTCAGGCCAGAAGTTGGCCTGAGGATTGACTGGGCCGACATAATCCCGCCTAGGCCTTTTTGTTCATCCCTAAACTCAATTGAAAGAGGCTATACACGAGTAGTTGAAACTATTATATTATGTTTGACATACGAGTCATGTACCACTTTATGGATATTGGATCCTCTATGGAGATACGGAAGAAGTTAGAGAGCTGATACATGTTGAAGTTTCTCACAAATAAGCTGTATTTAAAGCAAAGACTTAATAGATTGAAGATGTAGGAGGGAACATATTTTCAATCAAATAGTTGGTGATCTGTTGAAACTCAAGGTAACTATTGTGGATTAGATAATTTGATCATTTTTCTTTGTGTTTTACCTCTTTGTTATGAACATATGATGATTACGTTCACATTGGGTAAGAAGACAATTAGTGTGGAAGACATTATCGTTATGTTATTGTCTCATAACCAATAAAAAATGAACAACTGTGAAAGCTCTCAGGTCAAAGGGATAAATGTGAGAGGAAACTAGGATCGATGGAGAAAGAAAAGAAAAGATGGTCGTCTAAGTAGACTTCTAAGTCTAAATCCCTAGGTGGAAAGACAATCTGGTGTTACAAATATAAGAAAACTACGCACATTAGGAGGGAATGTCCAAAAAAGCAGTAGAAGGATGAAAAGAAAACAAATAATTCATTCATTGAGGTTTACTAATATAGTATAGAGCAATAACTCAGATTACAGTGATGGAAAAATGCTCTACATTTCAATTACTCTATTTTAGGACTTAGGGTTTTGGACACACAATTCTCATATCATATGACACCAAAAAGAAGTAATTTGCATAATACACGTTAAACAACTTTGGGATTATTCGATTGAGGAATGATAAGCTCGTAAAATCTTTGAAATAAAATTTGTCAAGATTAAGATATTTGATGATATTGTTAGGACGTTAAGAAGTCTCTACATGGTATAAAATTTGAGGAAGAATTTAATCTCTTTGGATACCTCACATACAAACAATTTTAACTATAAAACTAATGGAGATAGCATTAAAGTGGTAAAAGATGTGATGATTATAATGAAAGGGTTAAATTTGACCAAAAAAAAAAAGTCTAAAGATTGATAGGGAGCACATTTATAGTGGAGAAGCTACAAAAGTATACTCAGAGGAAGACAGTACTACATTATGCCACATGCAACTAGGTCATCTTGTAAACAAGAGATGACAAAACTTTATAAAGAGAGCTTATCAAAAGATGTCAAATACAAAAAGACAAGCTTATAGTTTCATGTACTTGATAAAAAATCTAAGTAACCTTTAAGGATTCATTATTTTAGGGAGCAACATATATTGAGACAAACATATGGAAAGGACTAACTACAACCAATAAAGAGCAATATTATAATAGTATAAGTTCAACTAGAACAATTCATAATATATGCTAAAGAGGATAGAAATTTTGGTTCGAAAGATGAAATAATGTCAAAAAGAGAGCATCAACATGGTATTAATAAAGATAAAGTGAGATGGACCACCAAGTTATTAAGTAAATATGGTTGGAAAGATTTGGTCACGTATACTTTTACCATTAATGATGGTAATACAACTACTTTTAAGGGGACTATAATCAGTGATGAGAAAGATTCATGAAAGTTTGCTATGGTGAAAGGTGTGAGTCAAATTGGCAATAACTTAGGTCGGGTTTGAGCCTGAGACTACCTCTAAACCCCTTAAAAGCAACTCAAGCTTGTCTAATAATGCTTCCATATATTCAATCTTAGTTTCCAATCTAATCAAACTTGAATCATATGGCTCAAACATGTGTCTAATTGGGCTAAACTAGGCCCAAAAATTTTGACGAAAAAAGTCTTCACAACTTACAAACTTAGTTTATATTTGAACTCAAATGCATTCTAATAAGTAGAATAAGGTAATTTGATTTGTATGTATGAGGAGGAAGAATTTGTAAAACTTCAAAAACTCAAATGCATGATTATTAATCAACAGTCTTTAACCAACAATCAGATGCAATTCTTAAGCAATAAGGAGGCAAACCTCAAATGCATAATTCTTAATCAACATTCCTTAACCAACAATTAACTGAAATTCTTAAGTAACAATAAGGCAAACCTCAAATACCTGATTTCCATCAAGCAAATTCTCATAAAATACCTTTTAATCTCTACAATTAGATGCAATGCCATGATTAGATTTACTATGAATAGTTATAAGAAAATGATATTTGAGCAAAATGAATTACTTTACTGGGGTCAATAACGACAAAAATTAGTAACACACAACAAGCAACACACACGGTAAGGAGACACGAAAGAGATATGGAACTTCAAATGTTAGTTTTGGTCCAACTTAATTATTGGATGAATTTCTGATTACTAAAACTTGGAGCACGATGTGGCGCAAAGCATGGTCCTTTCTAGAAATCAAAGGTAAAGGCATGAGCTGAAGACACGGGCACATTGGTGTAATAGAATTATTTTTTAAGAAGACACGATCTGGGACACAATTGTGGCTCACGACATATCTATGCTAGAGACGTAGTTTTGGTAAATTTCAAATTCTGAAAGAATTCTAAAGCTTATTAAAATTATGCTTTAATTTGGGTTGGATTTGATAAAGGAACAAATTATGTTGAACTGTATCAATTAGAGTTTATAGTTAACTATAATTGTATAAACTTAGTCTTTGTATAAAAGAATACATTGCTCACATATTGAATTATTGATTAATATAACAAAATCAATTGCCCTTCGCTCCCTAAAATGAAATCATACCCAACTACTCTAACCTTATTAAAAATATTATTATTTATTTTATTTGTTTCATTTTTTATAAAAATTTATTTTTACTAGATATAGCTTAATTCTCAATAATAAATCAAAAAGGTCCATTAATGGGTGATCAAATTTTGGAAAACAATTGAATTTATAAATAGTAACTCTCTCTCTCTCTCTCTCTGTTCTCTCCTTATTGATACTGTTGTCTAGCTACTCCCTTTTTTTTTCCTAAGCAATTTCACGATTTCCTCCATTTTGTTATTAAGTTGTTCCAACCTGTAACTCTCATATTCTCGTTCCTCCTTAAATGTTGAACTTTATTTAAGGTTAACATTAGTTCTTAACCTTCTATAATTGTTCTGCTGCCACCAGTCTGGATATTCAACTAGCTCGAAACAATTATCTTTATGTGTTCATCTTGATTGCAATTCTCATAATGAAATTTATCTTTCTTAGACTTCTTCTTTTGATCCTTTTTCTGGTTGACTGACTTTGTGCTTCTGAGACAAGTGTTCCCACTTCTGTTTCCCGTTTAAAACTTTGTAGAACCTCTCTTTGAGTTTCTATTATTGGTACCATCGATTAAGTTTTGTTAGGATCCTCTAAGAATTGATTTCTCACTTGAACATACCCCTTATAAAGTCCCATCAAGAGTTGCATCATTCTGTTCCTTCCCTTTACTTATTCAATCTGATTAGCTGCTCCATAATCACATTGTGGATGAGGATCTAATTAGCTGTAATTTGTTCAATTTTTTGTAATAATGTGTTATATTTTGAGTTACCTTGTGTGAGAAAAGTTATGATAAGGGTACATTACTTTCTCCAAATCTATCATATATTTTATCTCAAAGTTCCTAAGAGCATGTGATACAGATAAATGTCTCTACCAGATCCTTTGAAATTGAAGTTAGTATACAAGGAAGTCATCATGTGATTTGTTCATTGCTCAGACGTCTTAATCTTGCCATCAACAACTCCTAAGTTATTCTTAGCTTGCAAAGTTATTCTAAGGTTATATTTAATTGGACGTAAAATTTTTAATAAAATGAAATAATTTATAATAGAATGAAATGTAAATGGATGTAATATCAAAAAATTATTGTCTGAGAGGGATGAAAGAGATGATAATGTAATATAGTGAAATGTTGTTTGGAAGAATGATGGAATGAAATGTAATGTACGTATAATAATAATAAATGACTATTCTACGCTTGATAGAATGAAATGTATTGTGTTGCTGCTTGTTATTAAAGTTTAAGGTATAATTGGTATTATAAAAGATTGTGAAGATCTGGATTCATCCTCTTTTCCATCCTACTAATTGCAGTTTTGTCGTTGTTGTTTCAGTTTATGTTTCTTCTTTGTATGAACGTACTCGGAATGTAAATATCAAGAGTTTAGGTGAACTTTTGTTCAATTAGGCCGTCAAACGATCACCTAGGTTGAATCCAGCAAAGCTAAGGTGAGGGACATTGGCCAACTTACATTTGGGGCGGAGAGAGTGTCTAGCTCAACAACCGACTTGAGAAAACGAGAGGACGTTCCAAGCTCATGGGGTAGCAGAAATTAGACAATCAGTAATAAAAGAGCCATTGCTAATGCATCAACATAATCCAACATACATTCTCGCTTTCTCAAAACATTATGACTAAGTTCCACGGAACTCCATAACAATCCATTTTTGATAAAACAAGAAAACAAAACATCAAACTAATTTTAAGGTTTCTTCTTTGTCCATTAATTAATCAATATGACAAATGTTAATAACAAACCAATCGTATGGATTCTGAATTCTGCAATTTTTTCCTGGAAAAAAAATAGAAATGATTATCCGTTACAACCCCAAGCTGGAATGGGAACAGTAGAGATAAAATCAGTCACTTATTTCCTACTTCTGGCTATTTCTGCAGTTGTTGCTGATACAGATGGAAACCAAACTCTGGGGGTTTCCAGATCAAAAAATAGAATTCTCGGGGCTCAAAATCCCTCAAGCACCAACAACGCCCGAAGCTTGCCCCAAAGAAAGATGCTGTTGCCCCGGCGCTAAGGAACAAGACCATATGGGATACAATCTTCCTGTTTCCCGGAAATAACTGTTCATTTGCTTCTTTTCTTGGCTTCACTATAGAGAATGACTCCAAAAACTGTAAGGGCATAACCAAGCATTCCAGTGACAGATACCGGATTTCTGAAAATCAAGATCGAAACAACAACAGCCACAGCCCCTTTTGCATTCCCTAGAACCTGGAAGATCAAGTACTCTTTTTAATCTCTTGGAAATGAGCAGAAATAAATGGAACAGGAAAAGGAAACGATTTCTAAGCGCATCAAGAGACAAATCAGCAAGCCAGGGGTCGAGAACCTCAAAACTTTGAAACTCACTTTCTTCCAATGAGCAAATTACCCAAAGCCACTTTCCACGTCTATCAGAATAAAGGCATATACTTCGAAAGCAAAGAGTGTTGAAGGATAGTGCAACCTCACAACTACTAACCCCAAGGATTAGATGACTTACAGGGCTTCTAAAGTAAATTTTAGAAGTACCATTACAATCAGCAACATAAGATCGATTATACTGTATTCCTAGCACATCTTCAAGTTAAACATCTCCATTCTATGACCTGACCTTCATCTCTACCGACAATAGAATTGCCTCTTTACCAATAAAGTCTATAAAATAGGCAGTAAAGTGCAAAATCATTTGATCCACTAATTTTATTGCCTAAAAATTGTCAGGAAACACCCACTAAGAAGTGCACGGCAGAAAAAATGCCCAAAAATTCAAAAATCATTTACATTCATGTGGTTATACACAGCATATTTGACTAAGATATGGCACTTTGACGCATCAGTTCCCTATTATTAGTTAGTAGAGAACCTTGTTTCCATTAAGTTCACAATAAGCATATATAAGTAGTTTAGAACACCACAAGAGCAGAAAACAGCAAAGTAAACAAACCCATAAGTAAAGTATCTCATACCTGGAGAGTCAGAGCACTGGTGTGTTTTGTGACCAAAAAATTGGTCAAATTTACAAAGTATGCCAGTGATGAGTTGAACAGCAGGTACCAGATGATCTTGATGTCATCTCTGGCGAGAGCCAAAGTGATCCCAACAACATTATCCTCCATAAGAAGGGTAGCAGGAAGTAAAAACACGACAGCAATTGGAGCCATGTAGAGAAGAAGGTTCATAGAATTCAGCTTCTCCCTTTAAGAAGGGAAAAGAAAGCATCAGTATTCATTTCCACATTCATAATGACTAAAATAACTTACTGGTTTACTTTCAAAACAAGGAAGTTGATTCAGAAATCAACTAAAAATCAGCCTTACCCCTCGGAGGAAAGTAAAATCCCTTGTAGCACTGATTTGAGTGCCCTTGCAGCTGTGGCAGCAACACACATTATAAACCCAAATAGATGGAAACTCGGTTCACCCTACATCATATGAAAAGATAAAACAACATTAGATGAGCAGTAAAGGAAATAATTTCAGCTATAAGAATACTGGAGCTCCCAACTAACAAAGCACAATCTACGATGTTAACATTTTTGTTGCAGTATAAAGTAGATTCCTAACTTTACGTTAGGATTTTTTTCACCCTACACTACATGAAATTGACCTCATTAAAAAAGCCGTCTCTTCGGATCAATCATGTAAAATTACACATAAAAAAAACCGTGATGAGTATATACTACAGGTCGATTTCAGGAGATAGCACCAGTCAATCTATTCTATTAGAAGACCATTTCATGTAAAATTAAAACAATCCAATGAAAGGGAACACACAATTGAACACGGCTGACATCAACAAGACTAAAATGAATGAACCATATAGAAAAATTGTTAAATCCCTAAATCATAGAAATCATAAAACAACATACCCCGCTTGCAATAATAACACCGGTAACGACAGGAATCAAGGTAACATAGGTCAACCAGGCCTCTCTCTTGAGAGTCATCAAATAAGCAAAAACCGCAGTGAAAAACGGCGTCGTGGCACCAATGGCCTGGTTAAAGGACACAGGCAAAAACCTCAAGGAGATGTTACCAAACACAACCGACACGCAGAAGACGAGACTCAAGGCCGTGATCTTGAAGAATTGTTGTCGGGAGCGGATGGTCTGCATGGGGACCATCTTCATCCAAGCAATAGCCACGTAGCTGAGCAAACTACAAGCCGTCATGTGGCACATGGTCAAGAAGATCGGGTACTTGAACCCGTAATTGCTCAACAAGTACTTATTCAGCAGCAGCACTCCTATGTTCGACGAGTACCATGCCGTAACTAGGCCGATTGTGAACAGCCGGGACGTGTTCTTCATCGTGGTTTTTTTCTCTCTTCCGGCAAGGATCTGAATTTAATTTAACGGCGGAGATTGAGATTGAGGGGATTCTTCCCGAAAACGCCTGGGGGTTGGGGATTAGTTGCGGTTAGGCGCAGTGAATTGGTATGGATCTACGAAAAGAGAGAGCGCGTGATTGTTATCAGACTGGTCTCCTATGGATCTGTGACATAATAATTAAATTGAGATACGTGTAGATTTGTAAGGATTCGGCGGAATGCGGGTCTCTATATGAACAGAGAGAGAAGAGAAGCAGAGGATTAGAAAGTGTAGCGCCGGCTGTGGCGGTGACGGTGGCGGTGGCGATGGCGGAGACGATGATGGTGGGTGGTGGAAAGCGCGTGGTGGTGGCGTTTTAATTTTTGGGTTTCCGTTTTTATGTTCGTTTCTCTGTCTCTCTTAATATCTGTATGTACGAGAGGTGTGAGTATTTATTTACGGAATTTCAGGCGGGCGCTGCATTTTAATTTTAATAATAGTTTTGACTTCTCGCCCCAGGTGTCGTTTTTACGCATTTAACAACAAATATTAAATTTAAATCATCTTCAAAATTTATAAGTAAAAAATAGAATTTATTAAATCATTTTCGCCGACAAATCAATTAGTGAAGTGGTTAAACGAACGGATGTCTATGTAATTAGAGACGAGTCAATATTTTAAGATCGAATTTTTTATAAAGATTATAATATTTTTATCATATTTCATTAAACCTTGAATCTTACATAAATATATAAATAAAATTTAATAAAATAAAATTAAAATAGAATAAATAGAATAGAAAATTTGATGGAAATATTTTGGAGCGGACAGGCAAAAGCGGTTACTTTTTAGTTAGTTAACAAACATAAGTGGTGGGACCTAGACTCAATCATCATTTTACCAGTCCTGGGCTCGGCCTAGGAAATACTAAAATACAACTCGTTTGAGCGTGATGAGCTAGGTCATTGCAGAACCAAACTGTGGCTGCTTAGTTGGCTATCAACGTTGTGTTTATGGCTATAGTTAACGTCGGCGGGGACGTTTCACTTTCACGTTTGAAGCTTACTTGTCAACTAATTTTGGCAATTAACACGTAGAATATGATTGCAGATCACCCAGCAATTCACGTTGTCTTACATATATATTTTAATTGCCTAAAATAAAGCACGCAACTTCCTTGTACTTCAAGCCCGGGTTGTGACGTGAGCTGATGTATTTGGGGTCAACTTCGTTTGAGTTGAGAACGTGAAACAGTTCAAGATCCAAAATACCATTCCTTTATTCAAAGTCTACTCCACTTCAAAAAACTGTAAGAATAGGATCGTGCCAAAAGAAAACGGAAATCTATACTTCAGAAGTCCAATCATCTATAATTCAATAAGAAAATGGCAAGCTGAATTTTGTGATTAGCCAAAATTGATGTTCATACAGTCTTTAAGTAGACAAAAAACAACTCTTACGAAAAGAACACACAATACTTAGCACAGAGAAAACGAGTAAAAAATGCAGGTTGCTTCATGCCTTCAACGAACTCAATCTGCCACCTACAATGCCTGAAAAGTGACAAGGATTTATATATATATATGGATTAAGAAAAGAACATAATCATTACAAGATTTGAAAGATAATTAAAACTACAATGTCCAAAACCCAAAGAACAGGACATCTAAAGCAACAAGATAAGATTGTTGTTTTCTATTTAAACACTTCACGAGAAGACAAGCAACTAACAGCAGGATCACGGCTGTATCAACAGTCAAATGAATGCACAATAAGAAAATTCTGCAACAAATCAGCCATATATACTAGACAACACCCCTGAAATAAACAATAAAGGCTTCATATTAAACCAGGGTCTCACTAGATAAAATCTCAAAAAAAAAAAAAGAATAGAAAAATCCAACCTCATGATAGCCATAACACGCCCCCAAAATATCTCCAAGAGATATGGTTAAGCAACGAAACTAGCCAAAATTAACAGAAAAAAGGAAAAGTTCAATAAATGGATGAGAAGCATTACAGATGGGATTAAAGTACCTTATATGTTACTGGGGTACATGAAGACTCGGACCCTAGCTCCCTGCAGATGAAATAAGGCATATTCAACAACAAGAACGCCAACAAACTTTGATACAGCAATCAACAAACAGGTTTTACTCCATTACCATGGACTTTGGAGGCAAATTGGACTTGAACTTGGCTCGAACAACACCACTGTTACCATGAGGTCTGGTGACCTTGCCCCAAATGCAACGATAATGTGATCCATTCTTCTTCACCTTGGCCTTGTAAATATAAGCCAAGCGCTTCCCAGCATACCATGCAACGTCATCCTTGGTATTCACTCCCTCAATCTGGAGAAGTGAAGTGTTTGGATATTGGTTTGACTTCGACCTGGCATCCAACTAACCATCACATCTCCAAACCAACTCATACGACATAATTCTACACAACTCCTTTTCCAAATCACCAGTTTCAGAAAGCAACAACAAGATCGAAATTGATTTTCAAGAAACTAATAATTATTTAGCTACAATTTTTTTTGTAGCAATCATATCTTGCATAATCTACAAACCCAGAGATACAGTATAGTACTGTCAAACAAAAACAACCCAACTATTTCATTTCCATTCTTCGTCAAACTAATGTAATAATCTAATTTCCCTGTTCCAGAGCTTTTAACAATAAAAACCAAACACCCTATAAATGCCCAAACCTGTGACAACAAATTTTCTATTTAACAGTTCAAGTTTCTCACAAGGCAGACTTAACAACAACCCACGAACTATAAGGCATGCATACCAAGTTACGTTCAGGGCCAAGATCATTACCTCTTATAACCCAAGATGGTTCCTCTCACGTAGAGTCTAAAACGTGAATAAGAAAAAAGAAGAAAAATCACGAAACATATTAGATCATACTAAAACAAAAAGTTCGTACATAGACCATCAAGTAAAACAAAAAAAAAAAGGCCATATAAATGCATAGATTTCAGACCTGACTCTCTCCCCTTGGCGTCCCTTGACCATTTTCGATTTGGTAACCTCTCTCACCCACAACTCTGTCTCTGCGAAACAGCCGAACCGAAGTGACTGCGAGAAGCACACACCCAGAGGCTAAAACCCTAGTTGCTGACTCGTCCGCTTAAATAGCAACCATGCTCAATGGGCTGGCCTGGGGCTCCTGAAATTCACTTTACTTGGGCCTGTTAAATCAAACATGGGCTTATTTTTAATTTGGATTTTTAGAATACTGTTGGGTAAGCAGAGGCTCCTAATCATGTGGATTATGTTTGCATTGTTCAGCTTGTGACATCAGCCAGCCGTGGATCTTAATGTGTCCTAATTCATGTTATGTTAAATTAGCCTAGCTAGTTGTACTGGTAAGGATCCATGTTGAAAGTGGGCTTGTTGCTTTCATTCGGAATCGGAAAGTCAGTGAAGGTGGCATAAAGTACATCTCTTAAGTAAATGATTTTATTTCAAAAGGTAGATATAATTACGAATGATTATGGTTTAGGGTGAGAAGTTGTGTCTCCAACAAAAGATGAAATGAGAGACATAAACGCATGAGACTCGAGATTCCTTCGGCAAACATTCCGCAGCCAACTATTCACAAGGCCACTGAAACCAAAAGAAAATTTAAGAAAAAAAAAAGTACAAAAATAAGCCGTTAAGCTTCATCTTCTCCTTTTCCCTCTTTCCTCGTTACCACCCCACTTTCCCACTTCCCTCTTCTCTAACTTTTTTTCTGTTTCTTCAATTTCTATTTTTCTCATATATAAAACTATTTTATATCTAAAATTCTGCGTCTGTTTATCTATGTTATTGGTCTACCTATCATGTCGAGTCCTCATGACAACTTTTGCAGCACCGCTTCTTCTTACATGACAAGAAGGAGAGTTATTGATTACGGGTTTAACACGTCGATGACCACAAGAGCAGCACTTCTCCACAAGAGAGTGCGTCACTTGCCCGAGCTTTTGAGGCCCGGTAGGATTCTGGGGCGTTGGATATTTGTTGGTTTGATGTTTCTTGCATTCTTGACCATGCTAGCCAAGTTGGCATTGTTAAATAGCTTGCAAAAGTTGGAGCCCAAGTTTATTCTTAAGCGACATACGATTATGAATCATTTAAGAGCATATCGCGTTCTTCAGGATTCCCGCAACTCCGACAGATCATCTCCCTCAACCCAGAAGTTTCCGGTCAGATTCTGAACATTTCTATCAGGTTCAAACTGTGTGTTTGCGTCATCTCCAGTATAGCTTTTTTGCAAGTGTAGCCCTGTCAAAGTATGATATAATCATGTCAACGGCTGTGTTGTGTACCTCGTGCCTGACACGTAACCTTTATATCCATGCAAATTGTGCACGAAGATGAACGTCTTTCGTGGTTCTTTCTCTGGTCTTTCCTTTCATTTCTAAGATCTTGTATTGTTTTAGTTTCTAATTATTGATATACGTTACACTTCAGTTTAGGTAGGTAGGTATTCAATAAGCAGATAAACAAGCTAGATTTGAGGCGGAATGTCAGACGTCAACAGCTTTCATGGGAACGTGCATTCAAGTCGAGCTGTCCCTTCTTGCCATCTAAAGTTTCTGATACGAGAAACAGTGATATTGTTTGCGACCTTTTGTAGTTATCCATGGATCAACAATGATAATCGAACTTAGTTTGTCATTCCATACAAATGCCTCTGTCATGAGACAGTTGTCCCTTTTTTTTTTTTTTTTCATGTTAGGGGTTGTTTTGGTAAAAGTATGTGACTTTGATTACTCCTCCTCATTGTAGTTGTATTTTGTCGTCAAGCTTTAGCTTCATTTTCTTTCAGATTCTGACTTTTCAGAAGGTGTGGACTACTTGCCTCTCTGTGCTCAAGTTATTTTCTGATTCTAGTTTATGAATGTGGGGTCAATCTATAAGCATATTATAACTTTATAATTGGTGCCTCATGGCACAAATAATCGCTAACATTGACACTAAAATAGAACTAATGTTGTCTCATTTGTCAGAATTCAGATATTTGGATGAAACCCGAAAGCGACAACTTTTTCAAGTGCCATCAACGATCCAGAAGTGAAACAAGTATGATCCGGCTACAAGTTTCTAATTCTCTACTAGTTGGATTCTCCACTGCTATACATCCTTCGATGTGCTTTTTAATTAGTTTCTCTGTTCCCGGATTCACAACTGGCAATTATGGTATTATCTAGGGAATGTTAAAGCGACAAACGGGTACGTTCTTGTTCATGCCAACGGCGGATTGAATCAAATGAAAACTGGGGTAAGCAAGTTTGTGGGGACGATTATACTATAAACCAAGTAAACATGTATTATTTTCTTACTATTACTGGTTGAAATGCAGATAAGTGACATGGTTGCCATAACAAAAATCATGAATGCCACTTTGGTTCTGCCATCGTTAGATCATGCTTCCTTTTGGACAGATCCGAGGTGCGTGTGCCTATTGGATAGTTAAAGACTCCACTAAGTTATAAACTTGTTATTTGCTTAACATAACCTAAAAAGAAGTGGTTAATCATTCAGTGATTTTAAAGATATCTTCAACTGGAAGCACTTCATTGAAGCGTTAAGAGACGACGTCGAGATCCTTGAGTTACTTCCCCAAGAAGTTGCAGCAATAAAGCCTCTGCATAAGCCTCCAGTTTCTTGGTCTAAGGTATGGCTTTTGACGTTTAAAAGTGTCTTCTTTCCTTAAAAGAGAACTGTTAATGATTATTAACTGTAAAAAAGTCGCATGTAACACTTGGCAGCCTAGTTATTACAGAAAGGATATCCTTTCTCTACTAAAGAAGCACCGAGTGATCAAATTTACACACTCTGATTCACGCCTAGCCAACAATGGCGTTGCTGCTTCAATTCAAAGGCTCCGCTGCCGAGCAATGTACGAGGGTCTAAGATTCACAGAAGAAATAGAAGAGCTTGGAAGGAAGTTAGTAAATAGACTGAGAGTTAATGGTGAACCTTTCATCGCGCTCCATCTAAGGTATTAAATGATACATCTAAAGATATTGTCTCTGAGTTGCAGGACCTTCCTTTTTTTTTTTTTTTGCTAATAAGTTGCTAACTATTAAGATTGATTGCAGATATGAAAAAGACATGCTTGCATTTACAGGTTGCAGTCACAACCTAACTAAAGCAGAGAACAAGGAACTAAGGAGAATGCGAATCAAAGTAAAGCACTGGAAAGAAAAGAACATCAATGGTACAGAACGACGATTGGAGGGATTATGTCCCATGACACCAAGAGAGATTGCTGTGTTCCTGGAGGCAATGGGTTATCCTTCTGAAACTACGATTTATATAGTTGCCGGCCAAATTTATGGCTCAAATGGGATCAATGCACTTCGAGACAAGTATCCCAAAGTACACACTCATTTAACAGTAGCAAAAGAAGTAGAACTCCAACCTTTCATGAACCGCCAAAATAAGCTTGCAGCCCTGGATTACGTTGTTGCAGTTGAGAGCGACATTTTTTTGTATAGTTACGACGGCAATATGGCCAAGGCAGTCACTGGTCATCGAAAATTTGAAGGCTACAGAAAAACTATCAACCCCGATAAGTACGGTCATCAGTAACTCCCTCGATCCCATGCCAACGTTTTCACAAAATAAAACACTTGCAATTTTTTTATCTTCTATTTCCTTTTGCAGGTACCATTTTGTTCGATTGATTGATCAACTGGACAGTGGCCAGATATCTTGGGATAAATTCTCGTCAGAGGTAAAAACATTACATAGAGATAGGATCGGAGGCCCACGCCATAGATTGCCTGGAGAGTCTCCGAGAGTCGAGGAAAATTTCTACGCCAATCCTTTTCCTGGTTGTATCTGTGAGAAGTCAGAAGGACACATGAGCAAGATGTTATCTTTACCACAGGACCAAGATTCGGGTTTAAGGTAGAAGAAAGTTTCAGTTCAAAATAGTCTCTATGCTGTCCTTCGATCACACCAGACTTTCCGGGCTTCACCGCTGTCAGGTTTTCTTGCAATTTTTCATGTGTTGAGAAAGCTTCACCGGACAAATGGAGAACAGAGAATCAAAAAGAAGCTATACTTGTAGATGCCAGACATAGTACGGATAATGCAGTATGATCTCAAGCTCAGAGCTTAATTAGCATCTCGGTTGGGATACAAAAAACTATTTTTAATCGTAAATGCAACAAAAAAACTCTTTTGTACATTCTTAGTTCACCAATACTCTAGACATGTAATAGGACCGTTTATAAATATCTTGCTTTGACTGGTCTGTAATCCATATTCAAATTTAATGATTAGTTCACATCAAAGCATTAAACCATGTCTTTAGTGAAAACTTATAATGGTGTAACGAGTTCTTATATTCTTTTCTTTTCTTCACTTTGTTCCACAAAAGCCTCAAAGGAAAAAAAAATATTATGTAGCAGTTAATATATAACATGAGAAAATAGGCAGAGCTTCCTTTCAGCTATACCAATCAAGAAAGAGGACAGAGAAAGTAAGTACAAACAGAAAAAGCAAAAGAAATGTCCTGCTATTGCTATTCCGCTGTATGGCTTGCCTAAGCTCTTTGTTTCCAAGCTCTACATTCTTTGTAGCTTCAACGGCCTGTATCAAGGACTCGAAAGGATTTAAAAATGGGCTGTTAAAAGAAATTGCAACTCTACGAGCACCGAAAAACCTCAAACTCCCAAACAAGTAATTTGATAGTTGACAAATATATCCATAGGTAACGCAGGTCAGTTCTAAATATTGATCCATTTGAGAATATGCATACAGGTTAACGAGATTTGATCATCATCAGCATGTGCTCAGGTATATGGAAATTCTGAATGAAAGTAAACCTTCATACTACACTTCTCCAGTGAGATATCATAGCAGTTAAGAAATGCAGAAACATGATACAGAGTTCTTCGACAAAAGGGCAGACCACATCTATTCACAGAATCCCATCGTAAGTTTGCCCGCAATATCAGGTCATGTTTTATGAAAAACAACAAAAGGATAGGAAGAAAGGTTTCCAATGGAAAGACAAAAGATCTTTTGGAGCAAAATGTAACTTCTTAAAGTTCTTAATGCAAGCTAGAATTAAATTATTCAATATGTAGTTTGAGAAAAACAAAATCGAGGATGGATCAGAATCCTTGACCTGCTCATACAAATGCTCTATCTGTTGTGCTTGATGCAGAACATGTGTTGACATGAGATGATTCAGCGCGGACATTTCTACCATCTTAGTTTCAGTTTCTTGGACTGCATCTAGAAGACTGGTTAGCTCTACCTGCCCAACAAGTGAAAGGACAATCCCACTCAATTTCACAATAATTTCTTAGACGGGACCTCCTTATTTAGCAAACAAACACAAGGAGACAATTTTTAGGACTTATCAAACAACTAATAATTTGATTACCTGCAGAGCACGAGTTTGATCATCCAACAACTGCTGCTGAATTTTCAGTGGCTCAGGTAGGTTTTCATCATGGTCCCTGAATTCTAAGTTGCTACTTTTAGAAGAATCCACAGTACTTGAATCAGCAACTCGATTAAGCTTTCTCCTCGGCATCCTTTTGTTAATAGCATCTTGGAAACGTATAGCTCTGAGCTGATCAAATTGTGTTGTAACTGCATGGAGTTTCTCACTCAGAATTAAAACCTGCAGAGGTAAAAAGCTGCAAATTTAACCAAATAAAACATTGTTCTTTTATTCTATTTGATGACAACAAAAAGGTATAATTGTGTAACAGCTTGGACTTGTTGAATAACTACCACTGACTGTTCACAAGAAAAAGGTAACTTTAGAGATATGGTAAAACATTCCTGTTCCTACAACTGTTTGGATGCAGAAGAGAAGCAGTTTCTACTTGAGTTTACATTCAATTGAAGGCCATACACCACTTAATTTCAGTGACCACGCTTGTCCATTTCACTCGTAAATCGAAAGCCTTTTAACAAATAACACTTTTCCTACAGCTCATGTCTAGAGATCACTTATTCTTTCAATACAGACAATCCAAAGTGGTTTGGAGCAGAATTTTACATCTGCCATTGGACACCTACATCAATTATGATTGGACATCAACTCTAAATCGGATCATATGTACAGCAAATCAAAAGTTGCAAGACTCCTCAATGTACAAAATAGCCTTCACAACAACCATTTACTCTATATGGAAGGAACGTAACAAGAGGATACATAGGCAAGAGGAAGTTGACAAGTACAACCTAGCTGAAGACACCATTAATTGGATCAGAGCCATTTTGATAGCTAAATTTGATCAACATGCACTATCCGTAGGAATGAAGACAGATGGAGTTTGTAATGATTACTGTTAAATTTCATTTGCTTATTTAGGTTGCTTTTGTAGTCTGGCTTTGTAATTCATTTCATAGTAAACCCATGTAATGTCGAGATAGCTTTATCATAGTTAATTCAATCCTTATTCAAATTTTTTTAAAAAAATAGATTAAAGATCAGGCTCATTTATCAGAAAAGGAAAAGGTAAAAGATAGTAGTCCATATATTATTAGCATATCTGTATAAGCAGAATTCCATAATTACTTGATATTACATGAGTAGACCTCCTGTAAAATGTGAAGTCAAGCAGAACCATACCACTCCATGTTTATGTGCAATAGTATCAGCATTGGAGCTATCAGTCCTCATGCCAAGCCAGCCCTTTGAGTTTGCTTGTTCATCAGTTATACTATTTTTAAGAATATCAATTTGTTCTTTGCATGTTTTAATAAATGATGTAACCTGCAAATGATAGAGGACAGAGACACGCTTTAAGAAACAAAATAAATAAAACCTTAAAGATAGTAGAAAACAGAAGGGAAGGAGGGATAATCTTAAATTTCAGGACAACTAAATTAAGCAGCCAATTTTCATGGGGAAAAACCATAAAAGGATACTGAATTGAACGGTTCTGTGGAACAAAGACAAAAGCATCTTCAACAGGGCATAAGCAATTAAAATCACATGACTGCTACTTAAAAAAAAAAAAAGAAATCAAATAACTGCTGCTCGTAAAAAAGGTATGATATGGTTGCCAAGTTTGGGAATGAGATTGCATAAACACATCCTTTTCAAGCATTTTAAGTAGATTAAGAATAAAACATGGAGGCTTGTGCAGTTTGTCATAAGGTGGCAGGAAAAAGTTTTATTCCACCATCACATAAAAATGATGCACATAACAAGGCGAGCTATACTGCGTACTTCATGTTCAATATTATCCCTCTCTTGTTCAGTCGTACGGTGTATATCCACATAATCCTTCCGATGCTCCAACAAAAACTGTTGCAAAGCTTCAATACTTTCAAGCTGATAACAAAAACAAAGAGTTAAGATCACAGATAAGAATGCATAATCCTTGGATCCTTGTTGCCCATAAGTTAAAAATGATTATACTTTTTTGAAACAAAACTGGTCAACAGCAAATACCGTTCTTAAAGCAGCCTTGGTAAAAGCTGATCGTTGGCGAGGTTTATGAATGATGAAAGATGCCATAATGGTTGCCAGTTTAGGCTGTAAAACCCAACCAAGATCACATACAGAGAAAGATAAAATCAGAACTTTAAAACAAAAGAAAAAACATTTAGCTCCAAAACGAAATTGAAGAAGAACTGCATATACCTCGTCATAACCCAAGGAAACAGAGGTGTGCCTGACAGCATCTTTGAAATCCTCCATTCTATCCCTAATTCTTGCCATTGTTTTACCATCCACTAGTCAACACCTTGACAGCAACAGAAATTCACACAATCTTATTCCCAATTCAATCACATAGCTTTGGTGCCATAATTTAAGAAGTAGATCAAGAACTATGATATTCCAAAATTTTAAAATGAAGAGATACACTAGTGGCGAGGAGATAGTAAGAGAGTTTAAGTCGTTAACAGCTGTGGGTTAGTAACAGCAGAGGGAGCAAAGTAAAAACAGTGCCATGGCTTCTATCTCTGATTCTTCCATTGTTGGGATTTTCATATGACCTGACCCGATCCCCAGCCCTTGTCCAAAGCCCTCTGAGTGAGCTGGCTTGATTGAGCTGTATGGGTCTGTAAATACTGACTTCTTGTTTGTTTAACTTTGAAATGGAAAACTTTAAAGAGTATTTAGTTTGAATTAACGTCAGTTCCAATTTCCAAACTCGAACAATCCATATCTAAATTCATGACCAATAAGACCTTTTTAATTTTTCTTTACCTAGAACTGTTTTTATGTGTAAACAAACTGCTTTATTTCTTGAATCTGTTGAATCTGGGAGAAGCTTGAAAGTGTCTGTGAAAAAGAGAAATCAGATCAAAGCAATATAACAACCTATGAAGTCAAACTCAATACCATTAAGAAAATAAAGATGTATATCAAAGCCAATGTTTGGATCCATTGCAAAGAGATTCCAAGAATCTCAAACAGATAAGCAGGCAACATAAGAGAAAGCAGAATCAGAACCGGAGGCTGAAGGTAGTTATATAGAATTGCAGAATGCAGATGAGACAACCACCCAGTTGTTTCCAATTATGAACTTCTGCAACCGGCTAGAGAAATCTGACCATTCTTACCCGAATTATTGGCAGTTACGACCACCAACATAAAGATAGAGACAACGGTGTGGCCGACAATCAAGAGAAACTACTGAAGCGAATAAAGCCATAGGAACGCATTCTTCCTATGACATGAGCGCAGTAGCCGTAGAAAGAGGAAAGAAGAGGGGACATTACCGTAAAAGACAAACAACTATTGAAACGGCGACGACAGATGACAACGGACAACGGTGGCGGTACGTGACGGGTGAAGCACCGACGGCAGAGAATTTCAAGTTTCAAGTTTCAACGGAAAAACGACGGGGGCAGATCATTTTTTTCAATTGAAAATCATATTCCAACCACTGACCAACCAATACGACGTCGTTTTTTTTTCTCACCCTAAATTTTCTTTGGACCTAGGCTTAATATCGGGCCGAGTTTAATCATTTTGCAAGTATTATTTTGGAAAACTCTCAGTGTTCATAATTTTCCAGATCTGGAACACACCGCAATCCTAATCTCCCACTTTGTTCACTCCATCAGACGGTTCTTCTCTTCACCGCCATCTATATCAAATATCTCTCGTCGCCGTCGTCGGTATTCTCTGACACCTCCAAGCTCGCTCCACCTCTCCTCTCTTGCTTTCGAGCCGGTACCTTCTAATTTATATTAATTAACTTGCTTTTTGTGTAATATTTGCAGTTAAATATATAGGCCAAATGAGGTTGGAGTTGGATTTTAGTTCTAATTGGTTTCCATATTTTTTAAGTAATGTAATGGCACCAATTTGAGTTAAATGAAAATCCTAATACCATTTCAGTAAATGTAGTTTTCTGGCATGACCGTTGACCTGTTTGGCCTGCCTTTGGGCTGGGTCTGAAAAAAGGTTATGGCATGTCAGACGGCTGTTGCTTGTTCATATTCGAGTTTCTGTTAACGTTGGTGAAGGAAATCTTATTGATTAGGGTGTTATCGCGCGGGAAATGGGCTTGTGGACGCTGTTGGAGGGTTGTCTGCTTCTTGCAAATGCTTTTGCCATACTAAATGAAGATCGGTTTCTAGCGCCTAGAGGATGGAGCTTTAATGAGTTTTCTGCGGGTCGCACAAAATCCTTCAAGGCGCAGCTTATAGGTCTCATTTACGCAACTCAGTACATGAGAGTTCCTCTTCTGATATTGAATTCCATCTGCATTATTGTAAAGTTGGTATCTGGATAAACTACCGAGGTGAGAAGCGAACGTGTGGCAGTTAATACATCCCTGATCTCATTATATATGAGTGTATATATTTTGTGTTTTGCCTTATGATACTGTTGAAGTTAGAAGATAACAATATGCCCTTCCATATGGGATGTCATGTAGAACAATGTTGGAATTACAATACGTTGTGTTTGAACTCCCCTTTCTTTCCAATGTTCTCCATTGTAAGGCGTGCATAATAGGGTCTGTTACTTCTGAGTGACGAAAGTTCAGATTTCCGCTTAAGTTAGCTAGAAGCATGATGTAACTTAATGGCTAAAGGATAGCAAATATACTGGGCTCTTGGAAGAGTTTGTATTGAAAATGTTCATACTATCAAGGAAAGTTATGCTTTGCATTTTCATCTGTTTTATCTAGATGCTGTTAGAATATGAACCTAGTTTGATAACATGGAGATACAGACGTGAATCTCATTCATTTGGTTTAACTCGGCTATATGTTGTTCACTTTATATTTGCTTCTATGAGTTTCGTATCTGTGCCCATAGTGGGTGTCATTACTGTTTTTATTTGGTATTTAAGAATGCAAACATTGAATTTGAAGCTGAAACTATGAATATGAAGTTGAAACTATCTCATGACCATTTCTATTTTTCTGTTGCCCTAGTAAACACACTAAATTTACGGGAATGTTTACTGCTGACGATCTAAGTTCAGCCCTTTTTATTTTATTCTTAGCAGATTGGTTTCAGGATTTCATGAAGTGTTATCACAATGTCTGGAGTCTGCAGAAAGATATTAAAGCATTTTGAAACGGCAGAGGCACGTAGTTCTCTAAATTATAGAAACATTGCAGCATATTGTCAATTGAATGGCTTGTTATTGCTAATTTAGCATAACAGACATTGGACTTGGAATATTGTGGATTGGAAATTCTATTGGTTGTTTGTATTGTTTGAAATTGTTTGCATAGTAGAGCAGTACGGCTGAAAAGACGGATTCACGTTTGTCGTGACTTGAGAAATTGATATGTTGTTTCTTTGATGTGTCAAAAATTACTGATCTGTATCATCTTTCTGCCGGCTCCAGACACTGTAATGCCACCTTATGAAATCCACAAATCAAACGGCGAAAAATATGTGGATAAACTTGGATCTTTGTGAGCATTCCTTACTTTAACTTCCAATTGTCATCAGATCCAAAGTCTTGGGTTAATGGTTCTTTCGTGTATGCTGTCCTTCGACCAGTGATTTTGGGCTTCAACACCGTCATGTGTTCTTGCAATCGTTTGTACGTTGATAAAGCTCGACTGGATAGACTGAGAAACAGATACTTGAACTAAGAAGCTTTAATTTGTAGAACTCAGGACCACTGCCAATCAGCAGCTCAGCTGGGGTACAAAACAAAACACTATAATTAAGTGAATAGGACTGCATGGATGATCCAAATCTTTGACATTTTGGCAATTGCTATGATAGAACGAGTTTTTATGGTATGCAAAGTTACGTAATCTCAATTTCAAATTAAATTTTGTGCAACTTTAAAATCATTTCTAAAGTTACAAAGGATAAAATTTTGCTGTCAGTTAATTACGAAGAAAATAATTTTTGAATAAGAAAAATTCAGACATATTTTCTAAGACCTCAGTTCATGAATGAATGAATAAGTTATATGTTATGTAATCTTGCAAAAGAATAGAATATTGTCAATTTTATCGCAATCTCAATATAAATGCCGAATTAAGGGTTTATTTGTCTTCATTTTTACTTTTAGTTTTCTTTTTTTTAATTCAATAAAAAAATTTGTTGGTTTGAATTTTTAATTTATGTTTCTAATTTTGATTTTTTCTAATTTTCAAAAATTATACAAACTATAAAAGGTGATTTTTATTCTCTATTTTTATTTTTAATTTGATTTAGAATTAATTAAATATATATTATTTAATTATTAATAAAATTATGAATAATTTAATTTTGTTTAATTATTTAATTTAATTTTTCAATCAAATTAAATAAATTTAGTTTAATAATTATTAAGAAATATAATTAAATTTAAATTATCTTTAAATGTATATATTTCAAATAAAATTTAATTTAATAACTAAAATAAAACATTTTAATAACATTTAATTTTAAAATTATTTATTTTAATAAAATGAAATTTTTATTAATAATTTTTTAGCAAATATCATATAAAAATTTAAAATAAATTTATTTAATAAAAATAATTCATCTCTAAATTTTATCTATTATAAAATTATTAAAAATAATAAAAATAACCAAACAAAATTTTCTTTTTTATTTAATCAAAGAATAAAACTTAAAACAAAAATCGAAAATTGAAAATGAAAAATGAAAAATCAAAAATCAAAAATCGCTAAAAATATATAAATGGAATTAATTGGCCCCTTAATTTGTAAGATTGCATTTTGGAACTCATTTTTACATTAAAATTTGACAATTGTAGGCTCTATTATGTTATTGTCTGTGGAAATCCACTGCTGATAGCTTCAGTGTCAATGGATCAATCTAAAGCTGCATCGGACTTTTTCTGGTTCAAGCCATGTTGCTACCAGATCCAGAGCAATAAATTTGTCAAGAAGTAATTAAGAAGTAGAATTAATCGAAAAACCCCCAAGTCTTGTTAAAGATCTGCAAATGCATGGTAAGTTTTGGAATCTACAACAATAAGTCTAACAGCTGCAATTGCAGCCGCAACGGACATGAGCCCAAAACACCAAATGTTAAGCCAATGCCACAACTTCTGTAGAGTGGTCAATTTGTTCTTCTTTGCCAGTAGATACAAGTGGTTAGGAATGATAAACGTAACAGGGAAGGTGCAGAGAGCTCCTGTGAGACTCATAAAATCTCCAAGAAATGGCAGAATAGCTGGCACCAGTGTACTAATAACAAGGTACCCTCCCCTTACTCCAACTCTAAACAAGAAGTTTCGGATTGCCAAAGCACTCCCTTCAATGCCATATTTGGTATCCAGGTACTCATACGAGGGGCTTGCAAATATCTACAAGCAGGTTAATCGTCAAAAGTACAGAATATTCTTAGCAGAAGCAAGAAATGTTAGTAGATGACAGAAAAAGTCTCACATGGAAAGCAATGATAGCTTGCAAGAATGCAGAAATGTTGGCTATTGCCTTCAACCAAACTGGACCTGAGGTGCTACTGAGCAGATAAGTTGATGTGGACGATCCATATGCCCAATACCCAGCAAGAGTAACGGCAAACAATGGCATAACTCCCACTGTAAATTGAACATACAGTGCCTTCAACATGTTACCAACAACAGGTTCCTTTATTGTCGCCTGTAGCAAATCAGTAAACCAAGTTTTGAAGCCAGAAGAGGAAGACATAACTGCAAACCAGAAGAGGAAGACATAAGCACTATGCGTCTTAATATATCCCACCTGTATCTCTGGAATCATTCCAGTATTAAATGGAAAGAACAAATTAGCAATTGCTCCAACAGTCGTAAAGATTCTGTTTATCGTTGTTCCTTGGAAGCTATAGTCCCTGGCTGGTGCTTTGACACCTACATCAATATAACGATGAAAAGTCGCTGATTAAGCAACCAATTGTCTAATGCTGGCATTTACAAGTCACGGAAATAGTCAGAATAAATTCAGCTGAACTCTATTGTTAAGAAGAATGAAAGGAGGGAATTAGAGAGTGGGATAGTTTTGAAGGATCAATGCAGAACTTTATTGCTCATCACTTCAAAGAATGCTATAGAGCATAATAGCATGACCAAATTGGAGAGGACTGATATTTTGTAAGCAATTCTTTCTACGCAACAAGGAAGGAGACAGGTGATACCCAGAATATGATTAACCCCTACACTTAAAATGAAACCAAAGTTTACGTATCTGGTATTGACCATAATTTTACAAGAACATGCTACAGTTCCCCTCCTAAACCCAATGAATGTAGGCAACTTCTAAAAACCATACAATTAGTTGCAAACATAAAATTACGCAGGCTGCAAAAGAATACTATAAAGCATACAAGAAAATTATGCATGATGACATACCAGGAAACAGAATATGTACTCACCATCTTTGATGGAATACACAAGGGCTACAACAGTGTAAATCACGGTGAGGACTGTAGAAACTCCCAGCCAAACTCTTAGAGCTGACAAATGAGGAACTAATATGGCAAACATAAAACATACAAATCCCGCAATGGCGATGCAGTAAGGGAGTTTCAACACATGATCGTCCCTAAAAAGAACATATGCTGCCTGCATAGCAAGAACATTGAATTATATGACAACTGCAAAAAGACCTTTAAAAATCATGCTAATGAACTCACAACTCCATAACAACAGTTCTGTCCCCGAAGCACACAATCTGGAGTGCAAAAGTAAACGATCAAATTTACCACAATTTATTCGTGTCAATGGAAAGAAAAAAAAAGGTGGCAACAATTTTGTAGTGAAATGATAAAAGTGCATTTCAGTGGTGAAATACTAAGGAAAACGTGTTATATGCAGTATGGATGGATAAGCAACTAAGGTGTCGTTTTACCTTAAGAGCTGAACCGCCCAATATGATGTATCCAACGTTAAACATGAAAAGATTAATATACTGCAGCGTCCATAAAAGAGTATATCCTTTCCTACCTGCAGGAAAAAGGCTGCATCAGATTCTAGATCAAGCATATATTAAAGTGTAGCAGATATGAAACTAACTGACACTGGGAAAAACAGGATGACTCATCAAGGTATGATTTTTTTTGTTTTCCTTTTAGCTCATACCATAAAAATATCCTGCAAGATCTCTGTATCTGATATGCCTCTTTCCTCCGTGTTCATGGATCTTGGCAGTAAGAGTACTCGCATATAGTGAAAAAAGGGTGGCGACAATCAAACCCACGGCTCCAGCAACCCAACTCAAAGGAACCATTATGGTCCCAGAATATCCCAGTATATAAGCACTGTTGATACCAGTGGTGAGCACAACACATACTTGAACCCATGAATCTATAGTTGCAACGCACAAGGGGGGTAAAAAAAGAGTAAGAGCAACCAAGAAAAGACAAAGCTATGTCAATAAAAGATTACACCAAGATCGAAACGTACTTCTAATTTGATATCTAAAGAAAGGGTACCAATCAACATAGATTACTATGACATCTGCCCAGGGTAACTATTCATCGTTAAAGATGCGAAGTTTGCATATTCATTTGTCTCGTTTAAGTTAACCTTAAAGAAATTCTTAAAGCCCAGTCAAACTGTATTCTCCTTCTTTTATTGGAGTCTAGTGATTTTTGCTGGCGAACAATCCATAGCTTCGTAGATGGCAGACGACAATAAAAACAAAAGGCGAAGGTATCAATTAAGAATTCACTCACATGCAAAAGTAAAATCACCAAAAATTATTTTGAACAATGAACAGACAGATAGCACAGATGAAAACCTCATCACACGCAAATCCACATCATGAAAAACACTAAAACAAACAGGTCTCACTCCATCTCTCTAGGAAAAAGCGAAAAGCATTATCTTTATGTAATCCCAGAGAGATAGCCCCAAAAGTTCCAGCGTTGCACACAGAGATACACTTCTCCGGTGAAAGGGGAGTTAATCAAAGCCAACTAGCGATAGCGTAAAAGAAAACAAGGAAGAACCAAAACTAACGAGATTATGAGAAAAAGAGGAAATCTTTCAGATAATGGGAAAAAACAAACCGGTGCTGATCTGATGGGCAGTTTCCGGAATCTCAATGCCCAACTTCTTATCATCAAAGACTTTAATAGGCCTATTGTTGCCTACACCTACACCATCTCTGTCGGTCCCTTCCATTACTATTGGCAGTTGATTTATATTCCCCGTCTCACTTTGTTCTTGCAACATCAAAGGTAGGTTCTCTTCCGCTTCATTTATATGCATCAGGGTCAGTGACAGTGTCTACCGACCTCCCTTCTCTTTCTTTTTCGTAAAGCTCACGAGTTCAGATTAGGAATTTTATTTCAAGAGTGGAAGGAATCTGTGTCGTCACTATAAGAAAAGGAAACAAAATAACGATATTAGTCATACCAGTCAGTGGTTGTGATTCACACCATATTGGTGTTACACGAGATCTGTGGCTTGCTTACGTTGTCTGATCCCCGTAAACGTGGACACAGATATTTTGCTCAGTAAACGTGATTGGTCAAAGACTTCCAGTTCCTTCGCTTCTCGTCTCCTTGTGCCCTCTAGATTCTGAGACTCCAAATCCTGGGGTCGATGGGAATGCGAAACATTTTCAAAGGCGGAAATTATACGATAGTGCTACAAAATTTTATCACGCAACAAAAATGTAACAAAAGTATTAATATAGTGCTTTAAATTAATCAGGTGGTGTATTGTTTAATGTGAAGTATTGTGGGATCCTATTATGAGAATCATACACAGTTCTCACATTCACGTCATCTTTGGAAGAATCAACAATTCTTTATTAATCCCAAATGATCAATACAATGTTATGTCATTGAAGCTCAAATTCGCTTCATCACATTTTCATAAGGCTATGATAAAGATGTATGAGCCTATTCTTTCTAATACTTTAATCTACATTGATGACATTCTACTATATTCTAAGACCCATAAAGATCATAAAGCACTACTTCAATCTTTTCTGGATCCTACCAAGTATTACGGGATAATGCTCTCATAAAAAAAAAGTCATATTGGATCAACCCAAACAAAAGTTCTAACTATGAACTCTCATGAAAGATTATATCAGCCTTGTCCATATATCGCTAGTAAATTATTACATTTTTCTTGATGAAAATCTCAATCCAAATCAAACCTGGTAATTCCTTGAAACTATTAATTACATCAAGGATTTTATTTCACACATGGTCGATTATACAAGTTTCTTATCAAGATTACTGAGAAAGAATCCACCATCATAAAGTAAAGAGCAAATTAAAGCTGTCAAATACTTAAAATAATTGAGTCAACATCCACCCTCTTTAAAAATTGCTGACAAAGGATAATGCATCCTTTAGAAAGATGATAGTGATCATTATTGGGTTGCCATCTTGAGTGAAGAAGTTGACGAAAAATGTCATTATCATGGTCATTCTAATGGCTAGTTCAAAGAATAATAAAAGCACTACCACACCATCTACAAAGAGATTTTGACAGTAAAGAAAGATATTGAAAAGTTTAATTTTCACTTTAGCCCTTATCGCTTTGTGATATAAATGGACAATGTATCTTTTCCAAAAATCCTTAAGCCTCATAAGAAGATATTGCCTGACAACCAATTACTTCGATTGAAAGATTGGTTCTCTTATTATAAATTCACAGCCTGCCATATCAAGGTTCCTCATAACGTGCTAAATTTCTCTCAAAACCTAGAAAGCCAATCCAAATTCTTGCTCCTATCTTGAAAATAAAAATTCATCTCATCCTCCCAATTATAGATCACCCCCTCTATGCCAGCGTTAAGAAATCCTTTCCTTCAATTACTAGCCCTCCTAAAAAGCTAGAAGAAATTGTTGTTCCTTTACCAAAAAGTCTTTTTATTACCTTCATCTTGTTCTTACCACCTTAAACATTCTTCCACATACACACCATTTTGATACTCTGATACCTTATCACACTTTACACCATCTCTATGATTTTCTTACCGAACCCACTACGTAGCATCTTTGAGCTTTATCTGCCTTTTATACATGTCAAATTGTTTTGTCCCCATTAGATGTTTATCAACATTTAGCCAATCCTATCAATGCCAGTTCTCTATTATGGACATTCTTGAAATTGTTTCAACCATTGATAAAGTTCCGTATTAAATTGGGTTAGATACTTAACAGATATCAACTGTGGAGTATTCTTCTAGTAGAACCAAAAGCACATTCTTTCATCATCATCCGTCACCTTTATAATATGACTAAAAATGATTAAGACCTCCATTAATACCCAAATACTAGAAAGACATCATGCTATATTTTTCTTGACCACGGTCAATCATCATCCAAAATTTAATGAACCTGCTATCTGCAGATCCTTAGGTCCATACCATAGAGATTTCCTTTTCTATAACCCATTTCGCCAACTGTTGGTTATTGGTCTTCATTTGAATAGTTTGCTCATCTGGTGTCCAATGTTATGGCAATCAAAATTACCATGTCCACTTGCATTTGAACCCAAAAGAACTTTTGAAAATGGAGAAAGCTCCCTAAGCTCAAAGAATAGCCCAAAGACCTTCTAGACTATTTCCAAAACACCCAAGATCTATGGCCCCTAGTTTGAACAGATGCTGAAATACACTATTTTATTAAAGAAATAGAAAAATTGGTTGATGACATGTTAGTATCAGATGAAGACAGTGGACATGATCTTTATTAGCACCACCCTATTGAGAGATTCTTTCTTATTTTTTAGGAATATTATTGGGACCTAGTGTCTCCTAATAATTTTTACTTTCATTATACACTTTTGTATTTTAGTTTGCAATATTATACCATGTGAGATTGCTTATATCTTTGCTCAAATGTCGTTTGTCTTGCTCCTCGTTACTTGGACTATAAAACCAAGATTTTCTTTCAGTTGTAAATATGCTTAATCTCTAGTTTTATTAATAATATGAAGTTTGTTTTCTATTTTATGGCTTTCTTCTAAGTTTTCTTTCTCCTAAAAGCTTAATTATTGAATAATGTAGTTATACTCATACAAAAAGGTAAGTATATTCTACACTTGCTTCTCTATAAGGATCATGTGTATCAGAAAGTCTTAGACTATAGATCTTATTTGAGGTCTAAGTTATACAGGAAAATATTGGTCAGTTCAAATCCCTAAAGGTAGGCCTTCAGAGTTGACACCTGTTAAGAGAAGAAGGGTTTGTGTCTCGGCTAGCATAATTGGATCTCAACTATAGTCATCTTTGTATGATATTAATCTTTAACAAAAATTCAGTTCCTAAAATCACTTTAAAAGTATCTAGGTTGGAAACGAATAATGCATCTCCTTTGAGACTTATTAGCGAAATATTTCACTAGCCTAGAGGTCACAACAAGAAGAGCATTTCTTGACTCATATGGTCTAAAAATTGCATGTATTTGAATGGTTTCAATTATGCCTGTAGACCTTTGACCAAGGGTTTCAGAATGGTATCAAAGTTATGTGTTTATTGACTGTACTTATATTCTTTTTGATGAAAGTAAGTAAGGAGACCTTTACCTATATCATGAGTGAATATTTTCACATAGATCTTATTCATCTTTCCTCTACTCTTTCTATAGCCAATCTTCTTTTAAATTTCAAAAGATCCTTGTCTAATAAAATACAAAATCTAGTTAAAATTACTCATCGTCCTGAAGAAAGTCATATCCATAATACTTCTCTCCCTTTGTGAAGTCCATATAGTATTTATTCTCGTAATCATTTAAGAACTAGAAGCATTCACACTATTCTATCTACCCACCATCCTAAAATGAAAGAAATTATCTAAAGTTCCAGAATGGAATAGTGTGGTTTAAAAGCAATAAGAAATTATCCAAAGCTTCATATTGGAATAGTGTGGTTTAAAAGCAACATTAGCAAAGCAATATGTAAAAAAGAACTTATATATCTTCGAGAGACCAAAATCATACTTATCTCTATATTGGAGTTATTCGATTGGTACTCACTCTTTATGGAAGAGAGAATATCTTTTCTTAATATTGCCTTCATAATATACCAAAATGCTTTGATTGGTACTCTATTGACCACTCCTAATAATGAAAGTGTCATCCTCAAAATTGCTCCTGATTTTAACATCAGACTGGATGATCCCACTTTGTTTGAAAGATTACAAGTCCAAATTCAAATTATTGGACCTGAACAAGATTCTATAACAATTATAATCACCTTATACCATAAAATGATTTATAGTTTGCAAAACCATATAAATCTCAACTTTTCAATATCAACTTCTAAAGTTTTGTACATGGTAGAAGATCAAGCCCATGATTAAACAACTATAATCCATTTCCCCAAACACTTGGTACCAATGGAGCTTGAAAAGTTGATGCCTACATAATGGATCACTAATTATTAAAAGATGTTCCATGCTCCTCACAGGCATTCAATCCATACTTCTACTCCACTAATTCTTAGAACATTGAGAGATGAATATGTTAAATCCATCTACACTAGGCCCAATGATGACTAGCATGGATCATCTGGCACATCTGGCCCCATTTTAATGCTACAGCTATTCTTAAATCACACCAAAAGGCAAGAATGGACCTCATATCTACTATGTAAACTCTAATGCCTAACCTATATATATTATCCATCATCGATGACATTTTATATGGGATATTAAATCATCCATGTGCGATCCAAAATATGAGATATATCCTATATTATACTGTGATTGAACAGATTGTAAGGATGATACCTATGTTCGCAAAAGGCATGTATAACTCTGACGAAAAGGAAGACAACAATCCAAATAAATTCATCTTTGTCAACCTCCACAACAATTGAGTCCCAAGCATAATGATATTGTGTTAGATTCCCATATTGATTGGAGAGACGAATGAAGTAGGCCTTATAAGGGTATAGAATCCTCTTCCTCATAGACGCGTTTTACCAAAGGGTGGGAAGAGCAAAACCGTGAGGGCTTGGCTGAGCCAAAGCGCAAAGCGAACAATATCTGTGAGTAGGTGGTCCGGGCTATTACGTAATGATCTACATTCGAGACCATAGGTTGGGCTTAGAAACCTAAGACCCAAATTTGAGAATATTCATAAACTTCTTGAAGTTGTTGGAAAGGAACATTTGTTCCTCACAGATAAAATCCACAACAGAAATGAGCCTATTATTCTTTCCATTCATATTGCTTCTCCAGCATCTGTACCATGTATGATGATGTGAACTTATAAGGAAGAATTTTCTCTTCTGGAGAGATGGACAGACGACACTAATAGGGTTATTTTCGTTATATTCTTGCTTCTTATTGTACTCTTGTACCAAATTCCACTAATAAAGTACTCAATTAGTAGATAAACAATGTTGTTGCTCAGAATAAAGTTCTTCTATGAATTGATAATAAGCTTACTGGTCTTATTCAACAAACACAATCTACTCAACAAAGGGTATAACGTGTGTCTTTTCAAATTCAAAAGTTGTATACTTCTTCACGAGATCAAATGACTCAACTTGATCCTAATCTATGAATATTGATACTTAATATTTTGAACCTGAATTAACCACCATAGAAATACTTCAAAGAATGGAAACAAATATGCAGATAGAATAATTAAAGACTGTTTATAGGGCTTATTCTATAACATTTCCAATTATCCAACCTATGGATACAACTCTAACCTATCCTTAAGCAGTTGATCATTAAAAGGTGATCAAAATAAATTCTCCTTTAATCAAAGAACATGTTTATACTACTAGCAGGCCAAAATCTACTAAACCTACAAAACCTAAAGTTGAAAAGAATAGTGGTCCATCACCCAATACACAAGCCTATTGATTCATAGATAAAACCTTTACATATCAAAGGCCACCATCTTCACCATCAAAAACCTAACTTATTCTGTCAACTGGAAAAGACAAAGCTCCTTAACAAAACTTAAACTAGTATCTGTTTAAGATGAATCTGAAAGCCAATTTTTTATATTTAAAGATTCTGACCAATCTTTAGAGATTTCTAAACAATTTGCTTATTTATATGAATTAGCCTAGATAATGATGGCTATTTTAGATATTTCTCAACTAACTAAGTTTGAACTAGAAATTAGTGAAGTTGAATTTATAAGGATTAAACCAATCAGACCTTCACCACCACTAATGAACATATCTCCAACCAAGCCTAAATGAGGACTCTGGTTTACTTTTGATAATATTCCACCTAAAAATGCGAGATCTTCTTTATGAATTTAGTGATTGGATTGATTTACAGATGATTTGACCAGCTACTCCTATAAGAGATATCTTGTCAGAGTTTACTTCTCGTTTTACTGGTGCTTTAAGGGTGTAATACCCCATGTTAAGGGTTAGAAAATTTATGAATTTCCAATATATCATATGCTTTGCATAATTGAGTAATCGCTGATATGTGCATACGAATTTCTACATATACAAATAATTGTACATGCATTCATGACATTTTCGAGTATAATGGGTTTCTAAATGTGATTAAAATATGAATTGTGGATTATGTGCGTTAAAAATTTATTTGGAGACCATTAGTATTATTTTGGAATTTTTGGTGAATTTTAGGAAATTTCTAAAAATTTGGAGTATTTTTGGACTAGGAAAAATAAGAGACAAATAGCCCAATGAAATTATGACATTTGACAGCCTTGTATGTTGACACATGGCCCACATGTAAGGGATACATGTATTTTCTTAGAAAAGAGAAGGAAATTTTCATTCTTCACCGAAAGCACGCAACACTAAACTTTTCTTTCCTTGTTCTTTGTTCATCACCGAAAGATCTGCTTTTGGTTCTCACATCAATGATATACCTTACAAAATAAACATTTTATCCCAGCTATTGTTTTGTTTCTTTTTATTCTTGCTTTTCCCCATTCACCGAAAGCTCTTATTCACTCTCACTGTTGGAAAATTTTGCTGAGATCAAGTAAGTGAGCTTTAATTTTCTGGTTATTGTACATGAATTTGGACGATGTTTTAGTGTGTAAATGAATGTATGCGTGTGAAGTTATAAAAGTAGAGTACGGAGAATATATGTCCTAAATGACTCAGGTGAGGATTTGAAATTATGAATGTGAGAAAAATGCTGGAAATTTAAAGTTGCATGTGTGTTAATTGGGTTTTAATGCTAAATGTGAAGCTTGAATTTATAAATTGTGTATGTGTATTGATGAGTTAAGAAAATGAGTTAGAGGAATTGTTTGCAAGTATTGGAGTTAATTGAGGTGAGATTGAGTTTTTGAAAAGTTACAGTAGAGAGAGGAGAGAGAGTTGAAGATGGTAAAATATGTGTATGATCGGTTTTGGTGTTTTGAATATAAACTTGGATTTGGGTTGTTTTGGGACTAAGTTGAGTTGATATAGAAGTGAATGAGAGGGATAAATGTAAGGGAATAAGTTTTTGATGAGGAATTTAGTAGAAGAGAGGAAGAAGATGGAGCAGAGTTTCTATAAAAACATGCAGAATTACGTGCAAAAATCGTAATTCTATAGTAGAAGGAGGTAGTGCAAAAATCAAACTTTCTAATTCTGAATAGTTCTGACTCTTTTTCCTATAACTTTTCCATCCGATCTCCAAATGACTTGAAACTTAAACCAATAGACTCCTAATACATTTTTCTTTCTTTCCATAAAAAATTAGAGCTATCTGAATTGATTAGAAAAAGATTGATTAACTCAAAGTGAGGGTATGTGCTGGAAAGTTATGAACTAGAGATTTTCAAAAACGTGCTTCGGTATTTTAATTATATCTTGATAGGTAGATTTGCAAATGGATTGATTATTAATTAAGATTAAACTTGAGACATATTTCTACAACTTTCTTGGAGAAGTCAAATTTTAATTCTATCTATAAGATTTTCAAAATTGGCATGAAATTGTGTCTTGGCTTAAGCAGTAGCACTACAAGGAACAGAAATCATGTCCTATAGTTATTGAATAAACTGTATTGATATAGGTTGAATTAGAATGAGGTGTCTTCACCAAAGTTGTAGCTTATTCTCTTAGTTTTAAAGTGGTATAAAGTTTGTAATTTTGGATATTGGAATTGAGAGTTATGAGGTGTACAACTTGGAGGCATGATCATGCATTAGCCAAAATTTCGATGTACATAGGCTGTGGTATTTTGATCATAACTCATCATTGAATACTAAACCAAATTAGATGAACTTGGTATCATTGCAAACCTAAGACAAATGGGAAAAAATTTCTAGAAGGAATTATTACCTAATTACTTCACCTTCCTGATGAGAATAATTAAGCAAAGTGGAGTGGAAGGTAGATTATGAAATAAATCTGGATTGAGTATGATTTCACATGATTGATTATGTGATAAGACTTAGGATAAGAAACCCAAATTTTCTTCACATGAACATGCATCATACATATTCAATATACATGAATGTGCATAATTGAATTCATAATTGTGCACAATAATGATATGTGTTTGTATTAAATGTTTTAAAGGAACCTATCGAGCGACCAATTCCAGATTTTGCTGGGACGTTAAGGCAATAAGCAATAAGGGAGATTTTTGTAAGTAATTTAGATGGTAAAATTTTGATGGGTACTGTGAAATCTAACCCATGTCTTTATGGCTACCGCTGAGTAATCTCATTTTATATACTATTTTTGAATTGATTACAAACATTCATCTTCTTTTAATTTGTTTTGTTTATTATTGAATTAAATTCGATATGGATGAATATGTACTGAATTGTGTACTATTTCCAGACATGAAGGTCTGAGGTATTGATTGATGAATTGTAATAACCCTAGTTCAGACTACTTTCTGAAATTTTATTATGCGATACATATTTGTTGAGAATCTGGTAATGCATTTATAAAGTGTTTTGTTTGTTTCAAAATGCTTCGTGTTCAGTGTGTTCTGTGTATGTGGCTCTCATAATGTCATCCTAGGGGGTATTTGGGCATTACAATTGTTTGGTATCAGAGCGTGGTTTTGGTGATTCTGATTTAAGCAGTACTTAACTATTGCTTCTATTTGAGTGTACAAGTTGTGTTTTGGCCTAATGCAGTGTCCCATATTTTGTCTACATAATTAACGATGGAAGTATCTCACGATGCTATTGACGAAGTTGCTAAGAGAAATCAGCCGGAGCAAACTAGTCCAATAATATCTGGACCATTTGGGGTCTATTGAGGTGAAGCTGAGGTGCCACCTCCTCCTCCAACTCAGGGAGACACTTTGGTTAAGCTGTCTTAGGATATGATGACGTTGTTGCATCGTATGATTGCACCTAAGGCACCAATTGATCAACTGTGGAAGTATGGAGTGGAGGAATTTACTGGGACATCTCTGACGGAATCTGAGAGAGTAGAATTCTGGATAGAGAAGGTGGAGAGGGTGTTGGATGAGATCGGTTGTCCAGCAAAGCAAATGGTGCACTATGCTGTATCCCTTATGGAGGGAGCAGCTTATGAATGGTGGAAGTTTGTTCTGAGGTGTCCTTATCTATCGATGCGTCTGACTTGGAATTTCTTTACCCAAGAGTTCCAAGCAAAATATATTATGGAGGCTTACAGAAAGGATAAGTGGAGGCAATTTTTGAATCTGAAATAAAGAAACTTATCGGTTGCTGAGTATGATCAGGAGTTTAACTGACTCAGTAAGTATGCCCCTGAATCGGTGCTTACTAAGGAGTTATGATGTCATCAGTTTGAGGATGGATTGCATGATTCCATCAAGGAGCATCTAGAAACAATTACTCTATTGCAGCAAGTTACGTACTATCAGCTGGTACAAGCTGCAATGAAAATTGAAAGATAGGAGATGGTTAGGAGAGAAAGGAGTCAAAGAAGGGGTTTTGATAAAGGAGGCCGGTCCTCAAGAAAATAGAGTCGGGAAGGTCCTACTTCTACATTAGAAAATACTTAGAGATCTGTGATATAAGGAAGGTGACAAAACTTTCCCTCTTCGGCTATTTCTGGTAGGAGGTCATCTGGAGGCTGAGGTTCTAAACCCCCCAGAATGCCCTGATTGTTCTGTACATCATTGGGGTGTTTACAAAAGGGCTACAGGAGTCTATTTTTGCTGTGGTAGTATTGAGCATAAGATAGCCAATTTCCCTCTCAACTAAGCTCAGACATCACAAGCCAGTCGAGAGGTCTTTCATGCGTATGTTGGGAACAGAGGACGTGGTGGAGGTTGAGGAAGATATAGGCAAAATAGACCAAATTGGAGTAACCAATTAGAAGCAGTAGATTGACTAGTTATGCCTACTGCTTCGGCTTGAGCTTATGCACTGAAAGCTCATGAGAATCAGGATGCACCGGATGTCATTGCTGGTATTGTTTCTTTCTTTGATTATGAAATGTATACATTGATTGACCCTGGATCTACTCGTTAGTATATTTGTGTTGGAGAAATGTTTGATATGAAGGTGCCTATTGATCAGTTAGAGCATGACATGCATATGACCAGTCCTCTGGGAAGTAGTGTGTTAGTTAATCAAGTGCTTAGGAATTATCCTATTATGATTTATGGAATTGAGTATGTAGCAACTTTGATTAAATTTCCATTTCATGAATTTGATTTGAATTTGGGTATGGATTGGTTGTCTAAGCATCGAGCAGTAATTGGTTGTAAGACTAAGACAGTTATGTTTAGGAGATTTGATCAGTCTGAGATAGTATTACATGATGTTCGCACTAGTTCTTTAACTAATGTAGTATTTGCTATGCAAGCTCGGAAGCTTCTCAGGAAGGGATATGAAGCTTACCTAGCTTTTGTGCTTAATTCCCAGAAGGGGGTGGTAAGGATAAACTGCTTGACATTCCTGTATTGAATGCATTTCCAGATGTATTTTTAGATAAATTAGCTCAACTTCCTCCTGAAAGGGATGTGGAGTTATCTATTGAAGTTATGCCTAACACTACTCTTATATCCAGAGCACCGTCCAGAATAGCTCCTACTGAACTGAAGGAATTGAAGGTGCAGTTACAAGAGCTTCTGAATATTTGACCCAGTGTGTCACCGTGGGGAGCACCGGTGTTGTTTATTAAAAAGAAGGATGGCACACTAAGGATGTGCATCGATTATAGACAATTGAATAGAATCACAGTGAAGAATAAGTATCTGTTGCTAAGGATTGAAGACTTATTTGATCAGTTGAAAGATGCAGGGGTGTTTTCAAAGATAGAACCTCCTGTTATGGACATTATGAATTCCTAATAATTCCATTCGGGTTAACTAATGCTCCAACAACATTTATGAATTTGATGAATAGAGTGTTCAGGCCTTACTTGGACCAGTTTGTTGTGGTGTTTATTGATGATATCCTAGTCAATTCTAAGAATGAACAGGATCATACTGAGCATCTTCGAATTATATTACAAACTTTGAGGGAAAGACAGTTGTATGCTAAGCTAAGGAAGTGTGATTTCTGGCTTCATGAGATATCATTTCTAGGGCATATTATCTCTTTTGAGGGAATTAGAGTTGATCCTAGTAAGATAGAAGCGATTATTAAGTGGAAGCCACCACGGAATGTAACAGAAGTGAGAAGTTTTTTTGGTCTGGCTGATTATTACAGTCAGTTTGTTAAGGAATTCTCAGTGATAGCATCCCTGTTAACTAAACTGTTACGGAAGGGAGTGAAGTATGAATGGTCTGATAGATGTCAGAGTAGCTTTGATCAATTGAAAAGTATGCTTACTAAAGCTCCTGTATTAGTTCAACCTACTTCTGATAAGGAGTATGTTATGTATACTGATGCATCTGGAATTGGTTTAGGTTGTTTTTTGATGCAAGAAGGAAAGGTAGTTGCTTATGCCTCTAGGCAACTAAAGACTCATGAATAGAATTACCTTACTCATGATCTAGAACTTGCAGCAGTAGTATTTGTTTTAAAAATTTGGCGGCACTACTTGTATGGTGAAAGGTGTAGAATTTGCAAAGATCATAAAGTATAAAGTATCTGCTTACCCAAAAGGAACTCAATCTGAGACAATGACATTGGTTGGAATTGTTTAAAGACTATGATTGTATTGTGGACTACCATTCGGAAAAGGCTAATGTTGTAGCTGATGCCTTGAGTCGAAAGACCATCTCAGCATTATCACTTAAGCAGAATGGATGGAAACTGGGATCTGGTGGAGCTTTGATAGCTCAGTTGAAAGCAAGGCCTATCTTAAGACAAGAAATTTGTGATGTTTAGAGAGCTAATGATAAGTTACAACAACTTATTTTGGGTACTCAGGAAGGTAAACAATCTGATTTTTCTGTGTAAGGAGATGGTTAATTGTATTATAAAGATCGGTTGTGTGTGCTAGCCAATGATGAATTGAAGAAGAAGTTGTTGTTTGAGGCTCATAATACAATATTTACTATGCATCCTGCAAGATGTATCAGGATCTGAAGTACCATTACTGGTGGTCAGGTATGAAACAGGATATTGTGGATTATGTAGCTAAATGTCTAACGTGTCAGCAGGTTAAAGCTGAGCACCAGGTTCCATTCGGTTTGTTACATCCTATTCCTCAGTGGAAATAAGATAACATTACCATGGATTTTGTCACTAGACTTCCTCTCACTCAAAGGAAGCATGGTGCGATATGGGTGATTATGGATAAGTTTACCAAATCTGCTAATTTTTTACTTGTTCTCCCTGACTATTCTTTTGATAGACTCACGGATTTATATGTGAATGAGATAGTGAGATTGTATGGAGTACTGTTGTCTATTATTTCTGATCGTGATCCTCAATTTACTTCGAGATTTTGGAAAAGTTTATAGAAAGCGTTGGGTACTCAGGTTAAGTTTAGTACTGCTTTCCATTTCCAGACAGATGGACAATCTCAACAAGTTATACAGATATTAGAAGATATGTTGCGGGGTTATATGTTGGAGTTTCTTGGGAGATGGGATAATTATCTGACTTTGATGGAGTTTGCTTACAATAACAGTTATCAGACGAGCATTGGCATAGCACCTTATGAAGCGTTGTATGGTAGGAAGTGTAGAACTTTAGTATGTTGGACTGAGTTGAGTGAAAACAAAATGATCGGGATAGAAATTATGAAAGATACTGAAGAAAAGATTCAGATTATTCAAGAGATATTGAGTATCAGGTCAGGTAGGAGATAAGGAATTCTTGAAAGTATCACCATGAAAACACATACTTCGGTTTGGGAAGAAAGGTAAGCTTAGTCCGCGATACATTGGTCCTTACGAAATTCTGAAAAGAATTGGACCAGTAGCTTATCAGCTAGCTCTTCCTGAATAATTGGCCAGGTTATATGATATATTTCATGTTTCTATGTTGAGAAGATATCGGTCTGATGTTACACATAAAATTTGTATGTAAGAAATTTAAGTGCAACTAGATTTGTCGTATGAAGAAGTGCCAATTTCTATATTATACAGAGAAGTTAAACAACTTAAAAACAAGTCGGTACCTTTGGTAAAAGTCCTCTGGCAATACCATAGACTTAAGGAAGCAACATGGGAATTAGAGGAAATGAAGAAAGCTCAGTATCTGCAATTATTCAGATCAGGTATAAATTTCGAAGACAAAATTTCTTAAGAAGGGAAGAATTATAATATCCTATATTAGGGGTTAGAAAATTTAGGAATTTCCAATACATCATATGCTTTGCATAATTGAGTATTCGTTGATATGTGCATACAAATTTTTACATATACAAATAATTGTACATGCATTCATGACATTTTCAGGTATAATTGTTTTCTAAACACTATTAAAATGTGAATTGTGGATATGTTTGTTAAAAATTTATTTGGAGACTATTAGTATTATTTCAGAATTTTTTGGTGAATTTTAGGAGATTTTTGAAATTTTGAGGTATTTTTGGACTAGGAAAAATAAGAGACAAATAGACCAATGAAATTATGACATTTAGTAGCCTTGCATGTTGACACATGGCCCAAAAATTTCCTTTTCTTTTCCAAGAAAATACGTGTATCCCTTGCATGTTGACACATGGCCCACATGCAAAGGATACACTTATTTTCTTGGAAAAGAGAAGGAAAATTTTGGTTGTTCTTCACCGAAAGCATACAACACTAAAATTTTCTTTCCTTATTCTTTGTTCATCACCGAAAGATCTGCTTTTGGTTCTCACATCAGTGATATGCCTTGAAAAATAAATATTTTAGCCCAGCTATTGTTTTGTTTCTTTTTATTCTTACTTTTCCCCATTCACCGAAAGCTCTTATTCACTCTCACTGTTGGAAAATTTTGCTGAGATCAAGTAAGTGAGATTTCAATTTTTTGGTTATTGTACATGAATTTGGATGATGTTTTAGTGTGTAAATGAATGTATGCATGTGAAGTTATAGCAGTAGAGTTCGGAGAATATATGTCCTAAATGAATCAGATGAGGATTTGAAACTGTGAATCTGGAAAAAATGCTGGAAATTTAAAGTTGTATGTGTGTTAATCGGATTTTAATGCTAAGTGTGAAGCTTAGATTTATAAATTGTGTATGTGTACTGACGAGTTAAGAAAATGAGTTAGAGGAATTGTTTGCAAGTATTGGAGTTAATTGAGGTGAGATTGAGTTTTTGAAAAAGTTACAGTAGAGAGAGAGAGAGAGAGAGTTGAAGATGGTAAACTATGTGTATGATCGGTTTTGGTGTTTTGAATATAAACTTGGATTTGAGTTATTTTGGGACTAAGTTGAGTTGATATATAAGTGAATGAGAGGGATAAATGTAAGGGCATAAGTTTGTAACGAGGAATTTAGTAGAAGAGAGGAAGAAGATTGAGCAGAGTTTCTGCAAAAACATGCAGAATTACGTGCAAAATTCGTGATTCTATAGTAGAAGGTGGTAGTGCAAAAATCAAACTTTCTAATACTGAACAGTTCTAACTCTTTTTCATATAACTTTTCCATACAATCCCCAAATGACTTGAAACTTAAGCCAATAGACTCCTAAGACATTTTTCTTTCTTTACATAAAAATTTAGAGCCATCTGAATTGATTAGAAAAAGATTGATTGACTCAAAATGAGGGTATGTGCTGGAATGTTATGAACTGGAGATTTTCAAGGGCATGCTTTGGTATTTTAACTATGGCTTTGTCGGTGGATTTATAAATGGATTGATTCTTAATTCAAATTAAACTAGAGAAATATGTATACAAATTTCTTGAAGAATTTGAATTTTAATTCTGTCTCTAAGATTTTCAAAATTGGCATGAAATTGTGTCTTGGCTTAGGCTGTAGCATACAAGGGACAGAAACCATGTTCTGTAGTTATTGAATAAATTGTACTGATGTAAGCTGAATTAGACTAAGATGTCTTCACCAAATTTGTAGCTTATTCTCTTAGTTTTAAATTGGTATAAAGTTTGAAAATTTTGGATATTGGAATTGAGAGTTATGAGGTGTACAACTTGGAGGCATGATCATGCATTAGCCAAAATTTCAATGTACATAGTCTGTGGTATTTTGAGCATAATTCGTTGAATACTAAACCGAATTGGATGAAATTAGTATCATTGGGAACCTAAGACAGAGAGGAAAAACTTTCTAGAAGGAAGTATTACCTAATTTGCAACATCCCACTACCATATAACTGTTCTAGCCGTATAGGTAACAGGATGTTACATAATTACCTTAGCTTCCTGATGAGAATAATTGAGCAAAGTGGACCCGAAGGTGGATTGTGAAATAAATCTGGATTGAATATGATTTCACATGATTGATCATGTGATAAGATTTAGGATAAGAAATCCAGATTTTTTTGACATGAACATGCATCATACATATTTAGTATACATGAATGTGCATAATTGAATTCATAATTGTGAACAATAATGATATGTGTTTGTATTAAATATTTTAGAGGATCCCATCGAGCGAACGATTCTAGATATTACCAGGTCGTCGAGGCAATAAGCAATAAGCGAGATTTTTATAAGTAATTTAGATGGTAAAATTTTGATGGGTACTGTGAAATCAAACCTATGTCTTTATGGCCGCCATTGAGGGTTTATACCTTCTTGTGTTGAACAATTCTGTTATTTATGAAACTCTGTTTTATTTTGAATTTCTGTATCTATTGTTGTCTTATAGTTTAGTTATTACTCACTAAGCTATATGCTTAGCATGGTGGATTTGCTCCTTGTAGGTTTTGAAAGAGGGACGTAGGAACTGAGACAAGACAGCCGCGATGGCCAAAGGAGTCTAATTTTTGTTTTGTTCATATTTATTTTGAGATTATATTTTTTGGACTTGTATTTGATGTCTATAACTCATGAATTTTTATTTTGATGAATTGTAATAACCCTATTCAGACTGCTTTCTGAAATTTTGATATGCGATGTATGTTTGTTGAGATTCTGGTAATGCATGAATAAAGTGTTTTGTTTGTTTCGAAATTCTTCGTGTTTAGTGTTCTGTGTGTATATGGCTCTCAAAATATCCTCCTAGGGGGTATTTGGGCGTTACAAAGGGAATGAAGGCAAAGTTTAGATGGCTGTTGAAGGATCCAATATATTCAAGTAACATCTACTGGTATTCTTCTTAAAGTTATTTATAAAGAATTCATTAGGAATTTCAGCTTATTAACAAACAAACTCAGCATGCATATTTTGAAATGAAGTGCTCCTCTTTAGATATAAGAGATCTTGAAAAACATTTTTAACATATAGCAAAAAGATACTATTTACTTAATAGTTTTAATGATGTCAAATTTCGTTATACATTAATCGCATCTCTTCCAGATGAACTTCAGACAAAACTTTAAAGGACCATTACAACTTTATACAGAGATAAGGGAGAAATATCTCTTGGTGAGATTTATTAAGCAAATCTTAACGAACTCTGTGATCAACAAGCATTTTTCAAAAATACGATTCAAGGTGGTCCTTTTCTGAAGAAGGCTTGCAAAAAGCCTTATCTCAATAGCAAGTGTAAAGAGAAATATTATTGTAAGTGTCCTACCAAAAAGAAATATCATCACAAAAAGTTCTCTTACAAACGATTTCAAAGATCCCAGTTCTCTAATAAATGATATCAAAAATCATTTAAAAGAAATAAATGGCATAGATCTGATCATTTCTTTAAATAAAGAGCTCTTCATGCTAAAAAAGAATATCTATGTTTTATTTATGGTAAACTAGGACATTTTACTTGACAATGTCCTGATAAGACCAAAAGGAATTTAAAATTATTAGAATCTATTGAAGCCATCACACCAATCCATGACAATAGTAACATTGAAGATATCATTGAAGAACAATCCAGTGAAGAAGAGGAAACTAAATTTATTGTACCTACTAATTCCTGGATCATCTTGTTTCCATAGTAGTGTTGACATTTTGTTGGAGTTCTTTTTGGTTAACACTTCGCTCTCCAACTCCTTTAGTTCCTCTCTGCTTACCAACTTCTCTTTTATGGATTCAGCAAGGACAAGTCATATTTTTAGTTGTTCTATTATTTCAAGAACGTCATTCAACTATGCTTATTTTGACTTTCTCTATGTTAGGATAGGGTATGAAATTGCAGGTTGATACTCTTTGATTCTTTGTAGGTTATATTTACTCTATACGAAACATTCATTAGCCTTTTTCTTTTCTACTTCTCTTACTTAATTTGCAATACTTTTTTTCTTCTAAAAGCTCTTTTTGAAATGTCCATTCGTTCATGAAACCAACCTTTGTCTTTTCTTTATTCTCAAACTTGTGACGATTAACTCTCATTTTAGTAAGGACTTCCATTAATTTATCTCTAAATATTGCTTCTTTTTCCTCTTCCATTTCTTCTTCGACTTGGTTGAGCTTCTTTTCAATGGCCTGGTTGATTTCCATTATCCTTTACCTCAGATTTGTTTTAGTTGTGCTCGACAAACTCCATTTAGTTCTTTTTGCCACTGATTTGGCCAGTTGATCAAATTTTATTTCTAAATTTCGTACGGATGCTTCTATTTGCTAATGCCTCACCCTTAAATCCTGAATAATTCCCAGTATCATCTCATCCATATTTGGGTTCTTTGGTTGTGATCTTTATGCCTGAAATCCTGATGGAGGGTTATTCCTTTGTTATCCCTAGTTTCCCCATAAAAAGTTGAGGTGGTTCCTCCATCCTGGATTGTATGTGTTACTATAAGGGTTATTTTGATTTCTTGGAGCATTCCCTAAATAATCTACGTGCTTGGGTTGATCAGAGTGACAATCTTGTCCTAGGTGATCGAACCCATATGTTTTATACTGCATCACTTATTTTGTGGAGCTATAGTAATGTTTGTCTATCTTTTTACTCAGGGCTTCCACTTGTTACGTCAGTCTCGTTACTGCATCTACCTTGTATATTTAAGATGGCCTAGTAATGGTTCATGCTCTAGTTGAGTACCATTGATAGTTGTTCATAGCCATATCCTCGATCAACTCTTAGGGCGCTTTAGGTGACTTGTAATTGAGTGTTCCCCTAGCTATTGTGTAACATCCCCTCATCTACGGGAAGGGTAATATAGTAATTTGGCACGGGTTAGGAGTGTTTAACTGTGTAGTGACATATTCATGCATTCATATATGCACATAAGAAGCACATAGTGAATTTTTGCACATGTAAATGATTGTACATGCATTCATGACATTTCCCGGTTTAAGTGTGAATAAATGTGTT
>JANZXR010000172.1:14634336-14654981 GCA_027575705.1 Erythroxylum echinodendron
TTTTTGAAAAGAAAAAGTGGGCACACAATAAGTGCTAAGTGTAAAGTGTTTCAAAAAAAAATTTTATACCGACTTTTGTTAAGTGATGTGACATGCCACCCTCGCGGGGCACGGATCTGGGTATCACTCTCGATATCGGGTTCGGATTCGGCGGGAGTGGGGTGTCACACATCTGATAAAGCTTAAACTGCTTCACACTTGTTATGCCCCATAACAGTCTGATAGACTCAATCATGCCACTGGTGCAAAAGTTTCGTCAAAGTCTATTCCTTCCACCTGAGAATATCCCTAAGCTACTAGCCTTGCTTTATTTCTGGTTACATTACTCTTTTCTTCTGTTTTATTTCGAAACACCCATTTTGTTCTAATCACATTAGTAACCAATGGTCTTAGCGCTAATTCCCATACATCATTTCGTGCAAATTAAACTAATTCATCTTGCGTAGTTGTTGTCCAGAACTCATCCTGTGGGGATTCTTTAACGTTGACCTCGAATGAAGATATGTAGCACAAGTATCCCGCAAGTTCTCAATAATCAACCCTTTTTCTTTCCCTTGTTTTTCTTCTTTCACTAACTTCTCCAATAATGTTTTCTACTGGATAATTTCTTCTGATTCAAGAGGGAGACTAATGATTCAAATCAGCTTCTCTCAAGTTTTGAACATTTAAAGGGATAATTTCCCTGCATCTATTATTTTGGTTTATTCATTATCTGAAGTATCTTACAGTTCTTCAATTGGCGCAGTTATTACTTCCTCAGTAGCAACTAAATGCGAATCTAGACACTTTTTAAATCTTTTCTCGTTGCTCTTTTAAGCTGGTTCAGAGGATCGGTTGTGTAGATTTTCTTCTGCCACTTGACTATTTAACATAGATCCACCATCTATCACAACATTTATGGAATCTAACACTTTCTTGGTTCTTTAGTTATACACTCGGTAAGTTTTACTGTGAATTGAATAACCAATGAAAATCCTTCATCACTTTTGCTCTCGAATTTTCTAAGTTGTTCCCGATCTTTAAGAATGTAGCACTTACTACCAAAAACATGAAAGTAACTCATATTAGGTTTCTTTCCCTTTTAAAGTTTATAGGATGTCTTGTTCAAGATGCTTCGAAGATAAACTCTTTTACATATATAGCAAGCTGTATTAACTGCTTCATCCTAAAATCACATAGATAGTTTACTTCCATTCAGCATAGATCTGACCATTTCTTAAAGTGTTCTATTTTTCCTTGTGACAACTCTATTTTGTTGTGGAGTTTAGGTGTTGAAAATTTCTGTATGATACCATACTCTTTATAAAAGTCATTAAAGCTTGTATTTCAAATTCTCTTCCGTGATCCAATCAAATTTTCAATATGGTCATAATTTTTAGTTTCATAACCTGCACACATAGGCTTCTAAAAGCCTTGAAAGCATCGTATTTTTCTTTTAAAAATGATATCCAAGTATATCTTGAATAATCATCAACACAGGTTAAAAAATATCTCATTCCACCAATAATATCATGTTGTGTTGGACTAATCAAATCCATGTGAATAAGTTCAAGTATGTGTGAAGAGGTAACTTGTTTAACCTTTTTCTGTGGCGCTCTAATTTGTTTACCCATCTGACATGCGCTACAAATTGATATCTCTTACTTGTTCATTTTGGCTAGACCCTTCACAACTTCCAATTTTGTCAACTTGCTAATGAGATCAAAATTTGTGTGTCCAAGTTTTTAATGCCATTAATTGATGTCATTGTCATGTGCAATTGATTTACAAGTGGTCATGAACTGCAACATGTAGCAATTTTTGGCTGAACGCTTGCTACTCACAAGACATTCTCCTTGCTCATTTCGTACCCTACATTCATCACTTGTAAATTTAACTAACAAACCATCATCACATAGTTGGCTTATACTTACCAAATTTGCTTTCAATCCATCAATATGAACCACGTTCTTAAAAGGAAGCAAACTGTCCACACACAGTATTCCTCTACCAATCACTGAAGCCTTCTTTCCATCTCCAAATGTCACATGACCATCCACGCAACTTTGATAATCGGTTAAGTAGTTCTTTTCCCCTGTCATATGCCATGAACATCTACTATCAAAGTACCAACCATTTTGCAAAGTTTCTTTCATCGATTTGAGAACCATAAGAGCTCGCAAATGGATTTCGATACTGAGAGCTGATGTTGAGAATTTTATGAGGAATGTAGAATTTTCCGACTTTGCCTTCTTTCAAACAACATCTGCATTAACTGATAACATCTTGGTCTTATGTGCCCAATAACCTTGCAAAAATGACACGTGGGTACGAATCTTCGTTTCTTTCTCGGTGTTTTTTCTTCTCGGATAGATCTGGACATATCATTCTTCTCCTCATTCACCTTAGAGCACTCTCCCATATGACTAATGCCTTGAAGATCTCCTTTCACTTTACCGATTTCTAGTAACTTTTCTAGTTTTTCTGTGCCACCATTCAATATTCTCAAACCCTTTTCGGTACTTACTAATCTCATTCTAGCTTCACCAAGCTCATCTAATGCCAACTTCAATTTCTTTTCTAACCCTTGGATAGTATTCTTCATGGAGAGATTTTCTTCCTTTAATCTTTCATTCTTTCTACACGTATTCAACCATTTTTTATACATAACTTTGTAAGTCTCATAAATATTCTTCTTTCTATCATTCAGGCCACTTTCATTACTGTCATAATCAGATATTGCGTCTTGAGCTAAGTTGGTTACGTTTTTGTGGAGTTTTTTTTATTTTCCCTCTTTTTCGTCTTCAATTACTTCTTTCTCAGTTACTGTTAAGCAAATAACTAGACTTTTGCTATATAAAGCAACTAACGCAGCACTATTAGCAATTTCTTCTTCACTACTGTATTCACTCTCGGATTCATTCTCACTCTAAGTGCTAGTAAAGGATTTTCCTTTTTTTTTTCAAAGTGCTAACACATTCGACTTGAACGTGCCCAAAGCCTTGATACTCATGACACTGAATTCTGTTGACCTTCCTTTCACCTTTTTGAGCTTTGGCTTGTGGATTTAAATTGATATTCGATGAGCTCCCACTATATTGTTTAAATTCGGGTCTGTCCTTTTTTATTCTTTTTCAGCTATTTACCAAAGTTTCGTGCTAGTAGTACCAAATCTTTATTTTCATTAGATTCCTCTTCTGCATCATTCACACATTTTCCAGTTTCAACCTGTAATGCCAGTCATTTGCTTCTTTCTTGCTTACCATTTAAAAAATTCATCTCGAAATTTATAAGAATTCCAATTACCTTCTCTAATGACAGATCATTGATGTCATGAGCCTCCTCTATTGCTACAATTTTAGGAATAAATCTTGAAGGCAGTGATCTTAGTGTTTTCTTGACAAGCTTCAGATCAGAATATTTCTTTCCGAGTTGATGTGCCTGATTTGCTATATCTCGAAATCTTTCATAAAAATCCCCAATGGTCTTATTCTCATCCATCTTCAGTTCTTCAAACCTCACAGCTAACATCTATAATTTTGATGCTATCACCGATTTGGATCTTTCATGAATAGTCTGCAAAGTATCTCATGCTTCTTTGGCCAATTCACAGGCTGATATCAATGAGAAACGTCGTTCATTAACAACATTAAAAATCGTGTGCATTGCTTGTGAGTTTCCAAGTGCACTTTCTTCTTCGACTCTTGTCTATTCAATAGGATCTTTTCAAATTATGTCTCCTTTGTCATCAGTAATCATCGGATGCGTCCACCCATGTACTACTGAGTGTCAAGCTTTTGTGCCTTAAGCTTGAATGAAGACTCTCATACGTGCTTTCCAAGTAGAATAGTTAGATCTATCCAATAGTGGAGGTTTGGTGATCAAAGCACCCTCTCTTGTAGCTATGTTCACGAAACTAGAATCTGCACGATTTACTACCAAGTTTTGAAACGGTAACCTGCTCTGATACCTATTGAAAAACCCTATAGGTCAATTATTTCGTAAAATATCCAATTTTACGTGATTATCTCTGGCACAAATAAAAACAAAACTCAATCAAACAAAAAATATCAGATCACACCAGAAATTTGATAAAGCAGTTCGGCACTCCTTGCTTACGTTTGCGGGGCCCTCACCCAGATTAATTCTTTTACTGAAGTACAATAGGCTTAACCAAGGCTTTACTAAGTCGACACTGCTCACTCTTAACACTATCTCTTAACATCACTTCTCTTGGAAAGATTTTCACTCCGAATAGCACAACCGACTCGCGCTAACTTCAACAAAAGATTTTTCTCAACAATCTTATATTTTTCTCAACAATCTTCAATTTTTTAATTAATGTTTCAAATTTTTTACTGTTGAGCTAGTTAAAATTTTTAATTATTGTTGACTGCAAGTCCATATGTAACCGACAAGCAGCGGCCATTGGCGCGTTGTCATTAATGGAGTTTAGCTTGAGTGGCCTTCCATCAATTTAGGTGCTGCTCATCACCTCGTTGCCACAGATTTTGTTAGGTCGGATGAAATAAAACGTAGGAAATTGGAATTGCTAACTATTGTTGAATCTAACGTTCAACCTAAGGTACTGGTTAGGTGATTATAAATGAAATTCCCAACCACCTGGTATTTCATGCAACGGCCCGAGTGCAGATATGGTTGATAATAGAAATATCTTGGTATCGTTACGATGAATTCAATCTCCAAAATCTTGTAATTTTTGGAATTTACTACAAAGAGCCTCACAACAGATGCACCTGCTCCTCGGAAATCAATGTCATATAAGGAATTAGATTGGTTTTCCTTGTGCAAGTATTAAACTTGAACTACTTTAACAAGACTCATTTTTGGTAAATAATTAAATTATGTGTCACTTTGGTGGATATCAAACGAAACATTTCCGAAGAGTGACAGATAATAGAAATCAACCAGTTGGGCTTATCTAAGACCAAAATTAGTCATATTCTTATATTTTCCATAAAATATAAACAAAACAATAAAAAGTAATAAATAAAGTATAACTGATTGAACAAGGAGTTTAATTTTAGTAAATAATTTGTATATATATTTAGTTATGGTTTATTTTCAATCTTGTTGCTTTGATTTGAGGTCGTCATTACAAATAAAAAGATGTGGGGTTAAAAATAATAAAGAATAAAATATTGTGAAAAGAAATCCTACATCCAAGGTTCTTTATACCAAATGCTTTCCAAAAGTTCTTTCGAACATGAAATATATTCAAACATTAGCTTGGCCCAATTTTAATATTAATATGTAGTTAGGCTTAAATAAAACAATTAATTAGAGAAAATTGAAAAGTAGCTAGAAATAATAGTGCTAATGCACTATTATTAAAGATTAGATAAAATTAAAGAATTTAAAATAGGATTGAAAGAAATTGTTCTTATCAATAGAAAATTTGAAGTTTAATTAAAAATATTAAATGAAAATTAATTTATTTATTTTAGTTTACAAAAAAATTATTAATTTACGAAAATTGAATTAATTAATAAAATGATCAATTTTTAATAACAAAATTTATTAAAGTAAATTGAACCAAAAAGTTGAAAACTGAACCGAAAAATTAGAAGGTTTAAGATTTTTATTGTTGAATCGGTTGAATTTTTTAATCATTAAATTCAAAAACTTTAAAAGGAAAGAGTATTTATGTTGTGTTGTCCTTCTATAGGAACTAATCAATTTCTTTTTGAGAATTCTAATTTTTCAATTAATTTAATTTAAATCAAATTGTAATGGAGTTTAAATAGGCTTCTTGTGTTTATGTTTCAGTTGAATTTGGAATATAAGTTCTATTTGAATTGTAGCATTTAGGCCTAAAGTCTTCAAGCCAGTAGACCAGAATTTCATTTTTGTTTATATTTCTTGGCCTACAACCATTGTTTGTGATGATACATTTGAGGTTGAATAAGGTTAAGAAGACCTCAATGAGACTCCTAAGTCTTGAATGAGGCTTAAACTATTAAGCGAGACTCGATTATTTGAACGAAACTCCAAGGTTTCAATGAGATATAAAAGTCTAAATGAAGCTCAAAGGTAGAAATGAGACTTTATGATCAAATGAGATTTAAGGACGGAGTAAACTTCGAAAACTTGAATGAGACCTAATAGGATTTTAAGGCCTACCTGAATGGAACAAGGTATGACAAACGGGCTTGCAGTCTATGTGGTCCAAAATTAACCGATCACACTCAATTTGCCTAGATTTTATATAATAAATAAAAATTAATGTGCTATCATATGAAAATAATAAATATACTCTTAAAAATTAATATGATAATTTTATTTTAAATATAAGGAATTAGTAACAACATATTAAATATGAATATGTTTAAAATAAGTAATGATATTTCAATAGATAAATCAATATAATTAATTAATTCATTTGTACCTATGTGATTTACTAATTATTCATATGTCTTAAAGTTTTCAGGTTAACAAAAGGGACGTTTTATAAAATATATGAACTTCTTACAAGATTTTTAAACTAGAAAAAACTATGGCCGAGATTGGTCGCTTTCACCTTATGATAATATGAAGTCTAAATAAGACTTTTAAAGCTTAGTGAAATTTTGAGAATTAAACAAGATTGAAAACAGATCAAAGACTATATATAAACTGAAGACTTAAATAAAACTTTATAGTCTAAATAGAGCTTAAGGATCAATGAAATTCTAAACATAATCATTTAAATAGACTACTTATTATGTATTAAGATTGTGTTCCTTTAAATTTTATTAAAAGTTCAAACATGCATTTCTTTTCATTTTTGTTGCATAAAAATGATGAAATATAAGCATTTGGCATCAATATGAACCATTTTCATATATATATATATATATAAGGATATATATAATAGTAATACTCTCTTATATGAGCACTCTTAAGTGGGGTGTGGTTCTCTGTCTAATTTCGTAGTTATCGATTTTTGTAAAGGAATCTATCTTGGTTCTTGCTTGGTGTGTTATCTCTACTATTTTCCTTTAAACACCTTTATATAATCAAGACATTGGCTACTTTTCTAAAAATTTCTACAAGTTTTGGTCTAGTGTCTAATATTATGATAAAAACAATATTATAAAATTTTTATTTATTATACAACATCATAATTCCAGCAGTTTGATCCTCATGGTATAAAAAGCTTTAAGGGTATCAATGTTTTTAGTAACATTGGCAAATGAGTTATTTTGTTAGGTGTCCATTTTTCTTTTTAAAGGTGGTAATAACTCATGTATTTTAAGATTTTCTTGAGTAAAAATATCAAAACATTTCAATAAATTTTCATAAATGAAAGAAATGATGTCAACTGAATTCGTGGTAGGCCTACTGGACTAAACTTGGGAGAGTAGGCTTGCAAAAACTAGTTTTCTTGACAAAGACACGCAGGCTCAAGATAGAGATGATAATTTAGGCTCAAGTCAAGTTAATTGTCCTATTTTAGGGATTCATCAAATCTTCTGTTCTAATTAATTAGTCTCTATTTTATTTTATTAAATATTATTTATATATTTATATAAAATTTATATAAATGTATGGATAAGATTAAGTGATACATGATTACAACACTCTATTAAAAACATGATGCTCCAACCTCATTTTAGGATCGAAACTTAAGATTATCTGAGATTAATCAAGCTTAAAAAAACATTTGGCTATAAGGAAAATTATGTTAAGCTCGAATCCAACTAACCCACTACCATCCCAAGTTCAAGTTGACGAGTGTTAAATATTCAGAGAAATCATTAATTGAACTTAATTATAATAGTTACGAGAATTTACTTTAGGTTGTTTCCTTTTTATTAGCAATATTTCAAAAAGTATAATTAGGGTCTAAACACCCTAGTAGAGTATAAATTCTACTTTTTTAAAAAAAAATGGTTGGTCTTTAATCCCTCATATGGATTTGGTCTTCGTTGGACAAATCAAATCCACCCTCTATGTTAATTAGAGTTGCATCATAATTAAATTTGGAAGGTATAAATTATAAAAAGTAAAAGAGATAGTCTAAGATGGGGATTGAACGGAAAGTTTGAATAACATTTTTAAGCATATTAACGTAAAATAATTTTATATTTCAAACCAAATCAAATCTTATAAATTTAAATCATAATAAATCAAATAATATAAATTAACTGCTTTGGTTAATTTGAATTTATTTTATACTAATCTATCACTTTAAATTAAAATTTATAATAAAAATTAACAAAGAAGAAATTCCATTTTACACAAATCGAGGTGTATGGGCTTTCAAATATCACAGTTATAAAATAAACTTACGAAGAATTAAAAAAACATTTTATATATTGTCTCTACAAAAGGAAAATAAGGTTTACATGTGATATTTTTCCTATTTTTCTTTAATGACAAATAATTAAAAATTTTAATTAAGATATATCATGTATGACGACAAAAAATATCTCTCTAGTTATCGATCATGTAGTAAAATAATTTTGTTTTATAGAATTTTAATCAAACATGTATCCAATAAATAATTGAAGAGTTTTTTTTTTTTAATAAAAGTGAGTAGAAATTCTTTATTTCATAACTTTTATATTATTTAAACTCTTTTTCTTTTTTATTATAAACGGGTGATGTATACGAGTTTGACTAGTTTAATAATTGAATAATGTATAATTTATCAATCATAAACTAATAACTTAATTATTATTAATTTAGAAAGTTCAACTCAATCTTAGTCAGCGATGCTGACGTTGGATGCTTGTTGCAGAAACTGAAATAATGGGAAAGATGAAAAACATAAACCAGTGCCGTATCTTCTGTAAAGTCTCCCTTGCCCTGTTGCTAATTTTTGCTAGGGCCTAAAAAGCGGGATGTAAATGGTACAATGACAGATTACAAAACAAGAATCTCGAAAGTTGGATTCTGGGATGAGAAGATTTCAATCCCACCAAAAACCTGGAATTATTAATCAATTTGACCCCCAAAAAGCCTTGTAAGTTTTGGAATCTATCACAATAAGCCTCACAGATGCAATTGTTGCAGAAACCGACATGACGCTAAAGATGATAATAAAAAACCAGTGCCATAGCTTCTGTAAGGAGTTAAGCTTGTTTCTCTTTGCCACCAGGTACATGTGGTTGGGTATAACAAATGTTAGGGGAAGGACACAAATGGATCCAATGAGGCCAATGAAGTCTCCGAAGAATGGTAGAAGAGCTGCTATCAGTGAAGTAACAAGCAGGTAGCTACCTCTTATGGTGATTCTAAATAACAAGTTCCGAATTGCCAATGCACTTCCTTTAAGTCCATATTTGGTATCAAAGTACTCATATGATGGACATGCCAATATCTAAACGAGAACCATGTTAATTATTAGCCCCCAAGCAAAGTGCAGAAGCTTTTATATGAAAAATAGTAAACAAGTTGAACAAGAAGAATCAAAAATGGAAAAAAGTGCAGGTTATGGATAAATCGTACATGAAAATTAATGGTTGCTTGGAAGAATGCTGCAACATTGGCAAATGCCTTCGCCCAAGCAGGACCACTGGCATTGTTAAGCAAATAAGATGATGCTGATGATCCGTAAGCCCAATACCCGATAAAGATAACTGCATATATTGGTATAACTCCAACTGTAAACTGCACACACAACGCTTTGATCATGTTTTCAGTAGCAGGGGCTCTCAGAGTTGCCTGTTACAAGATGTTCCAATTAGTTTGTTGCTAAAACAGAGATTAGCGAAGACTCAGACCGAAACAGAAAAAGGAGAAAAACTGGAAGTAACAATAATCACAGAAGGGTTTTTAACTTCTGATTTGTAAAATTATTAAAATAAAAATCAATATATATCAACTGTAGATCCACTTTCAAAGGCCACAATTATTATTTTCTTTCTTTAATAATTTTAAGATAACAAGCCATAATCTTTGATAACTTTGATGGATTTGAATTCATGGGCAACCTGTATCTCAGGAATCATGCCAGTACTAAACGGAACAAAACAATTGGAAATAGCCAGTATTGTCATAAAGATTCTTCCCGTCAATGTTCCAGGTATGCTATAGTCCCTGGGCGGTGCCTTGACTCCTACAAAAGTATACACATGAATCTGAAGTTAAATACTATATAAGCTTGTACACTAAAGAAGCCATTTCGGCAAAACCACAATGTGACTAGCAATTCATCAACTGAAGAGTCAATTGCATTCACGTGAAGTGCCAGAGAGAGGATCAATAAATATAAAAAAGACACGAAACTTAGCTTTTGTGCAACTGACATTCAGAGAAACCACGTCAATTACTTATCCAAGTTTCCAATGTATTAATGCTGCAGTGAACTTACCATCTCCTATGGAGACTGCAAGTGCTACAACAACATATATCACAGTAAAAATTGCTGACAGGCGCAACCAAACTGCCATAGCTGACAAATGAGGAACCATAATTGCAAGTATGAAACACGCAAGCCCTGCAATGAGATTGCGTTGTGAGAGCTTCAGTGCATTGTCATCCCTAAAAAGATTATATACACCCTGCATATCAAGTAAATAGAATTACAACAAACACGAAGAAAGATCATGATTGTGCACTTCACCAGAGAATATCAACAACAACCAAGCAAGATAGAATGTATTACCACAAGTGTCACGCTCAAGAGCATGCTGACCGAACAAAAAACTTAATTATGACAATCTATACCTCTTGCATGTAACTCAGGAAGCAACTAAAGGGAGTAAATTTACATATAATTTTCATACTCTAACTAGTCACTAAAAAAAAAAATTCCCAAATACGCGCCAGATCCCCTAATTAAGTAATTATACTGATTCACCTCTTCAATACACTACCGAAATTGATCTGATCCAACCAATCTACACTGAAACTCTAAAATGCACTCAAGATTAGATATTCTATGTCTCTAGAATTTTCTCTATAATATTCACATGCTTGTAGAATTGTGAGAAGAACCAGACTTATCAATGCTACTCTTCCACTAGACACAGTAAATACATTCAGAATATAAAACCAGGATGTTGCAAATTGATTAAAGCCAAGTGCTGTGATTTCCTTCTACCTGAAAAGCTGAACCAACCATAATGATGAATCCAATATTAGCCATGAAAAGGTTAAGGTACTGCAGTATCCAAATGGTATAGTAGCCCTTCTTCCCTGTAATGAAAGTCCCAGTAAAACACAATTAATGAAGAAACCACAATAACGCATATTCTGTATGTAGCAGTCACATTATGACACTAAAACATAGGAATTGCTAAAAGCTACGTTGTTTTATCTTAGACCATACCGTAAATATACCCTGCAAGATCTCTGTATCTAATGTGCCTCCTCCCATCATATTCATGGAGCTTCGCGACAAGTCCACTTGCGTATAATGACAGTGTAGTGGCTGCAATTAAACCAACTACACCACATACCCAACCTAAGTGAACCATAATGATCCCAGAATAACCCAGTATATAAGCACTGTTGATACAAGTGGTGAGAACAGCACATGCATGTACCCATGACTCTGCAAAATTCCAACAGAAATAAAGAAGCATTTCAAATGATTGATTCTACATTTGATTTTCATCCGTGACAGAAAAAGCGGTATGATGGAGAATTATGAAACATTTGCCTTTGTTATATCCTCCAAGGATTCAAGAATGATGAGCTTGTGTCTAGTTGAATTCAATTTTTCCGTAGAAGGCTCTGCATTTCCTAATGTTCCTCTAAAAGTAAAACCACATCCATGGACCCATATAAACCGATTACAGTTTTCTTAATGAATTAAATTTCATTCCGTTAAACGAGTGTAGCTATTAACCATCATCCTTTGATAAAACAAGATAACTCTGGCGCCTAAATTACAGAGCACAAGCACGGTGGTAAAGCCAGAGGAAACAAAGGAAAAAAATTACTTCTTCGGAGGGCCGGTCAACTTGAACAAAAACCTAGCAGAATACAGCACCATATCTGGAAGAAAACTACACTAGATCTAAAAGAAACACGTTTAGGGACCAAAGAACTTCAAATCTGGACCATAAGAGGCAAGATCTGGGAAGCAACCACATAGAGAGACAAGAAAAGTGCCCCAGTTAAAGAACGAAGAGGAGCCTGGGATACAGATAGTCTAGCAACGGTTCTCGCTGACCCGAGTATCGAGGTCGGCGTAAGGCGAAGCTTGGAGAGGATAGTTTTTGTGAAAGACATTTCCAGAGAGAGTAAGTTAAAAGAGAAACCAGTATCCATCGAAATTTATTACTTGCAAAAGATGCAGTGGTCCTACTCCTCATTTCCAAATATAGAAGCAGTTATACAAGTAACTCATTATCTAGGCATGATCCAGACTAATGAAGCATCTAAAAGAGTCAACAGACCAAAGATTACACATGAAATCCCTATTATACTATACAGTGTACACCAATCCCAAAAGCCCCTGCTCGTAGATTGCGGCACCTAGGTCTAACGCGGGATATGAGATTGTAGAAACACCCCTGTTTCCTAGAACTGAAAAGAAAAGAAACAACAGATGGAACCTTTACTAATTTGGTGTGCGGTACTGGCATTGTCATCAAGACATTGTTCATCATGTTGATTGGCTGTCATATACAGAGAGTTCTTTGCTCCTCCTTGTATATACAGTTGAGGGAGATGTTGGTTTTCTTCATTTTCATCAGACAAGAGTGACAAGCCCTCTATTTCAGCGTCCAGGTTTACTGCAGCAGGCATCATCTCCCACTTCTCTTACTAAAGAGACGGTCCAATCTACAAAAGAGACGGTTCTAATTAGGACAGGACTGGTCTTAGCCGCATGGAATACGTTGCGTTTGTTGGCGCATCTGATTCTTAGGAAGTTTCATTCATGGGAGAGGACGACCGACTCTGGACTTGAATTTGACTAGGATTATGCCTCTCTTCAATTACAAGCCATTGGTGTTAGCATATGTCCACACATAAACAAAAATAAATCGCCTTGAGAATCCCTCTTTTGAGGACCTTCGCGTTTCCAAAACTTATTCAGTTTTGTGGGACCCCGGGAGTGTTTACTACGATCTGTGTTCTTTTCTTTCTCGTCAAGGCACCCAAGTTTGGTAAAGAAGTAATACAGAACAATGTTCCTATGTTTGACTAAGATAATCATAATAATTTCCAAGAGATTAACTAAATTAATATGACAGCTATGTGTTGACCTCTTAAATTTGACTTTTAAGCCCCAAAACCTGATTTATATATTTATTTTAAAATTTAAATTACCTATGAAAATAGGTGAACTGGAATTGGATCCGTCAAATAAGAAAAAACTCTGTTAATCACAAAAGCAGTGGGAGCCATTCGTAACACGAATGCTGAAAAACTAGAGTTTTTGATATTTTGTACTCCAGCAAATTGACTTTAAGAACCTTATGGGTCTGTTTTTTTAATATAAACATGATTTTTATTCTTTTAACAAGTATTCCGAAAGATATAAAGCAATACTTCGTATAAATTAAATTTAAAATTTATCTAATTTTATAATATTAGGCAAATTTATTTAAAATAATGATAAAATAATTTATTTTCTGATTCAATGAAAATTTAGTTTGTCGTCAATGATGTTGACATAACGGTCATACAAGATTATTTGACATATCATTATTTTGATGTGATAATTAATAATATATTATAGATAAACAAAAACTATGGTTAATTATAAAAAATCTCAAACTTTATTCACAATAACAACAACAACAACATTAACAACATTCTAGCAAAATTCATGTTGAGATGTGGGAGGTCCATAAGTATTTTAACTTTTAATTTGTTATAAAAATAACTCAATGATAAGTTTTTTGTTGAAGTCACTAATGGCTAACTACATTAGATTTTTGTACATGTCAACCACGTACCTATTTTTGTTCAACTAATTAGTTAATAATTAAATTAAAATTTAAACACAAAAATCTAATATTCTAAAATTATATTGATTCCCTTTCAACAGTAACTTTGTTGCAAACTCATTTTTGTTATGTGATACAAAAACCCTGTTAGTTACAATTGTGATTGCCCAACATTTTTATATGGTAAGTTTTAGACGTGAGTCCATCTAACCCAGGTTATCTGTTAGATGAAGTAAACGCATTTTGTTTCAATGTTATTGAATTGGTTATTTCATATTGGAGATCATCTAGTTCTTCTATTTTAACCAATTCCAATTCCTTTTCTAAGTTGTTAGTGGAAACGAATTAGGTAGATGTTTTCTTATTTATGTCTATATATTATCAAATTAATATGAAATCACAGAAAGGAAGATGACAAGGAAACATTATTTACTAGTTTGATGTTAAGTACTTGAATTCCCTAATCTTCCATTGTTGCTTGTTTGATCTGGAATTTTTAGTAAAATAGGATTGACAAACATTTAAAGCCATAGAAACTTAAGAGGTAGAACCATCCCAAACTGTTGCAGGAGAAGCATACTCCTTTGAAATAAAGCACATTATATACAAAGGAAATTCGTAGTATTGAGAGATATTGGTTTTGAGGTTCAACCTTTTTTAAAGTCATCTTGGTTCCTTGAGATCAACCGAACTCTATCTACTTGCCACTTTTCATGTGTATATATTATGTTACTGTTGTGACTTGGCTATAAATTTACCTCTTTATAGTCATTGGCATACGAAAAAGTACCTGTTCTTGATGGAATTGTTCAGTTTATAGAGAAAGATGGATTTGCTAACTTGGAAATGATATCTTGTATCTTCCTCTTTATTTGATCCCATCTCTGAAATCGATAGATATTGCTGCTTTATATCTCCTTCTTTGTGATTCTAATTTGGTGTATGTTTGTTCCAATGTGCTCTAGTAAAATGCAAGTATCATAATCATCTCCAATACGGCTCCATAACTTTACATAATGACTTTTTATTTATTTTATTAAATAATGTGATATAGGTTCTAGTTGTTGGTGGTGGTGATAAAGGAGTTCTTAAGGAGATTTCTCGCTATAGCTCAGTGGAGCTTATTGATATTTATGAGATAGATAAGATTGTCATAGATGTAAGTTATGGTTTGATGTTACCTACTTCTATTTTTTCCTATCTTGTTTAAAAAAAATTTCTAGCTTGATTTAGGTATCTAAAAGATATTTTGCCGAATTAGTTGTTGGCTTTAACCGGTTGTGTTAGACTTTATATAGCGAAAGGTATGTCCAATCTTCTGAATTCCAAGTTCGCTCTAAGCATAATATGCAATGATTTATTCAAAAATTAGTTATTTCGAGCACAAACGTCCTTCAGACTAGCCAACGAGAAAGACTCTTACATGTAAACTGGCTTTACTTGTTTGATCTTGAGAGCTGTGGAGTTTCTTCGACTTGCTCCTAAAAGAAGTATGACGTTATTATTATTTATTCATATGATCCTGTGGGTATGTGAAAGTTACTCAACATTAGGCTTAGTTACAATGAGTTTAACTATCATCATGTTTTATATCAATTTTATACATTTGACGTCAAAGATTGTGAAGTTGGAATTACGGTATTTGTATCTAATCAAATGAATTCCATATTTGTTAATTTGAGACAATTCTAATTTTATATTTTAACTTGATACAATTCTTACTCACAACTAATTCCTTGCCTGTAAACTAGTGTTATAGGATTTTTGTTACTCTTAAAAGAGGGACCACCTGTTGACTGTCTAAGTCATATAAATTCTTTTAGGAAGGTAGAAGGAGTTATCAATCATAAAAAAGAGTTCAAGCTCTACAATTAAGAGGTAATAACTTGTTTACTTTGCTTATCAGTTTTCTATTTTCTTGTTATCTCTAATGTTTAGGATACGAAGTCACTTACACGCTCGTGTAGCTGACCATGTATTACTATGCTTCCATTATTTTAAAATATAAAAGGGCAATTGAGAGGTCAAATGGGAAGTGAAAAGGTTTAAGACATAAAAGGAGGTAGATTCATTTCTCTTTTGAGAGCTATTAGATATTAATCTTCTTCTTTCTAGTTCAAATAGGATATTTAGGTTGGTGAACATATTTGAGCATTGATCAATCTTAATGATGTTGTTCTTAACTATCTTTCAAAATTGATCATATTATTATGTGTTCAAAGTTCAGGATTTACATATGAATCATTTAGATGGGCCTACTAGATTATTCACGTATAGTTTCATAGCTAGAATCAATATTCAATCTGTAATTTTTGTATTGGTAAACTAATGGTCATGCATCATTAGAAATAACATGAGTTAAATAATCCGAGCTTATGTCTTTGTTACTTAGATTAACCTATTTTTTTAATTTATAATGTGACTGTCATACTAAGTCCAGAGAACTTATTCTGAGTTATCTATAGTTAGATCTAATTAAAGATCTTGTTTTAATTAGTTATAATATAAGGAAAAATGAGATTAATAGAACTTATTAATATATATTTAATAGTTTCAAGGAAAGGTACAATAACAACATGACAATTGATTATACACATTCATGTAAAGATAAGATTGAACTAATAACTAAAAAAAAATCTGTTAATGAATCCCAACAATTTTTTATTGTTTGATTTGATTCATCTTCCATAGTTTAATTTGTTGAGTTAATGATATGATTTGCAATTTCTTCCAGTGCTTTCCCTTTGCAATTTTTTCCTGTGCTTTCCTTACCCTATTTAAGACATTTAAGTTGTTAGTTCTTGCTTAAACGATTTTATTAGTAAAATATAAACTGTAAACTATGTTAGACGAAATAAACGCATTTTGTTTCAATGTTGTTGAATTGGTTGTTTCATCTTGGAGATCTTCTGGTTCTTCTATTTTAACCAGTTCCAATTCCTTTTCTAAGTCGTCAGTGGAAACGAATTAGGTAGAAGTTTTCTGATTTCTGTCTATATAATATCAAATCAATATGAAATTGAAGGATCGCATGCACAGCGAAAATACAAAAAAAAATTACAATCCTATATAGATTTGTTGGGTTTATATTCATACTAATAATAAGAATAGGCAAAAATAAATACCTGAAATTTGTGAGAATTAATCGGTAATGAACTTCGAATAATACGAAGTCTATATGCACTCCACACTAAAAAATACGTCCCATTTTCAACACTTGATATGGCTGTGGAAGATTTTGAAGAACTTTTTCTTCAAGAATAGAAAAAACAATTTTGTCTCTTTTTCTCTTGGTTTTACTTCAAGTATATAAAGAACACAAAAAGAATAAAACTCCTTTGTTCCTTTTTATGTAGAACATACGTACCACATAAGAGAAAAACAATTCTTCTCTTTGGTTTTTAAAACGTACAAAGATGAGAGAGTCATGCAACCATCTTTTCTTTGTTTTTGTTTTAAAATATTACAACAATGATTCTCTACCTTTTCTTTAAAAACGTACGTACGAAATAATAAGAATCAACGCACATTACTCTTTGTAAATTATAATGTAACATGAAAATGAGAGAGTCGCTATCTCCACATCTCATCGTTTTTGTTTTTGGTTTTAACCGTAAAATCAAAAACTAAATCAAGGTAAGGTGACCTTTAACTATCCAACATTTTTCCTTATTTGTTTTTTATTTATAAAAGAAATAAAATAAAAGTTTTTTATTTTTTTATTTATTTTGCACAAGAGAGTTTCCAATATTAATTATATTTTTTGCTAGTACAAAAAATATAATAATATGCCATATAGATTGTTTAATAAATTATCTCATAATAATTAAATAATCATAAACAGGAAATATTACACTCGTAAGTGTGTGACCAAATTGGTTCATCACTAAGCCGGTAGTAATTAATCCATTTAATTACTAATTAAGGTTGGTGTCTAATTACACTCCTCAACGATTGGATGGTGTGAAGTAACAACCTTACAAAGATGGAACCTGGTTAAGAATAATACATTATTACCTTTCATCATTACAACTCCGGACTATCCTAAGGTATGGTTTAACTGTCAAACCCTATTAGATAAACATCTATGTTACATGTTGATCATTAATGATTGGTGAATGACTTAAGAAACTCCTTTCCTCATTCATTCAATCGCCCTAGCCAAGGTCTTGAAATAACCATTAAGATCAATGACAATATAGAGCTTAAACTCATTACCTATAGTCGATGGATCTCATCTTGACTCATCACTAATCAGATAGGTACTTAATTATATCCAATGATCATTCAACTATCATTTTTACACACTAGGTGTCTGACATCAAAACATAATAAGAGACCTATTGATTACTATGATGATCTCAGGTCAAAGAAAAAAAAATTTCAATCTTTATAAGAATATCCCACTTCACAGTTCATAAGTAATATTAACCATTGGGAATTCTCAGTTTGGTCAGTTCCATGATCATATCTCCATATGTATCATCTATATATGTAACTTAGTGAATGATATCTACTAATATCCATCCAGTAGATACTATTACATATATACTGATCTAACCAGATCATTAAAGTCCTTATTTGATGATCTTATGATCAAGAACAATTTCAAATTAAATCCTAAAGACTTTGACTCTCATTATTATAATCTCCATTATGATGGCAAGTATATAAATTTAATCAAGGACTTATCATATTAGGATGAAAGTAATAAACATAATATGATAATATAATCATTTTCCATGTTGTTAAATAAAGTTAGTCATCACAAAACAAAAGTGTTTAATGTATTACATAACGATTGGGTCATGGGCATAATTCCAACAATCTCCCACTTGACCTAGACCCAATCAGTCATAAACTTTAATCTTATTCTCCACTTATGCTTATCAAACTCCTTTGATCCAAGTGCCTTAGTGAAGGGATTTGCGGCATTCTCCTTTCCTTCAACCTTTTGAATTTGAACGTCTTCACACTCAACAATTTCTCCAATTAGATGAAACTTCCGCATAACATGTTTGGATCTTTGATGTGACCTTGGTAACTTAGCTTATGTAATAGCACTGGTAATGTCACATAATAAAGGGACAGCTTCCTTGATTGAAGGAACCACACCAAGTTCAGTTAAGAACTTTTTCATCCAAACAGCTTCCATAGCTGCATTGCATGCAGCTATGTATTCTGCTTCAGTAATTGAATTAGCTACTGTAGCTTACTTAGAACTTTACAACTCACTGCTCCTCCATTTAAGGTGAAAATATAACAAGAGGTAGATTTGCTATCTTCATTATCTGATGCAAAGCTAGCATCAGTATAGCCTATTAGCTTTAATTCATAATCTCCATATATGAGGAATTGGTCCTTAGTTCTTCTCAAGTACTTAAGGATGGTTTTAACCACATTCTAATGTTCCTCACCTGGGTTACCTTAATACCTCCTCGCTTTTCTTAACACGTAGGTTACATCGGGCCTTGTATATGTCATGGTATACATGATAGCTCCCACTGCACTGGCATATGGGACCCTACTCATGCGCTCTTTTTCTTCTAGGATTTTAGGACAATCCTTTCTCCTAAAAGAAATTTCAGTGCCTATTGGTAGATAACCTTTTCTGAATTTTCCATGTGATACCTTTTTAAGATAATATCAATGTACATGGATTGGGTAGCAGCTTCCTTGATCTATCTCTATAGATCTTGATTTCAAGAATGTAAGCTACTTCTCCTAATCCTTCATAGAGAACTATTCAGATAGCCAACTCTTTATCTTTTGCATGGTTGGTACATCATTTCCTATTAGCAATATGTCATCATTATACAACACTAGGAAACTAACTATGCTCCTACTAACTTTCTTGTACACACATGGCTCTTTTTTGCTTCTAAAAAATCAAACTTTGCGATTGTTATATTGAAGCGAATATTCCAACTTTGTGAAGCTTGCTTCAATCTATAAATGGATCTTTGTAGCTTACATACTTTATTAGGAGTAGATGGCAATGTGAAACCTTCAGATTGAGTCATATAGACATCTTTCTTGAGCTCTCCATTAAGAAAAGTTGTTTTCACATCTATTTGCTATGTCTCATAATCATAATATGCAGCTATAGCAAGTAGAATCTGAATAGATTTGAGCATTGCCACAGGGGAAAATTTTTTATCATAATCAATACCTTCCTTTTGATTATATCCCTTTGCAACAAGACGGGCTTTATAGGTTTCAACCTTCCCGTCTGCTCCAATCTTTTTCTTAAATATCCATTTACATTTTATGTGTTTTATATCCTTTGAGGGATCAACCAAAGTCCATCCTTTGTTGATTCTTATGGATTCTAACTCGGATTCTATGGCCTTAAACCACTTCTCACGATCTGGACTTGCCATATCCTTTTCATAAGTATTAGGGTGATCATCAATATGTGGGATATCATCAATATGATTATCTTCATTACCTTGAACCATTAAGTTTAATCTATCTAGTGCACAACGATCCCTAATAGAGCTTCTAAGAGGCTCATGTTCAATAGTTTCTTCCTCTACTTGATCTTGTTGTTGCACTAGTTCTTGGATAGATTCATTAACTAGTCCACTCCCCTCAACGATTGAGGCTGGTACCTTTTGTGTCAACTTCAAGACATCAAGTAAAGGCTGCTCAATATGCATTTGATGCTCTTGATCTTGTGTTGACTCGTTAGAGTCTTAAATTTCATCAAGATCTATTTCTACACCATGACTTCCTTCATTAAGGAACTCTCTTTCTAAAAAGGTTGTATTTCTGGCCACAAAAACTTTGTGTTTAGAAGGGTGATAG
>JANZXR010000172.1:14655081-14689614 GCA_027575705.1 Erythroxylum echinodendron
CACGTATTCATATCTCAATTGAGTATAGCCTTTAGAACCAGTTCTATGTGCTCGTTTATTCTTTGATCGATTCCCTTAATTCCTATGACTATGAATGATAGTGATGATGATTAATTTTACTATTCTATAACAATTATTTACCATGTCTTGCTATATTCATACTTTTATAATCAAGTTCTAGAGTAAGATTTTTCTAACTTTTTTCCTTTAATGTTAGATAAATTTGCTTAAAAAAACAAATTAGAGATTCTATATAAATGTTTTAAATATAATTAATTTTTATCAAAAATTAAGAATAAAAATAATGTAATCTAAAATGTTTTTTTCATCAATTCTACATAAGTATTCTTATGTTTAAAAATTATGTTATTATCATTTCAGTAACAACTTGTTACTATATTAATCGACTTTAATACTTTTGTAACATTTTGTCATTATTTATAGCTTTTAGCAATAAGCTATAACAAAATATAAATTATATGACTTTTTTTTGACGGGTTATGACAATAGATGTAACTATTTTCTGTTTTGTTATAGAGTATCACTAAAACTAGCATGGATTATAGTGACAGATGGTTACTAGAAATGCTAGCACAACGTTTTTTGCAATGTGGTGTCACATCAAAATATCATTACAAGATGTTTAGTAATAGAGTGTCAACAAATTGTAACTAAAAATAACTATATCGCTTTTTTATGATGGGTCGTCACAATAGCTAACATTATAACTTATTTTGCTACAGATTGTCACTACGGATAACTTAGAATATAGTGATAGATAGTCACTAAAAAATGCCAATGTGGCATTTTTTGCAACGTGCTGTTATAATAAATGTCACATAAATACTTCTAGTAACAGAGTGTTACCAAACATCTATTATTTTGGTGCCAAAATAGTCGCCGTATAATGACACCAAATTTTGCATTCTTGTTGCAACACTAACTAGTGACAGAATGTAGCTACATATCCATTATAGTGACGGTTCATTGCAACATCTCAATAAGTCACGTGGTCGAAATACAAATTTATTCTCCTCGCAACAAGGTGTCGTAAAAGCTTAATATTTAGTAACGATGCATTACAAAAAAAATGCTAATAGCAACACACATCAAAGGCATTGCTAAGATTTTCGTTGCAATAGCCATGTTGTTTTGTAGTGTTGAGCTCGTAACAATTGAAATTCATAATTTTTTTCAAGAAGAGATTGACTTTCATGAAACATTCCTTTTATTTCTTTATTCATGGACATAAAAAGCTTTTTCATTTCCTCATTTTGTTCTTTTTTCATTTTTCTTTCTTCCTCCTGATAGGACGATCAGCTTAATCATTTCTTTCTATATATTTCAAGAATTTCTTGCTAGACATAGGCAAATTAGAGATAAAAAAACTCATTATGAACTTCGTAATGTATTGATTAAACATTTGTGGGAACAATATGAAAATTCAAATGATTAAAGATTAAATGAGAAATTTTAATCAGATTATATTTGTTTATGTTATTAATTTGTTGTTGCGATAATATTAAATATATTTTGTAAATAATAATAATTTAATATAAAGCATATGTTAATTAATTAAGAATAATGGTTTTATTTTAATTTTTAATACATATAAATTATTATATAAATATAAATTAATTTAGTTAATAACTAAATTATTGCGGTATATTCTTTGTAAAATTTTGGTGTAGAATGATTGGAGTAACACCAAATTTGATGTAAAAAGATTCTAGAAATATTCTATTTTACACTAAATTTGGTGTAAAATTTTGGTGTAATGGTTGGAGATGGCCTTACCTTGTTTAAGAGGTAAGGCCATCTCCAATGATGTAGGGGTTGTGGCATTACTCTTGTTTCAGAGTAGGACTTTCTTTAAGGTTTTTGTGTCCATTCGTTTTAGTCTTGTTACCTAAATTCACACTTATGGAAATGGGAATTTGAAAGCCAATTCGTCCCTTACAAATGAGGTAAAGACTTATTTTTGATTCGCAATGTAAATCGGGCTAAAGCTGGAGGAACACTTATTTCCGAACCCAAAAATGCATGTCCTGTAGCTAACAAATGGGGTCTCAAGTAAATATCCATTCAGATAGATCATGATAGATAAAGCATGTATTACAAAACCCTTCACGCTAGGACCCTAGTACAATCTTACTTGTCTGATCACATTACAGAGAACACATGGAGAAGAAGTTACAGCGACATGATCCACATCTGGGAAATATTAATTCTAATATAACCAAAACAAACTGCTTTAATCTTTCAACTTTTCCTCCGCTTCCTTTTCAGGAATGGCATCGCAGATAGACCTCCTATACTGGACACCTCGGGATTATTATCTGCACCTTTTGTCATAGAATCACCGAACTTGGGAAGATCAGTGTTAGACGCATCTGTACTATCCATATTCTGCTTAATAGTGGAAGCATTCGTTTCCTCTTCTTCGACCACTCGTTTTGTGCCAGAAGTTAATTGATGTACAACATTGTCAAGCACAGCATCCTCCGTAAAGCTAGAGAAATGAGAAGATTCAGAAGTTTCATGGAAAGCAGGCACAGCAGTATCTTGATGCTCACCCATCTCCATTTCACGGATGCAGAACCCACCTCCCATTATGTGGTAATCTTTAGGAGCATCAGCCTCAAAAGAGTAGCTACCTTGGCCAACATCTGGCTTACTAACTTCAGCTTCGTGAATGCAAAATCCGCCCCCCCTTTCAAGATACTGGCTAGATGAGGTCTCAAGGAAAGGATCTTTCTCTTTATTCTGTTGCAGGACATTGAGATCATTGGGAGCTTCTCCAGACACCCCTTGATCCCCAGAGAAACCTTCTTCCCTTGCCTTATATTCAGGCATTTCATATTCACTTTGATCGTGCAACTCATTCAAATCATCACTTTCTACATAATTCACTGCATAACAAACATTCTTCCGGGAACGTGTTGACTAGACACAGAACAGCAAAGAAACAGAGATTGACTCTTATTAACTCCATGAGAACAAAAGGATAACAGCCATTAATATGTTATATCTATAAAGATAAATTTTTCCCAGATAGCAAATTGTCACAATGCATAATGTTTGACCACAAATGTTCTAGAAAAAGTTGTCAAATATTTGTCAGAGGCATTTCTGATTCACCGAGGTGGAGAGAGGCAAGGCATCATGATTTCAGTAAAGCAGAATAACTCCATACATAGATTTGATAGATTTGAGTAACGAGCTAACAACTTGATCCTCAGATTGGTTGGTCAACAACCTAATTATATTGAAACTACTACTGAGACCCAAAATACCTTGTAAACAATCAAAGTGAATGTCCAGTAGTTTGGATCTAAAATTTAAATAGACTAAGTTGTTTATATTCCAATTAATATTTTTTGGAATAGCATCCTTAACTTTAAGCCATAAAAGAATCAAGGGAAGATGAGACACTAAGCTTACCCTTCGCACTCCAAGTGGTTTTTCTGATTTAGAAACCTGAAATCCCTGCTCAGCATCAGCACTGCTAACGTCACTGGAGCTATGATCAGATTCATTGTCATGAACACCTACCTTTCTCTCTGCCTTTCCCCTCCCCCTACCTCTTCTTCCTCTACCTCTTCCAAGAACACGTGATGCTTTATCAGTGCACAGCCTGCTTTCTACCTTTGTTTGTTGTTTTGAACTCCCCACTTCAAATGAAACAGGCTCCCTAGCAGTCCTTTTGTTAGACTTCTTACTAGACATTTTCTCAGAATTCTGGTCATTGTAATTAGGAACGCTTTCCTCTGTTAGCTTTGAAAGCATTTCTGATTCAATATTAAAACTTTTGCTGTTTTTCCTTCTGTTAGGAACTTCTTCGAAAGAATCTTCCATTAAATCTGAGGACTGGTTTCCTGTGATTCCCTTAACAGCTTTTGTGATTCTTTTACTACGAATTTTTGCGAATCTTTCATTGAATGTGTAAAATGCTTCAAGGCGCAGTTGAATCTTCATCAGGGAAGCCATTGGCCGAAGTCATATTCAAAAGAAAACAAAAAACAAAAAACTCAGCCAACTCATAACTAATGGAGGTGGGATTTTAACTACTATAAACAAGGCAGATGAGCTAATAAATCACATAGACAAGAAGTAAAGCATTTGAGCGTGCTGGTCAAAAAGTTGCTTGAGTCTAATTGCATAGCCATGAATACACACAAATAAATACATAAATATACATATACAAAGAGAGAGAGAGAGCGAGAGAGAGACTCAAACCTCGCGTTTTTCATACTCCTTCAAAACAGGCACCAGCAACTCATCTGTCTTCTGGATGCTCCACCCAAACTTTTCCCAGCACAATCTAGATATAATAATAATCAGCAACACAAGTAAGTACATCTTAACTTGTGAGTCATTAATCCACAGTAATGGGTCTCAGAGTGCATAAATTTAGATATTTGGGTGGTAAGCATATTTATTCTGAACATGAGAAGACCTTGTATGCCACTCTCAGTGAGTGTTATCCAGAAAGATATACCAATGATGCATACAAGCATTACCGTAATGATCTCCAGGTTTACAACTAACAGGCTAGCTGAAGCAGATACAACCTGTCAATCTGAGAACCATCTAAATCCTAAAAATCAGGAAAAGTAAAAGGCAAAATGACTTGCCTCCGAAGAAAATGAAGATCTGGCTTTCCCCATGTAAAAGGGTCAGTTGATCTGTCCACTTGTGGACAGCAATACGCTGAAATGACTGCTTCACTTGGAAAAGAAGAAGGAATATGCCAATTTTTGCTAACATTTCTCTGCCAAAAGATGCATTTTAACATCACTCATGAAGACAGGAAAATGCACATGGGATGTGCCATCATAAAGTAAGAGTCAAGCAGAAAAACGCCAAATGCCAAAGATTGAGCATTTACATGCTTATCCATGAAAATCTGCTTTGTCTGTTGCACAGCATCTGCAGACTGCTGCATCATATGCGATTGGGGGACGTCTTGACCAGATTCAGTTCCTCCACCATTGTTATTTGCAGAACTCAAATTATTACCAAGAACTTTGGACCCTTTTTTCCTCTCACTTAATCCAGTCTGCACATCAAGCTTTCCTAGAATGGTTGGATCTGGTGATTCAATCCACTCCCGGAATTTGTGGAGACCATCCTCCTCAGGAAATGCGTTTACAACCTCAATTGCATTAACAATGCCAATCCCACTGCACAAATATTCATTCCATTGAAACCACACCTTAGGAATAAACCAGCATAAATGTATACCTCAGCATACATGGGAAAATTTCTTACTTCCCCATATAAGATCAACAGTATATAATTTGTCATATGTGCTTGTAAAGAACAAAGAAAACAAAAGTAACATATGTAAAAATCTAGCATAAACAAGTAAACCGCAATTAGTATACTCTTTAAAAGTTGTTGATTACCTTACACCCTCTGTATAATCACTCCCAAGAAGCAAAGCCATGCGGATCAACTGATCTCTAGTTAGGCCAAGTTCCTTCTCGATATCCTGTGATATAATATAGTTTAGTGTAGAGGAATAAATAGAAAGTGGAGGGTAAAAATTTGAGAACACTGCAAAATTATGTCACTATAACCTGATGCATGAGAACATGACAATAATTTCAATTGTGTAATAAGCAATTCTAAATTGGTAAATAAATGCACAAAGTTCAAGGCAGAAACAACCAGATAAGTGACTTCTATAGCTTTTTAAGTGAAACTTCAAAAAATTTATCCAAACATGAAGTCATTTAAGACCGAAGATGAAGAAGGAGAAACTCAATGTTTCTATCCACACCTTCATGAAGTATGTCTCAACATATTTGCGATCATCAAATATATTCTTGTACACACTTTGAGCCCCAAATAGAAATACATCAGAGTCATCAGTCACAACACCATCTACAAGGTTCGCAGATTCCATATAAGCACACTGAGCTTCTGCTTCCATTGGTGCTATAATATATGGTATGCCAAACATCTGCAACAGCTCCTACAGATAGTAAAACAAAGAAAACCATCAGAAAATAAGCTCACCATTCACCAAAGAGAAGTCAGAATAAACACTTATAATTATAGGCCATTTATATACTAATTGCAGAGCTTATTCACAAGTAAAAAAGCTTATTCACTCTTGAGATACACTAGCATTCTTATGATTTCCCTGATCATTTAACATCCTACACACAGCAATTGCTTCTCTGTGAAAGATGTATAAAGAAGAGAATCCAAAGTTAAAGAAGATAATGTATAAAGAAGAGAATCCAAAGTTAAACATGAGATGCAAGAAACTACTATTTGCTCTGCCAACCATTAGCATACAGTTATTTTTTATTCCAACTTAACACTGAAAAGGGGAAGGAAAGCATCCTCTGGAGAATATAGTCAAGCCTAACCTATAAGTTGCAATGACATAAAATTGGGCAACCACTCATTTAGAAGTTTTGAGGAATACCTGACATTCAGCAAACATCTCAGTGCTAACTGATTCTGCATTTCGTTCCAGTTTTCTCTGTTCATCTTCTAGATTAATATACTCTTGACCTAGATTTAGAATTTCACCCTCCAAACTATCCTTTGTGAGAACAGCCGGCATACTTTCACTACCCATGCATATGGATTGGTCTGTGTAGTTAGCCTTCTCTTTTAGTTCTGCATCAGGATCCTTCCCTCCAGCCAATTCTTCCTCTAAACCGATGTCATTTCCCGAGTCTTTCGTAGATAACTGCCTGACATGAATGGAAGAGTTGGCTTGCTCCACAAAATGGCTAGATGGCACATCTTCAGTAGCAATCCTTTCTTTGTTGACCAATAAGGATGTTTCTGGTTTAGTATTAAGCAAGCCCGAAGGAGCTTTAGAAATATGATAATGATCCTTGGCACACAACTCACTACTCAAAGATAATCCTCCACCTTCAGTAAAGGTATATGAAGGCTGCTCCATGAAGCAGATCTCTTTTCCTTCCAAAGCTGCAACTGAATCTCCATTTGTCATTTCTCCAGACAAAGTCCCCTCTTTATTCAAGGCTTGGCTTGAGTGTCCAACATATTCACATGATTCATTTACCACCATCGCCTCATTAACAGGATTTGGCTCCTCATGCGACCTTAACTGCAGTCCCGACATTTCAGACCCCGTGACCTCTAACTCTGATGTCTTTACTTGGGGAACAATATTAACAAGTGTAGTCTTCCCACCAATAATGTCCTCTTCATCAAGCAATTCAACAGCATTGTTATCAATCTCTCCAGACCTTTTTAATATCCCATTCCCAGATAGGGTGTCAATGGGTTTCCCACCCCCACGATCTTCAAGACTTCTCCGTATAGCTTCCTGCAAATCAGCCTCTTCTTCCAAATAACCTCTGGAAATTGGTTTCTTTGACGACAAAAAATCATCATGAATATTGCAAACTCCTTCCTCCCACTCCACTTCACCGTCCTCACTAACGTTACTTTCTTTAAGAGAAGGCCCAACTCTTAATTCTTCATCAATAGAAAAACCATTTCCATGGCCTTGAACAATCCCTTCCTCCCAATCATTATCAGTAGCAGAATCAGAAGAAACCTTTAAAGGTTTTTCCGCCACTAATTCAGCAAATATGTCATCATCACTTTCAGCATATTTAGTATCACCAACTTCAAAAGATATTTGTACAGATGACTCATCTTCCAACATTGATTTTTCACTTCTTTCAGTCAAGTTAGCAGAGTTCATATTGACATTAGGCAAACTTTTCTCAAGCTGTTTATGTTGAGTAGGGGCCTTACTTCCATCAAATTCAGACTGAGCACTTGGAGTCAAGATTGCATTTGTTTGCTCTTGCTCTATCTCCTTCATCAAATCCAGGTTCCTCTGCAAATCACGGGTCATTCGCATACCCATAGCCCTCAGTTTACTGACTCGTTTACGACCTCTTTCGTCCATATATGTCTCAACATCATCATCAAACACCCTTGTAGATTCATCCGGGACTAGTCCCGTAACACTGTTGGACCTAGCCTTAGGTGCAATATTAGCAACAGAATCTGAAGAATGAACCGTTGTCTGTTGTTGCACATTTCCTCCTCTGCCCGCTGCGGCAGATGTAAACAACCTAGCATGATTAACAACGTGCTTGTCAACGAAAGGGAATGCTACCCAGAATCCATATGGAGTTGAAACAACAATCACTGGACATCACAGAAAATGCATAACAAAAGCATAATCATCACATACAAGAACAATTAACCTAGAGATTTTCTCTAAGTATGTATTTAATGATGTTTTTCTCGCCATCATCTTCAATTCACTCACTGTTTATCGCCAGTAAAGGATGAAGAAAAGATAAATTCTCTGTTGGCTTCTGAAGATATCCGTGAAGTCTGAACCCCGCCTACACCCTTCCCAGAGGCAGCCTTTTGTACTTGATCAATTTCCCGGCGAAAAGCAACAGTTTTAAGATAAGCCTGAATTTGTAGCTCAGAAAATCTTTCAGGAGCCTAAAGATCATCAAAAAAAAGCTAAAATATAAATCATTGGGAGAAAGTAATGTACTATCAGAACACGAGAGAAATGATAGACTTCGTGACATATAGCATAAGCCAATAACAATTCAAAACTCAAAATTAGAAAAGCTACAAGCATTTGCATAAAGCACAACTGTTAATTGGTCGTTAAACCAACCTTTTTCACTTTTTGATACTTTTGTCTGTTTTCAGCCATCAGTCTTTCCCTCATCTGAAAAAAGAAAATAAAACCTATATTACAAATTTTCACTTAGGGAAATCAGAGTTAGTGTGTTGAATGAAATAATAACAATGCAGTATGAATATATTACCTGAACAAGAAGATCAAGTTGCATGGATGGGGGCAAAGCAGCTAAGACAGCAGGATCAACTCTCCCATGCACTTCTGGCTGCAAGATTTGTCACAGCTAAAGGCAATAACGCTATCAAACAATAACATAATGAATAATGGAGAATCAGTTTATGAAACTCCCACATTCCTAGGGCCCCCCAAAACCCCTTTCATCTCTTGGGCCAGCCCTCACAACACAATTCAGGGAACTGACAATCCAAAAACAAATAAGACACCCACGCTACTACTTTCTAAAGAACTTGAACTTTGTTAGTCCTCATGTTATCACGTGTCTATAGTATCATCCAGTTCTAAATCCATTCCAAATAGGAAATTTAACTATTAAGTAAACTGGTATTAACATATATCAGAAGTGCAAAGCAAAAACTCGCAATAACTTGACACCAGAATGATTGCTCAGCATATAAATATTATAGAAGCTTACCAGTAACATCTCTTCATCATCATACCAGTCTTCCTCGCTGGCATGATATGCGAAGGTAGAAGTTGATGCATCCTTCGTCAAATTTTTCTTTTCTTCAGCCGTAAGAGATGCTGCCAACCTAAATTGACTTTAAAACAATCAACAATTTCTTTAATACAAGATGACCATCATTACAACAACAATTGCTTCTCTTACATTTCATCTAACTTTTCCAGGTCTGCTACTTCCTTGTCAATTTGATCTGACAAGATTTCCTTGTCCTTTGCATTTTTCACGTGCTTCTGGCCCTGCTTTCCAATAGCCTTATAAGACACTAAAAATATCGACATTATGTCACTTCCAAGCACAGTATCCAGCCCAGACCTCCAAAAGTGCTCAAGATTTAGCAACATAAAATAGTTACCAAAAAGAACACAACTTTTATCATCACAAAATCATGTCTCCAGGCATCATGTTATGGTTATCGTGAACCAGAAATGTTGCCCATCTGGCCAGAAAAAATCAACCGTAAAACTCTTCATTTGTTCTCTGTGATTAGACTATCCCTCAATCACAGAAGGACGATTGTTAACTTACAGCAATGCAAAAATGATCCCAAAGCAGGAAAGCCAGTAACAAAATCCCACAGAAACATAGACACCAAAAGTTACCAGAAGATTAGCTTGCATGGATTCAGGCAAAGCAGTTGTGACTGCTGGATCAACATTCCCATCCATTGCTGACTGCAAAACAAATGACAGAAACGCAGTTATGTACATTACCTTTCCCATAAGTCTCAATGTAAGGCACAAGATTTAGCAATTACAGGAGCAACGCTTTTATCAGCAATCTCACAGTCTAGCATCAAAATTCCAGTATAACTTGAAACACTTTATATTTTTTTGGAGTTGAACCAGCAAATTAATTGAACCAAAAGAAAAAAGAATGCTTTGCTTGTAAATTTTGTACTTGTTTGATGTCATACTATTTACAGAGCTCTCCCGGTGCTCCTAAACCCGCGATTTAACAAAAATTCAAAAACCAAATGGCTTTTCAAAACTGATCAAACCAGCAACATTATACAAGGGGGTAGTAGTTCCTTATCTAAATGACAAATGAAGTATCAGTCTTTACCAAAATCATCTCTTCATCTTCATCTCCAGCGTCTTCATTCTCAAAGGACACTCCACCACCACCACCACTAGCTGCAGCAGATGCCGAGGCATTAATTAATCTCTCATTTTCCTCTGCTGCAATGGATGCTGCCAGCCTAAACCAACTCATCAAAGTCTTAAAAATATGTTTCCGAAACACAACTAAAAACCATCATTCTACCCACAAATATATAACAATCTTACAGTTCATCCAATTTTTCACGATCACAAGTGCCTGTCACCAAATTATCAGGATTGCTCGACAAAATGTTTTTCCCCTTAGTATCATTTTTCTGCGTATTCCTCTGATCTTCAAGATCCCTAGCTAGTTCCTTCAACCGCATCGCTTTAAGCTACCACCAAAAAAGTAAAAAAGAAATACAGAAAGTAATAAATAACCCCAAAACTCCAAAACACAGTGCACCACACTCAAATTCATCCAAAAATAAGCTCACTTGATTGAGCAGCAACTTCTCGGCGGTTTTCCGGATCTTAGCTTGGGCATTCTCCCGCTGCCTCCGGCGAGCGATGACCGTTCGGCGCTTGAGAGCCGGAGTGCCACCATCGAACACGAACACAGGCTTAGTACGGAGGTACAATAGCTTGCAAATTCGACGGAAGAACCCCAACAAATGTGCGTTCCGTACCATCTCACCTTTCTCGTCTCTCATTGCCTTCATGAACTGAACGATCCATATGCTCGCATCTACAATACATCCAGTAAAATTTTGAACTTCTTCTCTTCAAGTCTTTGTAAATATTTGAACTTTGAGCAAAATTAGATTTTAAAAAAACATATCGGGGTAATCGACATGGCGATTACCGATGGCAAGTTTCTTGCCGGAGAGGGTTTCGACGGATACGCGGCGGCCCACGGGAGCAAGTAGGTCCCACAAGCCGTGGACTCCCATGATTGTTGGCGGTTACGTATCTGCGATTGCAATCAAGAAACAGAAGAGCTAAAAGGTTGCAGCAAATGTATAGGATCAGAGCTGACGACGCTGACATTGTAATAGCCAAATTCATTTCTTGGCGTCGACGCTGAAAGACCTGGCACGTGAAAGTGCAAACTCTGTCACGTGACCTCCTTCCGATACTTATTATCAAGAACTAGCAGAATAATACTGCGCAAATGCGCCCTGTTACTTTAACTGATCATGTTATTATATAATTTTAATGTACAAATAAATATAAAAAATTTAGAAATTTGGAATTAAATTATTAAGAAAATTTAAAATTTTTAATTAAATTATAAACATTTTAAAATTGTTATTCGTAAAAATTAGTAATTATATTATAAATATTTTAAATTTGTAATGGATATTTTGTTAAAAAGGTTTTAATATATTTTATTAAAATATAAAAGTTAAAATATAATAAATGAATAAATAAAATTAGTAAGTAACTTGGGATGAAAAATTTTAAAATTAAGAAAATGTACTGTGTAATGTTCCTGTTATAAATGTGTAAAATACATGAACTGAAGTAAAAAATTATAAGAAAATTAGTGTAAAATAAGTAAATACTGTTTAATTTAAAATTTTATTGTGAGATTATTAATATTTAAATTTTTTAATGTATAATAATAAAAGATTAACGAGAGAATTATTCAAAATATATAAATGTAATATAAAAAAGAACGGGTAAATTTAGTTATTAAAAAGATGGAACGAAAAAAATTAAGAGATGAAATAAGATCACTTACCTTATACAAAACTTAAGAATATATAGGTTGAATGTAAAAAATGGACCGGTAAAATTATTTATCTGATTGGAAAAATTTTAAAAATGTAAAGTGTTTTGTTATTAATTATTTATATAGTATTAATGTTTTTTGTTTTTCTTCCTATAATTTAAATATAATTATACTTAAAATATAATAATGTTATTATGCATATTTGGTCTAAAACAGTGAATAATAATAAACAGTTGATATTAATTCAAATTATTTTAATATACTTAAATATTATTAATTTTGATGTAATATAAATAAGCTTATACTTAAATAAGTAGTCAATATTAATATTATTTGGTGGATATATTATTGTATTAATAATTATTATAATTTATATGACTGAAAATTTTTCCATTCTACTGAAATAGAATTGATTTTGATATGATTAATTGTTGTTATAATATAATCAATTAGTTATATTAAATATATATTTAATAATGTTATTATACATATTTAGTATATAGTTAGTTGATTAAGTAGCAATATTAATATTTGTTGCATTAATGATTATTGTTATTATTATTAATTATTATATAGTTTATATATATATGTAGTAAAGTTTATATTAATTATTTTAACACCGTCGCTATATATATGTACAAATATATATATATATATAATAACAAAAATAATTTTTTGCATAAATATATAAATATATATAATGAAATTCAAAGTTACAGATGTCTAAAAAACAAACATAAAAATAATTCGTACCATTTTAATATAATTAGATCATGATTAAATAATTAATTTTTATTAGGAAGTCGCAATTGTGCATGAAGAAGCAAGTGGGAAGTCGCGATCGTGCATCTCTGAAAAAGGAATTGGGAAGGATAAAACTTAAGATTAAAACATAAACATCCAAAATAGAAAACTTATGCTTCAACTCTGAATTAGATATGAGATTAATCTATTTTTTAATTTTAGTTTTTTAAAATTAATAATTATAATCATAATTATAATTATATTAAATTTTTTATTAAATTCATAATTAAATTTTAATTTTAATTTATTTTTACTAAAGTAATGATTAAATTTAAATTTAAATTTAAATTTTTATTAAAGTAATATTACTATAATTAAAATTAAGATAAACAAACGCTAATGCACCTTTTTGTAGTTTTATTATTTAAATTTATTAATAATAACATATTATAATTACAATTATAAGTTAATTTATTGATTTGTTATTTTCCTCACACCAACAATATATATGAAGTAAACTGTTTAACAATAATTAATAAAATTAATAACAATTAGGAATTTACTAATAATAATAATTAATATAATTAATAAAGATAATGATAATAAAATTAATAATAAATTTCAATACTAAGTGGAAGATTAATAATTATAATATTTAATAATAATAAGAAAAAATTATTAATAATAAAGAATTTAATAATAATAATTAATAAAACTATCGAATATTATAATAATAATAACTAAATTTAATAACTTTGCTAACTAAAATTCGAGTTGAGGTTAACGGTCCCAAATCTACTTATACCCACCACGCTTCTACTACCTTTAAGCCAATCCCTTGTCAAGGCGTATACTTCAACGCTGGGATTTGAACTACGCATGTCATGAATATAAGTTAACTTTGATACCATTTTGTTAACCAAAACTCGAGTTGAGGTTAACGGTCCAAAATCTACTTATATCAACTTATAAATAAATAATATTATATTAAATATTAATTATAACTGAATAAATTAATTTATAAACAAATTATGTTATAATAACTTAGTAGAGTAATTTATAAATAAATTATGTTAAATGTTATATTTTAGTTATACTTGCTTAGCATCATCTCATTATATATTTATTAGCAGTAATTATATTATAATTTAATTAAAACTATAAAGCTAATTATGTTATGTAAGCTTTTTATTAGTATATGTGTTAGTGGTGAACTTGCATTATTAGTTATTATTAATTGTTATATACGAAATGATTATTTGTATTATAAGTGACATGTTTTAAATAATTACTCAAAGTTGTTTTTAATTGCTGTAATTTTAATTATAACAATATTATTTTAATAAAAAATTAAATTATTGACATGAGAATGTTTTAAAATTTTTAATCTATTCAGATGCAGATGAGATGTTGGCTCGTGAACTTCAAGAACAACCATATCAAGAGGCTCCTGTATTTGTTGAGAGTGAGGTTTGTTGTTCATTTGACCTTTTTTTGTTTTACTTACCAATCCTATCTGTGGTCTTTCTACAGTGGCAAGCATTTCACCAGTTTTTCATTGTTTACTCACTTTTGACAGATTAATGAGAGTATTGCTTGGGCAATGCAGCAAGATGAAATTGCAGAGTTCTACTTCTACCGAAAATCCTCATGCACCACTTCTTGTAAGTTTGCCTTTTCAAATGTAGTGTAACTAAACTTGATAGCCTTCGTCAATTGCATGTTAATGACAGCATGACATATTTATGTTGAAGAGCTAAGTTCATTAAAAAGAAAAATAAAAAACAGAAAGATCTAGCCATGATATTCTTGGTTGACTAAGTTCACCAAGAATATATGTATATCTTCCTTTTCTTTAAATATTCTCATCTTTCAGTTCTTCCCTGTCTTCTTGGTGTTGGAATTTTTGGGATAAAACTTTGCAACGTAATTCATCCATTTATTCTATCTGATCATGTTTTTATATAGGCTTACAAATAAACTGAAAATCAAAGTAAATCTTCAACAAAATCAAATATTTTGACTATAATAAAGTAGAATAAAATCAGAAAGTTATCCTACAGAATCTGCAAAATTAAAAACAAACTAAGACGTATTCTAAAAGAATTTAAACAATTCTAAAATTTGAATTAATTTCCAACACTTGGTACGGGAAACTGGATTTTTATGGATGCTATTGCTTTTTCATGGTTATTGACTGAAATGAATCACTGCTAGTGCTATGGTTGTTGGTACATGTTTCTTTCATTGTTTCTCATTTGCGCATGTTCTCTTTCCTTTCCTCCTTTTTTTTCTTTTTAATTTTCCTTTTGTTGAAGAAGTATGGATCATCTATTGTAAATATGAAAATATGTTTGTTTATCCCTGAAATATTTATATGCATGAGTATTGGAAAAAGAGTACTAAAACGCTAAAAGCAAGATTAAAAATATGTGCCTTGCTCAATCGACAACAATGTGGATTAAACCACAAGATCAGGCATGCATGTACCCTTTTATGTTTAAATTTCCAGCATTTGATATTTGCACTTGGATCAAGGTTAATTATAGTGATTACAAGCCATTACTACTTGGGTTTATACCAAGCCATATCACTTAATTTATTTATAAATTAATTTATTCAGTTAAAATTAATATTTAATATAATAAAATTAATGCTAGTAAATATATAATGAATTAATAGATTTATCATTAAATAATAATTAACAATAATAAGAATAATAAAAATTAATAAGAATAATCAATTTAATAAGAATAAGGAAATTAATAATAATAATAATAATAATAATAATAATAATAATAATAATAATAATAATAATAGTTAATAACATTAATAATAATAAGGAACCTTAGTATTATATACTTAATAAAATAATCTTTTAATATATATACCATATAATTTATAATTGACATTAATAATGTCTCTAAAATCACAATATTTGAAATTTAAAATAACATTTAATTTGTAATTTTTGTTAACCTTATTTGTCACATATTTCATATAAAAAAATAATCATAGTTAATATAAAAATATTATTTAATCATCAAACTAATATAAAATTAATAATAATATAAATATTTTAATTTCATCATATAATAAATAATAATTAAATCAAAGAAATTTTAAAATAAAATTTGGCTAGCAAACTTTACTCTAGGGCTTCAAATTAATTAAGAGATCAATGATTTGTGTCAAAATAACTAATAATACATTTACAAAAATGTTTTCATACTTGATATATACAATCTATGAATAATTGGAATGAGTTGGAGACATATATAACACTCACTAAAATTAGCAGATATTGTTATATCATAATTGCAATTGGTGCATGAATGAAGTTTACAATGTTTATAAAAGGATTTTGAGTTAGTAAAAAATAAAATGTTACACCAATAATATATACAAAGAAATATTGATATTATGTTTAAAATACAGATTAATATATAATCATTATATAAAATTTAAGTATAAATTAATTTATTCTATTAGTTATTATTTATCATAATTATTTTTTCTTTAATTAATAAAAAACTCATTTGAGCTTTAAAAGTTTCTAGTATTTATATAACAAGCCAAAATAACCTAGGAGCTAAATATATATGTTTGTCTAGTTGATCTAGAAAGTTTAAAACACAAAAGTCCAAAATCCCCCAGTTATAATGTATACATGTGTATATGGACATCTGATTAACTCTGGATTTTCGACATATCACACCAAAAGGCAAAACCATAAAATAATAGCTAGATTTCCACATCCCAAAAGTCAAGATCGAGAAACTTTCTCAGCTCTCTGGATTTATCCCTAAAACGTTAAAGCTCTTCGATTTATCGCCTCTCAAATCCATCAGATTAGGTAAGACAACGCAACTTTGAATCTTCATTCTTCTAGTCTGTTTTACTTGGCATGTTGTGTTATGTTGTATGTGAGGAGTGAGGACTGATTGGCTGAAGGTGAGCTGATGATTAGGGCCGGTCCTGAAATTTTGTAGGCCCTAGGCAAAAAAGAAAATATAGGCTTCTTATTTTAATTAAAAAATAATTAAATTTTTTTTAATAAACTATATATATATAATTTTTTTATAAAAAAAGTGGGCCTTGGGCAGGGGCCTAGCTCGCCCCTGCCCAGGGCCGGGGCTGCTGATGATGGTGTGCATGTGTTGTCCGTGTGTGAGGCATGACTGTGAGGAAGAGACAATGGGTAGTGTCGAGTGGGTGGCGCAGAGTTGGTGGAGAGGAGAGTCGCCGGAGAGGAGAGAGGGAGAGAGAGAGACGGTGAGAAAGAAATGAAGGATGCGCCACCAGTGAGAGAGAAGATTTGGCAGGGATGGCGGTGGGAGTGGGGGGTGGGGGTTTGGATAAAGGAAAATTTTTAGAGTTTAGCGCAGACATTGTAGTCTGTTATGGATGTAATAAAACATGTCGCATTATTCGCAGTGTTTGAATCAGATTTAACATGTACATATAAATATGTTAATTTGTATGTAATAAAGCCAGATATTTTGTGCTTGTAAATGGCATTAGTCCTGGCTATTCCCTTCTGTCAGTTGAGAATATAGTATATTTGAGTTTGCAATGAATTGTTATATTGATTATTAAAAAATTAAAATTTTACATTATAAAACATTTTGATATAGTATACAAGTGATAAGATAAAAAGAATTTAATTGTTTTTGTTTTAATGTTAAATTTTTTATTATTTATTGAAGGATGTATATTTAAAATGAATGTGTGTTCATCTTATGAGTTGTTGGATTTATATCACCTGTAGAATTTTATGTTTGTCAATTATATTTAACTGTTCTAAATCTAATTAAGTAATAAACTACTCTGTTTGGTTTGAGGATAATGAAAAAATTTTGATTCTTGATTATTATTTAGGTCATGCCTTGTACGAGATTTGGATCATCTTCATTTTCTGAAGCGGGCGATGTTCCTGATTTAGGTAATCCTTCCCTTCAGTTTAACAATGCTGAGCAGCAATCAAGGTATATAACTTTAAAAAATAGTTCGATTATTCCAAATAGATTCATTGATCATGCAGCTATAACTGATTTAGGAATTGTAAATCGAGTCAATGAATTATTGCATAACATAGGATGGGTCAGATTTGCAAATTTTAGGAAAAATTCATATGCTGAATTAACTCTTGAATTTTTGTCAACTTTAAAATTGACCTAACGAAGATGGTATCATGATTAATTTGATATTCAGATTAATGAATACGATGCATCTTCTTGATTTAAATGAACTGAATGATATATTTGGATTTCCACATAGTGAGTTAATTGGTTTTAATGTTGAATTTAGGACTATAGAATTTTGGAGTGAAATGACAAATTCAAGAAATGTTTTTTCTCCAAGTAGGTCAAAATCATTAGCTTCAGTGGATCCTAGTTTACGCTATCTTCATAGGTTTTTAACTTGCAAAATATTTGGTAGAGGAGATAGCCAGGGTGTAGTTTCAAAATCTGAATTGTTTGTATTGTGGTGCATGGTGCATAGCAAGTAGTTTAATACTGGTTATTGGTTGAGTGAGCATATGATGAATGTAGCTATAGTTTGTGCTGGGAAAATAGTTGTTGGGCCATTTGTTACTCATATTGCAGAGCATTTAGGCTTATTGAATGAGAGAACAAGTATGCAGTTAGTTCCTGGAAATTTTAGTTTAGACTTGCAATCTTTGGTGTCAATGAAGATTGCGAAGCGACAAGCCAATCACTATGTTATTATTGGCGCTGAGGTGACAGAACCTTCAACTAATGAGCACGGTCAGTCCGAAAGAGGTAAAGGTACGCAAAAGGAAGGCCCTTTGGCACATGAAGGTACACAATTTAATATTGCACCTACTTTTGCTGAATATCAATCATTAAAAAATTAACTTATTGTTTTTGAACGGCGAACGGATGAGAGGTTCCAAAGGATTGAGGCAAGTATCACGGAGATCAAGGATTTCTTAGCAAATTTGAATCCTCGCTCCAGAAAGCGTCCACCTCCATCTTAGTATTGTATTTCTAATTTTTCTTTGATTGTTTTGGTTGGTTGTGATAAATTTTGTTTTATTTCATTGTTCGGTGTAGTTATTGTTGTTTGCATGTTAGATATTTTATTTAATTTCGTGTGATGTTGACTATGATTGTTGTACGTATCATGTTTTTTTTTTGTTTAATAGTTAAAGATGTGTGATTATTGATCGAACTTAATTGGGGTTATAAATGCATAATATAAGTGAATAAATATATTTGCATGTATGAGTTGGTTGATTCGGATTTCAATTGAAAGGCTAGTAGCTTGTTGTGATAGATAAATGACACTTTCCTTTGGTCAGGGTTTGAGACCAATTAAAAGTATTCGTTGTTGAGATTATTCTTTCATGTTAAACAAATCTAAAACTTGCTTGCGAATACTAGTCAAGATTACACAATCTTATGCAAACACTAAAATGATGAAGGCATTTAGGATATAACCTCAAAGCTTAAAAGGCCACCATGTTATTATCCTTAGTGAACCCCTTTGAATTTACATGGGACCTTTTTTGGTTAAAACCTAAAACATGAGCTTTGTCTTTTATTGTTTATCTCCTTTGATTATACCTGCCATAAAGGCAAGTTGAGCATTTAAAAAGTATATATGTTGTTGCACATTGGGAAAAAAACAAATGATATCAACCGAAGAAGAGAAAGAAAGGAGAGGGGGGGTATATGCCACTGTACATTTAGTAAAAAAGAAAATCATATCAACCGAAGAAGAAAAAAAATGAAAATAAAGGAAGGAGAAAATGGTAGGAGAAAAATAAAAAGGGAAGAAAGAAAAAGAGAAAGAGGGAAAAGGTTCTAAAAATAAAGGAGATTCTTGAAAAGAAAAAATTGTGTTTTATATTTTGTTGGTACGTATCATTTTAAATGCTCAATTAGTTCTTTGGTTTTAAGCTAAATTTTATCTTTTCCATACCTTAACCAAGGCCTCATTACAACCAAAATGAAGACCTTTGGATTACTGTCTGTGTAAGATATATAGTAGTGAAGATTGGATTAGATAGTAAGCTTATAGTTGATGATTATCATGAAATGGAAAATGAGTGAATGCTCTTGACCTTTGAGCAGTTGAAAAGGGAAGAATTGAGTGAGTGTCTATGACACTTGTTAATGGTCTTTTAGTTGATGTATTTGTGGATAATGGTTATGCATGTGAGTAATAGTTTGTTCACGAATTATTATGAGTTTTAAAATCTTAGGATGTGTTTGTGAAAGTGATCATTTAACATTTTTAATCATTAAATGAGAAAATAATTTGTTGTTATTACTAGTGTGTTTTTTTTTTTTGTGTTTGTGCTTTTATGGTTGAATAATTTTAATGATTGTAGTTATTTTTCTTATCTTAATTCAATGCAATTGATGATTACTGAATATTATTAATTCTCTTTAACAATGTTCTTGCAAAGAAAAAAGGAGAAGAAAGAGAAGACAAAATTGCAAGAAGAAAGAACTGAGAAAATTTGAGGGCCGAAACTGACTTGAATGTTCTTAATGTAATTGTTGATAAAGAAGATGGTGTGAAGAAAAAGAAGATGAGGAAAGAGAAGGATATATATGGTGTCTCATTGTTAAGAAGAAAAAAAAATACAACACTTATGCATGTACTATGAATGTTTATTCCTAAAGTAGTAAATTTGGATTCTTGAATAGTTTTACTTTACTATATAATTGTGGGTCTCGATGTTTATGTAGTATTAATGTTTTCGTTGTTGACAGTTTTGTTGAATTTTTATGTTAGTTGATAGGCTAACATGATTAGTCACAGGTGTGACTTATTATGGATTTTGATGTTTACGAAGTGTTAATGTTTTTGTTGTTGAAGTTTGTGTTGAATTTTTATGTTAGTTAATAGGCTGGCATAATCAATCACGGGAGAAAATTTTCATTCGTGACGGGTGCGATGTTGTTAAAGTTTATTTATTAATAATAAAGATGTAATATTAAGATTAGCAAGAATCATCTACATTTATTTAAATCAATTAATTATAATTTAATTAGTAAGTTAATTATATATAAATTATAATTAAATTTTTTCTGTAATTAACTACTTATGTATTTAAATTGTATAATAATTAATGATAATTAATAATTATTAATGCAATAACATGTAAATATAGTAATATCGACTATTTAATCAAGTGACTATATTTAATTAATCAAATAATTATTAGTATACTAATAATCATTAATAATGCTTGGATTAATTAATTAGATTGTGATAAGTATTCTTTATAATATATTTAAATAGTACGTATTAATATTAATTATTCCTCATTAAATACTAAATATGTATAATAACATTATTATTATATATAAATCTAATATGACTAATTGATCATATTATAATGCCTTTCAAAAAATTGATCATATTATAATAACTATTTATCATACTAAATTAATTATTTGACAAAAATCTGATAAGAATGAAAAGTTAGAAAAAGAGAAAATAAACATAAAGTAAAAAAAACGTTTTGTTGTTCTTTCGATATATTGAGATTTGATCTAAGTTTGAACTTTATGATTTGGATGAGTTTAATAAAAATAATAAACGGTTATGATCGAAGCAATAACAAATTATTAATGGCCGTAAATTAACGAAAAAATCCATCATATAGATATCAATAATTATACGTAGAATTATATGATGTCTACAATATTGAGTTTAAGACAATACTAAATAAAAGCACAAAAAGTACAGAAGTTATATGATCGTTTTTTTTAAACAGAAATAGCTTATGAAAATTTAGGTTTTTTGTTGCTACGATCACCATCTGTATCTGACTGTGGTGTGCATTCAATATGGCTGATGATCATATCTGCATCTGATTGCATACTAGGTTCAAAATGGCTAAATCTTTTATGAAGGCATTGTTTGACTGACGAAGAAGATTCAGCAATATGTTCTAAAGATATAAAAAATCAACATATATGAGCCACAAAATATATAAGGTGACATTAATTTTTTAAAAAAATGTTAGATAGATAAATAACAGTTGATAATATAATAGATGTAAAAAGAGTGTACATAGTTTGATAAAGATGAAAGTGTTAAGACCGAATGAATAAATAATGACAATTAACAAATACCTGAAATATGCTGAGGTGTAATTTCAACACTGTTATGTTGATAAGTTAAAATTTGGTCATCTTTTGTAGGTGAAATTGAAGCCTTTTCTAGTTCATCGTCATCAATTTCCCGGTAATACATAACAGTAAATCTTTGCATTGCATCTGATGACTGAGTGTTTGCTGGTTTGACATGAAGAAGGAATGTTTTGTTTCTCAATTCTGCGTACACCTTTTCTAGAGCAACTTCCATGTTCTTATTATGGGAATGCAAAAATGTCAACTGCGACATAACCATATAAAGATAATTGTTGTCATATTAAATTGCCCATGTAAAAAAATTATATTGAAAAATATAACCTGATTGTAATATTACATAGCTTCAACTGCGATGAAATTCAAAAGTTTTTCAGCCAGCTCGCTAAAAATAAAAGCCATGATAGTCCCTATTTCATCGCTCAAATCCATGTCATATCAGCATCTATATCAAAAGTTAAAATAGAAGAAAAAAATACAACATTATATCTAAAGTTAGAATATATCTTAAGCAGAAAAAAACGATATTAGAAGAGAACAAAGCTATAATGTAAAAAATGGACATTTAAGAGATGTCAGTGAATAAAAAGATCACGGGTGTGACTCTTTAGTCACACCTGAGTCACACCCATGACGTTTTTACTTATGTCACGGGTGTGACTAAAGAGTCGCGCCCGTGACCACCAAGTAAATAAGTCATAGGTGTGATTCACACCCATGACATCAAGTACATAAGTCACAGGTGTGACTCAGACTGGTGACATCTAAGTGAAACAGCCACAGAGCCGTGAGAAAATGTGGAAAATTCAAATTTTAGAAGCAAAAAGTAGTAAATTGATGGGAGAAAAGATACGAAGCAAACCTGGGCTTAGCTGTAACTTTTTCTCTACAAGAATTGCATATGAATGGAAATCCATAGGCAGCAGCTGTCGAATGAAAACATCTCTTTCATGCCATATACCAGTATTTTTGCAAGATGTGTTGGAAGGAAATTTTAGCTTCAATCCATAATATCTGCAAATAACTAATAATAAGATTTCTATAAAAAATTAATGCGAAATATTTTATAAGAATATATAGATGAAGTTACCTTGCTGGTAGAATTCAAGAACATGATTTTGGTGATTTTTTGATGAGTTCCAAAGGATATATCAGGATTATATCTCAAGTAAGATCGTTAGTTAATAAGGTTTTTAATTTCCTTATGATTTCATCTTGCCTTATAAGATAATAATTATAAATATGAAAGCATGAAAGTTTTATAAAATTTCTACATAATTTTATCGATAGTTGAAGTAAAGATATATAATTTAGTTGATCGTGGGAGCAAAGATGTTGGAGTAAAGATAAGGCAGTACCAATTTTTGGGACCTGCAACTTCCTGTATGGGTGGATTAACAAGAATTGCTGAGTCGAACCAGGTGGATAATGCAACACCTAAAATTTAAATTATAACCTAAAAATTAAATAAAAAGGCAACAAATAAAATGTAATATTATCATTAAGAAAATAAAATACCATTATGGAAGTTCACTTTCAGTCTCCTACACACAATTATTGGATAAGAGTACAAGGATTCAACAATTTGTTGGCCCTCGTTGATAACAAAAGAATCCCACATCGAAAGCACAATCCTTTTTTGTCTAATAAAAAAATGTCAGAAAAAAGAAAGAATTCATCTAAGTCTCATGCAAAATATTAAGAATAATGGAGAATTAAAATTACTCTTCGTTGGCAATAACAAATTTCGGCACAGTAGAACTTCTTCCAGCTTTGTTGATTTCTTTCTTATCTAAGACTTTAATAACTACGACCAAAATATCTATCACGTGTTAAACATAAATATAATAAGATATAATAGAGAAAAAATGTGAAGAATGTATGAAGAAATAAAATAAAGGTTTTACCAACTGATTTTTGCTTGTCGTTTATACAGTTGATAAGATGGGTGAAAGGTGCATAGTTAAATTTGACGGGAATGATGGTATCATCATTTGGTGCAGGTTCAATGACCGTGCAACTCATAATTATCCATTGTATTTTCAAATCTTCAGTTTGATATTGAGTGGGAATTGGCTTCACAATGGCATTGGAAATAATATATTTCTTACATGGCTGCAAAATGTTGCTCATTTGTTGGACATCATTATTGAATATAATACCTTCAACTTGTGATCCCTGTTAATGATAAAGAAATTATTAATAATTCAGTGAAAAACATGTGAAATGAAGAAAGTGTAATTGTTATACCTCATAATCAAGAAAGATAAACTTTTGTCTCTTTGATGGTGTACCAGATGAAGGCAACAACATGTTGTTTTTCTTTGACGATAATATCATAAGACCACAATTGAGCGCCAGGTAAAATATCCTTAATTAATAAACATTTTTCTATCCTGAAACAATTTGTTTTATGAATCAGTCAGGAGGAAGAATTTTTTTATATCAAATGAAATTGTATCAAGTTGAAAAGAAACAATTAACATACTCCTCAGAACTTTATCTTTGATAATTTGACTAATTGAAAGTTTTCATGAAACACAATATTTCTTGTCTTTTGATCAAAATTTGAAGATTCAAAAGTTCCTGGAATAATCAGAACTTTAACTGATTTAAGAGTTCAAGTTCTTGACAGAGCGACATATAGTTGTCCATGTGAGAATACAGTTTGACGGAGATAAATTCTTACATGATCAAGTGTTTGACCTTGGGATTTGTTTATGGTCATTGCAAATCACAAACGAATAGGGAACTGCGTTTTGATGAAAGGTATCCCTTTTTTTTATTTTCGGGAGATTGTAAAGGAATTTTAGGTATAAAAACCAATTTTTCTTTGTGAGGTCCAAACACAATTTCAGCAGAAATTGTATAATCTTATAATTGTCTGCATATCAACCTTGTCCCATTACATAGTCCCTTAGTTGGATTCAAATGTCTCAGTAGCATAATTAGGGTGCCTTCTTTTAGTAAGAGTTTGTGTGGTGGTAGGCCTTTAGGATTTAAAGAATTGAGAAAATCTTCATAATCAGCTTGATGCCTTCAGTCAACCGTTTTGTCAAAACTCATGTATAAATGCATATTTCCTGACATTTTTTGAATCATCATGTCATTAATTTCGTCAACAGAATTATTCGTTGGATATAGTACGCATATGTTTATCATTTGATACGGATCAGATGAATATAAGGTTAGGTCAGGGAAGACGTTTTCAAGCAACCTAGTTAAGGTAATGATGCATTAGAAAAATGTAACTGTAATTGTAAAAAAAGGATAGTAAAATATATAATGTAAAAAATCGTCACTTGTTAAGAGACTCATCCTTGCTATCATAAGGAATAACCAATTCTTTTGGCAAGGATATTTGATCTTGCTCATCAACTAACTCAGTGCCTTCTCCAACGCGTAATAAAAATTTACAAAAAGCTGGATTTGATATAACTCTCATATTTATCATCAAAGAGAATTTTCGCATTTGAGGCCAGAGATGTGAATTTAGAAGACTTGAATCAATTAATTGCCATTTTGTATCTTGGTCAATAACCAACAAGGATTGACGAAAATCACTACCAAATACAACAATTTGTCCTCCAAAAGGTTTATTAGAGTTCATGATATCTTAAAGTAAATCATGAAATGCTTCAATGGCTTCTCGTTTTGCCATGGAAGCCTCATCCTATAAGATAAGACTAGATTCAAATATCAATTTTGTAATACTGCTTTGTTTGCTTAATTGAGAAACTTTTTTCTTTGATAAATCAAGGGAGATTTTAAATCTTGAGTGAGTTATTCTACCACCTGGAAGGACTGATGCTGCAATACCCAATGTAGCAACAGCGATTGTAATATGTCCCTGTGATCGTAAATTTGCAAGGAGAGCTCGATACAAGAAAGTTTTTCCAGTTTCGCCAAGACCATCAATAAAGAAACTTCCATGACTTGAAGTCAAAAATGAATTCACAATTAAATCAAATATGTACCTCTGCTCATTATTCAACCTTGATTGTAATAATAGGTCTTCTGGATTAACCTGTACATGCATCTCACTTTGTATTTCCTTAGTTTGATGTTGATGATAATCAACATCATCAACATCAAACTAATGATCAGCGAAATGATAATCGGTCAAGCTTTTCCTTATTTGCTCTAAAGATTTATTAATATCTTGAAGGGCCAATTTTGTAATGTCATCAGATGTATACGTACCATACAAAAAAGAAGCATATTGGTAGTCAGAACAAAGGTCGTCCTTGAATGTTTACCAGAGCTTCTTAGGATTTGTCGGTGAACAATAGAACAAGAGCGTAGCAAATAAAAGTCTAGCGATGTTGGCATTTCAAACATAACAGCTTCCTCAAGCGTTTGTTCTATATAGGAGTCAGACGCTAGCAATCCTAATTGCATTGCAGCCTCCCTTAAACAACTTTTTTTCTCACCATTAACAGTTAACAAGTCATCAAATGATGTTGGTCCTTTAACATGTGTGAGTAATAACTTCAAGTAATACCTCTCTCCTTCTTTAGGGTCAACAGTAACAAATCTTCCTATTAGTTTTCGTCAGCTTCTTTCTGACCATGTCTTTGTTTTTTGATTCCAAACAAAATGTTTCGGAAAATATTTATATAAACATTTCATCTCTTCAGTCATTTTATTTGTCAAATTCATATTGAAAAATTCGGTCAGCATTGTTTTCGAGAAGTCGATATTTCTTAACAAATAAAAAGAATTTGCATTTTTGTCAAAGGAAATAAATTGCTGATCTGGGAGATGAACCTACAGTATATAAACTAATGGATTAATATCTGCTATTTGAAATTCATATATGCACCATAAAGCTTCAGGAGGTGAAATCCAACGACCCTCTTGGAAATTACTGATTTCTTCAATATCAGTTGTGCTATCTTGATTGACAATGCTAAAGTCGACAAGGTCATGGCCCTTAAAGACATATTTGTATAAGTACTTAACAAGCTTGACAGTTGAACATATTTCAACATTTATGTGACAATCAAGTAGCATTAAAAGGTACAGATTATGAGGAACCACCCATCTATTATCAACCTCATGTCTGCTAATTTTTTCTTTCCTGCCATTATCTATTCGTCTATAGCACGAATATCTGTCTTCACCATGAATAGTAAATGGAGCAAAATTCTTGGAATAATGGTTTTTGCATACCCCATTTCTTATACAAGGGCAATCTTTATTCATAAAACCACGGGGACCATGAATCATATGCTTAATGACGAGAGAATATAATCGTGAATTTTGATCAGGATCAGGTATTTCAGCAAATATGATCTCGTCGTAAGAATCTGGATTTAGTAATTTAAATTGCGACTTAAGTATTAGTAATAAATGAGCATGAGGAAATCCACGCTTGTGAAATTCAATAACATAAACAAATGTAGCCATATGTCCATAGATTTGTTTTTTTTTATCAACTAATTTTTGAGAATTTCAAATTTAGCTCTGAATACTCTAGCCAATAAATCCGGTCTATCTTGTGTCTTGTTATAAAATTTAAGATTATCTTGTATTTCTCTCTACATAGGAAGTCATAGTGAGAAAAATATCTGGTTTATCATATTTTTATACTAGAGCCATTGCATCAAGATAACGTCATTTTATGTCCCTTGGAACACCAATAAATGAAGCTGGGAGAACAACCCGACGGCCAATTCTAGAACCTTCTGTTTAACCAATGGCAATACTATCCAAAACACCTTGCAAATTTCTGTTCATATCTCATTCTGTTTTTTTCTATGGAAATCAAGTCAGGTCATTTCAATCTTGATATAAGTACGAACAACAAGTTGTTGAAGCAGTCTTAAGTTGTGGAGTAGCATAGATTCATCATAATCTCTCATTTGCAGCTGATAGCAATAATATTCTCTAGCAGAAACCAAACCATCCTCACAATATTCTTCTTCAGTAACTAGTAGTAAAGAAGATAAATTTGATAAATAAAATGGTGGAATTAAATAATATTTGATACATGAAAAAAAAAGATAAACTTACCTGTGTTTTCCATAGCGAATAATTCAAATGGATTAGTGAAGGAGTTCAAATGAACATCACTCTCTTCATCAAAAACATTCCTGTTGTTTCTTTGTGAAATCAATCACTTAATGCCACGATGCCATCCAAATTCACTGCGAGAGAATAAAAGTGGATATTGAAGCGGGTCATAACATGTATAATAAGAGTGAATTCGATAATTTGTACCGGAGTAAGTATAGACTTGGATGTGAAGATATTTATCAATTTGTTCATCATTAGTTTCAGTCCATATAGCAGCCACTTATGATGCAGTTGGAAGATTATAAACACATTGATCAAGGCTATGATAACATCTCAGAACTATTTCATAATTTTCAAGTGATGGAATATCTCTAAGACTTTGAAAGAACTTGGCATAAGGATTATCGTGTAGAACTATAATAATCATTTTTAATGTACTCTCACGAAGTTTATCACAACTGTTAGTCCTTTTTAATTCTTCTTCAGTATCAAAAAAAATAGAGTTGGATTCCAGATACTTTATTAGTTGTCGGCACTAAACTGGCAAGGAAATGATAAACTTGTCCTTGAACATGAAATGTATAAACTCCTTTCTTTTTTTTTTGTTGGTTCTCGATCATACCTAGCTCCATAAGAAGTAAAAGCTACATTGTTATTGTATGTACGAACATTCTTCCTGAAATGTTCCGATTCTTCATCATTGCCAAAAAATAATTGTTTCAAACCATAAGGCATTTGAGGAGCAGCAATAGACATCTGTCCTGATGAATAACAGAATGATGGAGGTTCAAGATAAAATCATTTTGCATGACAATGTTCAAAATTTGGAACAAAACGAAGCTGTTGAGGCTCAACAGGTAAATTTTGCAAAGCTGCTAACTTTGAGGAAGGGCGAAAATTATTTATCCCTTAAAACATATAAAAATAACATGATCACTTTGTGAAACAGTCATATAAAAAATAGTAAAGATATAGGTAAAAAAATATATACCTTGATTAACACGATTTACATAAAAATCGGAAGACCAATTTTGTATTTGCTGAGTAAAGGATTGATGAATAAGAAGTTGATTGCTGGAAGCTTCACTATTAACTAAAAAATAGATATATTGATCAGTAATTGTTTGATGAAGCGCAGGCAAAGTAACGCTCTGCTTTTTTGCAGCTCGAGTTTCTCTAATTATTCGCAAGAATTCTTGTTTTTTATTTTCTGACATTTCAGCATATTTTTGATGCCTCTTGGCATTTCTATCCATATCTGAATGCCTGAATGTAGACAACATTGACACTTTTTAAAGCATCAAAATATCTACAGTAACGATATTTGTGGAATATGTATATATGACTATATATATAATAAATATAATTTAATATATATTATAAATATTATTAAACAAAATATGTAAAAAAATATATTACATCAATAAATGTTGGGTATAATTAAAAAATGTAAAAATATAACAGGCAGAAAAAATAAAGCAATAATATCATCTTTATCTATGAATATAACACAATACATGTAACAAATCATAGATTTAATAAAGAGTTTATCATGAAGCACTAACATCAATTGTATTGGTTAATATAAAAAAAATCTAACAAGGATACATTTAACAAATAAGGTTAACCATACATTTAACAAAAATCTAACAAACCATACATTAAATAGATAAGGTTATCAATACATTTAATTAATCAGCAAAAAATTTTATAAGCTTGCATAATAATATAGGTTGAATGTAGGGTGAGATAAATAAAGGATCTAGAGATATATAAAAATTTTAATTCATTGCAATACGATGTAAGCAAGTATATCATTAAAGTAAAATTGTATATGTATGTCATGAAATGTGGAAAAATAAGCAAGAAACTAAATATCATATCAATGAAAAGGAATATGTCGTGAGCAAGTATACCAGAATATTATATAATACATTTGCAACGTAATAATTAAACATGCCTTAATAGCACAAATGAAGCCGTTAATAAGAAGGAAACCTAAAAAGAATGAAGGTAAAATGTCGTCAGTAAAACAAAGTTAGAAATATCGAATAGTTTAATTGTGAATATGAATCTATATTTATGAAAATGAAAACTAATTATTTATCATGTATTTTTTACATACACAACATATGCAAATTATTATCCTACAAATGTTAGATATTAACATAATATAATCCTACAAATGTAACACAATAACACAATATAATAATAAAAACAATATAATCACAAAAATCTAACGTCTGCTATTTAATTGTATAAACATGAATGTCATGGATTCAATATTGCAAACAGCAAATTTGATCATAACAAATAAAATTGGTAAAAACGCAATAAATAGAATATATAGATAACATTCTATATTTTGTAAAAAACTACGGCAACCAAAGAAAGATTGACACAATATTATCTAAAATATGTAATACATTAACAGAATTATAAATAAAAATTATAAAAATTTAATAAATAAAAAAGTAACAAAAAAGAATAACTCACGAACAGCAACAGTCTCTTCTTTCTCTACTGAAATAGGAAATTTGGCTTCTTTTCTTCTTTGTTTAAAAAGGAAATCTAACGTGTTTTAGGTTGAAGACAAAGAAAAGTTACATGAGAAAGTAGGTCGAGAAGTTAATTTTGCGCTAAGAAGTTGTTTGATTCGTTAGGTCGAATATGATCTATTAGAGAAGTTATTTAAAACAGTGCAGGTCAGAGAAGTTAAGTTTGTTTGATTCGTTAGGTTGAATACGATCTGAGTTAGGTTAGAGAAGTTATTTAAAACAGTAAAATATAAAGACGTTGATGAATTGTTTCTGAACATAAATAGTGGCGATGTAACTCTTTTAATTATAAAACGGCATACGGCGGGCGGTGATTGATTGAGATTGTATGAGTAATCTTTTCAAACATTAATATGGGTTTCTTTTTCAAAGACTGAATTTTTTTGAGCGTATATTAATGTTAAATAATGCAAATAATGATATAAAAAGATCTTAAATTTACAATGAATTTAAATTTGGAATTTTATAGAATCTAATTAAATAAAGTGACATTTTATAATTATCCGAAATTGTATCTCAGGGTAAAAATAAGATAAAGTAATAATAATAAATTTTAAGTCACGAACATGACCAACTTAATTATAAAAATTAATTAATTAAATAGTAAGAAAATATATGTAATTATTATTAATTAATAGATAGTAATAATCACAAAAAACCCTAATTATAAAAATAATTAATTAGGTAGTAAAAAATATATGCAGTTATTATTAATTATTATATAGTAATAATCATTGTTAAAATCATACATGGGCCTAAATATAATTTATATAAAAATAATAAATAGCTTAAATATTATTAATAGATTGATTAATTTAAATATAAGTAAGTAATTAATTATTTAGAAATAAATTAAATGTTATTATTAAATTAAGGGTAGAGTAAGAGGAGTTATTTAATTTAAATTTTGCCTCTATTTTTTATCAACTGTAATTTATATATAATTAAATTACTAATTACAATATAATTAATTGGTTGTTTATTTAAATAAGTATACAGTGTAACTATATTTTTTTGTATATATTTATATATAACTCATTAAAACATTTAAAATTAATATTTCTAATTTCAACAAATGAATAAAATTTATTTAGCATACTTTACTAAGTTAGATAAGTTTAGAATGACATTTTTTTTATTCTTTAATTTTAAAATACGTGAATCATTGTTAACTAATTTATTTTAACATGACGAAGTCTATTTCAATAATTAATTTTGATATAAAAATAGCAATCAGAATATTATTAATTAATTCAATTATTACTAATAATAATTGGTATATAATGAATATCTTGATTTATTAAAATATAGTTAGTTGATAAAGTAATAAATATTAATATTTGATATGTATGTTGCTGTATTAATAATCATTTTTAACTTTTAATAATTATTATATAGTTTGTATCACTGAATATTTTTCATCCTATTATTTCATTATAATTAAATAATAGTTAATGAATAAATTTTGATATGATTAATAACAATTATAATATAATTATTTAATTATATATATATATAATAATGTTATTATACATATTTAATATATAGTAATGAATAATAATAAACATTAATATTAATAGGAACTATTTAAATATACTAAAATTATTGCTAAGTAATTTTGATATAATTAATAGTCATTAGAATTTAATAAGTTATATAAATGATTAATAATAATTATTAGTATATAATAAAATATTTGATTTATTAAATTATAGTTAATTGAGTGGTCAATTTTAATATTTAGTATATATGTTATTGTTAATTATGATTAAATATTAAATAGTTTATATAAACATATGTAGTTAATTAGAAGAAAAAAATGGAAGGAGTTGTCACAGGCCTGACATCTCCCATGAGACTTAGGAAAGTGTCACGGGTGTGAAATGGAAGGAGTTGTCACGGGTATGACATCTCCCATGAGACTTAGGAAAGTGTCACGGGTGTTACTAAAATAATCCTTTCAAAAAAATTTAAAATATGATTTAATTAAAATTTTAAATAAATAGTGTCACGGGTGTGACATATTAGGTCACACCCATGACACTTTCCGAAGTCTCCCGTGACACTTTCCCAAAATAAACTTTTTAAATATTTTTAAAATATGATTTAATTAAAATTTTAAATAAATCTGTTGAAATATTAATTCAAACATATTAAATTTATAAAAAATGATGTTTGGATATTAGCTCACCTTCAAAGGTGTATATTTAGAATTTCTACCAATTTGTTATTAACTGTAATTTATACATAATTAATTAACTGATTAAATCAATCAAGATATTGATTACTTAGGTAAGTTTAAAGAAAAAAATAATGATTCAATAAATTTAATGCATGATTTATCATAGTCAATAAACTAATTTTGATATAATTAATACTAACTATGAAATAATTAATTTATTTTTTTATTAAAATAGACCTAATTTTTAAAATCACTATAACATCTATTCTGTTATCATCAATATATAATTAATTTATCGATGTCTAAAATTATAATTAATTGATTAAATAGATAATATTAACATTTTTATATATGTTACTGGATCATTAATGATTATTAATTATAATACTGACTTCGTGATTACTTCTTGATGCAACAATTATGATCAGCGAACAATTTTTTTCTAAAATCAGGTAAATATAAACACATGTTCTTATAAGAGGCAGAAAAATTTAACCAAATTCGCATTTCATCATATAAAGAAAAAGCCGCAATAATATATAATAAAAATAAGGTTTACAATATTCTTATCTTAAAATCGATTGGATATAGAAAAGTTACTTCCCTTAAGATGAGGTGGTACAATAGATACCTGACCTCCTATTGGAGGTTGCATAATTGACCTATAAATGATTTCATTATAAGGGATCCTGTAAAATTTTAAGAAAAGTAAAAATGACTTTTGTCTATCAGTTATTTTAGAAAATAAATACATAATTGGTGATCGGAAAAAAGAAGGTTGTAGGGTTTGTGGTTGAGCAAATTTAATTAGTTAGGTAATGCGTAGTGAAATAGGAGTAGATAGAAATAAAGTTTTGTTGGCAGCTGTTGCATAAGGTGATCCAAAGGAAAGAGATATGGCTTTTAACGAGTTAATGTAGGAGGAGGTTAAAGAAGGATTAAGAGTAGCCGCAGAAGCTGGCGCGGTTAAACACCATGGTTTGTTTTGGATTGAATACTGCGACACTGATAACGAAAACCTTGAAGAGCGCAACTCATCTCCAACAGTCCTAATGTTTCTTCAAAATATAGCGAATATATTATATCCGTGATGGTTGTAAATTCAACAAATGGTTTGATACCTTGTAATAAAAATAAAATTTTGAATTATTTGATACCTTGTAATAAAAATAAAATTTTGAATTATACATTAATAGGATATCAGACGTTAGAAAAATAATAAGAATATAAACAAAAGGAATACGTATAAATATCACCTTCCATAGATAAGAAAACAAAGATGGGGGATCAACGACGAACAGCTTGTAAAGTCTGGAAGGATAATAGTTAGAGATAATTTTCAATATTGATAAAAATACATTCACGAAAGCTACATCAGACTTGTAAAAATATGAAAAAAATAAACAAAATTATTAGGTTGTTTAAAGGAATTTTTTAATATATAATAGCTATTATAATTTTATTGTTAACTATGGAACATACTTGCATAAAAAAATAACGAGAAATTTTTCATAGTTTTTACGCGTTATTGATATGGCAACTTCTAAAGTAAACACAGTGAAGCGTGTTAACCTATAAAAATCAAATCAAAAGATAAAACAGGAAAATTATCAAATAAGAGACTGAAAAAATCGAAAGGGGTTAATTAATTCGCAACTTTCCGCAAACTTCTTTGCTGTCAATAAAATAAAAACAAGCTGAACCAAAATAAAAGAAACACCAAAATTTGGTAACGCAGTTCGGCACTCCTTGCCTACGTCTGCGGGGCCCTCACCCAGCTTAATCAC
>JANZXR010000172.1:14704770-14721278 GCA_027575705.1 Erythroxylum echinodendron
TCTGGTAGAAAGGCATAAAGAAAGATGTAGCAGAATATGTGAGTAAGTGTCTAGTATGTCAGCAAGTCAAGGCTGAATATCAGGCACCTTCAGGCAAGCTAAGGCCATTATCTACTCCAGAGTAGAAGTGGCAAAGGGAGACTATGGACTTTTTTGATGGGTTTGCCTAAGACTAGTAGGAAGCATGATGCCATATGGGTCATTGTTGATCGATTGATGAAGTCAACCCATTTTCTGTTAATTAAACAGACTGATTCTCTGCATGTGCTAGAAAAGAAGTATATTGATGAGATAGTAAGATTACATGGGATTCCAGATTCCATAGTTTCTGGCGGGGATCCTCGATTTACTTTGGAATTTTGGGGAAGTTTACAAGAGGCTATGGGAACCAAGTTGAATTTTAGTACGGCTTTCCATCCTTAGATAGATGGTCAATCGGAGAGGACCATTCAGACACTTGAGGGGATGCTCATGGCATGTGTGATGGACTTTAAGGGAGCTTGGGATGACCATTTGCCATTGATCGAATTTGCTTACAATAATTTGTACCATCTGAGCATTCAGATGGCCCCTTATGAAGCACTATATGGAAGGAGGCGTAGAACTCCGATATGCTAGGTTGAAGAGGGAGAAAGGAAACTAATAGGGCCAGAATTGGTGCAGATGATAGTTGGCAAGGTCAAATTGGTTAAGTAGCAGCTTAAAGCTGCACAGGATAGAATGAAGAGTTATATTGATGCACACCGAAAGGAGATAGAGTATGAAGTCGGTGAGAAAGTGTTCCTTAAGACATCTCCTTGGAAAGGAGTCATGAGATTTGGCAAGAAAGGCAAGTTAAGTCTAAGATATGTGGATCTTTATGAAATTCTTGAAAGGATTGGGCCATTAGCCTATAGGTTGGCATTGCCCCCAGAGTTATCTCAGATTCATTATGTCTTCCATGTTTCCATGTTGAGGAGATATAGGTCAGATCCATCTCACATCATTCAGATCAATGGGGTTAAATTGAGAGATGATCTCGGTTATGAGGAGATTCCAGTGGAGATTTTGGATACCAAGGAGAAAGTCCTCAGGAACAAGACAATTTAACTAGTAAAAGTCCTGTGGAGAAACCATTCGATGGAAGAGGCAACGTGGGAGCCCTTAGAAGCCATGATAGAGAAGTATCCACATCTTTTCAATGACTCAGGTAATAATTTCAAGGACAAAATTCTTGTAAGAGGGGGAGAAATGTTGGCCCCTGAAATTTTTCGTTAAATTAAGCATAGTAGTTTATGGAATAAGCATGAGATTTGAATTTTTACTTTAGAATAATTTTTGGGATCATGATAAAATCATTTTTGGAGATATATTGTTTATTACAATGTGAGTAAAAGTTTATTTCACTAGTTAGTGAAATAAATGCATAAGAATGAATTGAGGGCATTTTTGGCATGTAACTTAAGTATCAAAAGAGCCTAAGCTTATAAGGAAGGGTAAAGTGGACTTTTGGGATTCATTAAGGGAAAAATGGGAAAAGGAATTGTTGTCTTGTTACCTTAAAAGAGTGAAAAACAATAATGGGAGAGAAGAGAAGAGAAAGAAAAGAAGAAGAGAGGTTTTGAAGAAGAGTGAAAAAAATAGAGCTTGTAACTAGGTCACAATTTTTCTAAGGCTTAAAGAGAGAATATGAGGTTGCTTAAGAAGGGAAAAAGAAAGAGGAAGGAAAGAGCCTTCTTTAAAGCCAAGAATCTCATTATTTGGTAAGGATTCAAGGTAAGTCGATTTTAATCTCTTGGAAGTTTAAAAGGTTTTGGTTCAAAGAGCTTAAGAAATATATGGGTTAAGTATTCTAGAATCCATTTTAGTGAATATGCATTATGGGGTTAGTCAAATCCAAATTTTTGTTGAATGGGAGTTGTGTTTTTTATGTCTTTTATGAAGGAAATCAAGGGGGGGTTCAATAGAGGCAAGAAAAGCAAGAGGAAAGACATCCTTAAGTCCAATACCTAAGCAAGCAAGGATTTTTAAGGTGGGTTACAGTTTATGATGAAGCAATAAGCCATAAATGTTTTCTTTTAATATGCATTGCTTGTTCTTTGTTTGGAATAGCAAAAAGTGTTATATGTTGCTGCATGTTTTAAAAACAAAAATGTTTTCTTCAAAGAGTTGCAAACTTTATGAGGTCATGTTTCGGATATGAAAACCAAGTTTCCAAGAATTACCATTTTGGGCAGTAAGTTTTCAAAATGATGAAATATATATGATATGTGGGTTTGTGGTGGTCCCCTAACTTAAGTCAAGTGCACTTATCTAAAGGCTTCTCCCGCCTGCCCGCTAGTGGCATGGAGCTTCTTCATGGACTCCTATAAGTTCACAAGACCATAAAATGGAATTATGATAGTATGTTTTGTTCACGGCTACACAGGATGCTTAAGGGAAATGTGTAGTACGTTCTGTTTTGGATCCACCAAAACCATTCTGATGTGCTCATGATTTGTTTGACAAGATGAATGCATGCATGAGTTGTAACTAAACATGTTTTAATTGTGCAAAAAGGTTTTTTACTTGTTTCTAAGTTATAAACCTGTTACCCATGAGCTTTAACCTCACCCCCTCCCAATTCTGTCCCATTTAGATGAAGAACAAGAAAGTGAGTAAGTTAGAACACAGGGCAGCACCCCAGTCTGCATGTTTCTTTTGTAATCTTTAGATTAAATTTTGAGAACTTAAGGCTTTAGCCACCTTTTAAGTTTTACTGATTTAAGTGTACTGATGTATTATGACTTGTAAGGTTATTAAAGCTTTGTAAAACAAATATTCTTTTGGGGATGAATGAAATATATGTATGATTTACGCATGATTATGAACACTGTCAAGTTTCTCTTGCGTGTGTTGATCAAACGATTTCGAGGATTTTAAGTAGCGGTTGATGTTTATGTTTATGTATTTCTGACCTGAGATTTGAATGAATGAGAGTGGTTGAGAAGATTGATGGTTGCATTAAATAAGGTAGATGCAAAGGAAAAACACAGAGGAAGAATATCGTCTGTGATGACATCACAACCCAGAGGCAAGGAAAATTTATGAGGAGAAGTATCGTCTGTGATGACGTCAGAACACATAGGAAAGGATGAATGAAGAGTAGAAGTATCGTCTGTACTGACGTCAAAACACAAAGGAAAGGATGAATGAAGAGTAGGAGTATCGTCTGTGCTACGTCAAAACACAGAGGAAAGAATGAATGAAGAGTAGGAGTATCATCTGTGCTGACGTCAGAACACAGAGGCAAGGAGGAATAAAGAGTAGAAGTATCGTCTGTGATGACGTCAAAACACAGAGGACATGTCATCACATAGAAGATAGAACAAAGAGGATAAACCACAGACGATAAGTGGTCAACACAGAAGATAGAAGTCAACTACAGAGGATAGAACACAGAGGATAGATCATAGGCTAAGGATTATAAGAAGGAGTTAAGAAGTTATATTAGTTAAAGAGTATCGTCTGTGTTACTATACACAGATTTGTCTGTGTTACTGTACATATATTCCTCTATGTTACTGTTTACAAACTTCGTCTGTGTTACTATTCATAGACTTCGTCTATGTTACTATTCACAGACTTCAACTATGTCACTGTTCACAGACTTCGTCTGTGTTACTATTCATGGCTTATCTTTTGCCATATTTTTTACCTTTCAGAAGATACAATTGGTCTTTGAGTCTTCACAAAAGTTGTAGCTCTTGAAGTCCTCTTTCAAACTATGTAAAGAAACCCTAAATTGGATGCCTATAGAAAAAGTTATGCCATTAGCCCGAAGCAGATATGTGTAAAATTGGGAACTCACCAATGCTCTTTCTTGAGATATTTAGGTTGAAATGGATTAGTCGACTATTCGAAGAGCTAAGCTGAGAAGATGAACCAATAATGATTAAGGTATTCTCTATTGGAAATAGCTCAAGTATTAAGTATTATGATCCTGATTTTCAGCAAGTATGAAAGTCGGACTCCAAAAATGGGGCCCGACAGCTATGGTATCAGAGCTCAAGTATTATGATTATCTGCATGAGAGTTGGGCTTCAGAAATGGGGTTCAACATATGTCAACCTTTGATTAGTCATAGTTTCTTGATTCCTAGTTGACTGACTATAACAAATGACATTGATGACTCATCTTCAATTCATTTGAGCACGACCATGCATTTCTTCAATCATACTTGTCAAGAGGCCCAAATGATATCTCTCTCATTTAAGAGAGGTACAAAACTCATCTACATCATTCACATCGCTCCATATGATTCATTTAATGTCCAACATAAGACTACTTGTTATCTGGTTAAAGATAACTTAGTCTAATGTCAAAACACTAAATTCTTCATGTAGGGAACCATGATGACTTAAGGTCAGAGGACTAAAGTTAAACCATATTGATAATCACTAATGACATGAAACCATGTAGTGTTCTCTCTGTGGGTCGGTCTACTATATGTTCTCTAACATATATCTATGTTTATGATTTGATAACTTATATCCATGATCAGTAAAATGTGATCATCAATCAGAACACATATTAGCCTTAATTCATTATTGTTCCACAATAACGATCTACCAGGGACAGTTTAGAATAGTATTATAATGCTTATGGATTTACTATCAAGTCATATAGTTAATAACATGAGCCTAATACTATTCATAGAATTTAAATCACATTACATAAATAGTATATATGCATATATAAAAAATACCTCATAATATCATAATGTCAGTAAAAAAGTCACATATGACCATTGGCCTAGGGCATACTACTAAAAACTTCAAGATTTCAGCTCGCCACAGATGATGAGGGTTTATGAATTTAGTATGGTAGACCGTGAATCCATTGCACTCCACTCCATAGTAATCAGCTATAGTTGAAACCAAGCAACCCATTCCTAAGTTATTGCTCCTCTGACATCAAGTAGCAATAATTGTAACATCCCTTACCCATTTGAGGATAGAATAGTAAATATAAGAGATTATTAAGAAATTAGAAAATTCATTTCATGCTCATGCATTATATGATATGCACCTACAAGTGAATATTGAAATTTTTTGCAAATGAAAATAATATTACATGCATTCATTGACAATTTTTGGGTATAATTGATTTATAAATGAGATTTTTGATATGAACTGTGGTTTATATGTATTAAAGATTGAATTGGTGTGTATAGTTATTGATTTAGAAATTTTGGTGAAATTTAGGGAATTCCTGAGTTTTTGAGTAATTTTAGAATAGAAAAATGCCAAGTGGTAGGACAATTGATAAATGGAAGTACAATTAAGAGTCAAATGGAAGTGAAAATTTTTATAAATGATGTTGGAATTTAATGACATATGTCATTGAAATTTGGAAGACAATTGGATTAGAAATTGAAGTTAAATAGAATATTCATTAGAAAGTGGTCCAAATGGGACCATAAGAAGGTGAAAAGTGGTAGTGACATGTTTATTAGAAAGTGGTCCAAATGGGACCATAAGAAGGTGAAAAGTGGTAGTGACATGTCACTACCACTCACCACACATCCCTCACTCATGTTACTCACTCTTTAACTTAAAGAAAGACCATTAATTGTTAAAGAAAGACCACTTAAATGTTTTATCTTGCTTTCTTCTTCTTCTATTTCGTGGCTTTCTTCTTCTCTTCTTCACTCCCATGATTTTTACTCACCCAACCATCATCAATGTTACAACTTGCTCTTATCTTTCATTTGCTACTCTCATCTTGCTCTCTTCTTCATTTCTCACTAAAGAACTAACCTCCCAACCTCTATGATGATGTGCGTGAGTGACATAGGATGTTAGGGCTTATTGTTGTGTTTGAAGACATTGAAGAGAAATCAAGTAAGTTACATGTCGATCTTTACGGGGTTGGTGTTTAATAAAGTGTTTATGATGAATAAATTAAGATTGATGATCATGAGTTCTTATATATGTGTTTTAACGTGGGTGTGGGTGTAAATAATGAGATTATTTATTCATAATTTATTGGATAAATGAATCATTTATGATAATGAGTTGTGAGATGTTTGAGTTTGAAAAAAGGAAGTTTGAAATATAATGATATGTGGGAATGAAGAGGTAAATGGAATCATATTTTATTTTTGTGTTATGAGGAATGATAAATTGTGAGTTTTAAGTTTAAAAAAAGGGTATATGATGATGTCTTGAATTTAGATGATTTATAAAAGTGAAATAAAGAATGAGAATTGGAGTTGAAATTATATAAGAACATGTTGTGTTTTGGTGTTTTTGAGCAATCATGGATTTTGATTTATGTGTGTATGATATTGAGTTGAAATAGAGTTGAGAATAAAGAGTGAATGAAGTAGAATAAAATCTAGAAAAATTGGAAGATGAATGTTGGAAAATGTAGCTGTAACATGTCCACTAATTATGCTTCTGTGTTTTAGCCATAACTTGTCTTGTCATAATCCAAATGAGATGATTCTTGATTTGGGGTAAACTAGAGACATAGAGCTACAGTGTCTTTGAAGAAATGGAATTTTAGTTCTGTCTCTAAGAATTTCAAAATCTGGATTGCAAGTGAGTTTTGATTGAGGTTGTAGTATTACCTGAGATAGAAATCATGTCTTGTTGATATTGAATAAACTGTATTGATAGATGCCAAATTAGACAAAGGTTTCTTCACAAAAGTTGTAGCTTATTCTCTTATAGTTCAGATGATATAAAGTTCATAATTTTTTAATGTGGGAATTGAGAGATATGAGTTGTACAATTTGACAACATGATCATGTACAAGCCAAAGTTTCAAATATGCTCAGTCTGTAGTGTTTTGAGCATACCTCATAGAATATTGAACCAAATTGAATTCTCTTGGTGTCATCAAAAACCTAAGAGATAGGACCAAGAGACAACTTTAGCTACTAAGAGATGCTACAAGTGGTGTAGACTTGTACTTTCGGGAAAAAGAAGAAATTGCTTAAAGATCGGTCAGTTGGAGTTGGAATGATTAGAAAGACTTTTTATGTAATTTCCTCTTTCATGTAGCATATTTTATAATAAGTTATGATGATGTACATGTATAATTATTTGAAAGCTACAATGTATTACATTTGGATTTATGAAATGAAAAGGGGAAAATTTTGGTTTTAAATATTGTGACTTTCTTGATGATGCCTTATAAAGAAAAAAAATGATGATGCCATGTTAAGTGAATGATGTGATTGAACTTAGCGCACCATTATCATAGGTTATGTATTGGAATGTCCTTAGGGTGTTCCAGTATGTACCCTATGGTAACGGAGTGCTACATTGGGTGGTAACAAAGCATGGTTTGGCATCCATAGGGACATATAGGAATGTTAAGCATGAAATATCGCGAGAAATGCAGATAATGATTGGAGTTCTTGTTTATTATAGGTCATCTGCTGTAGGTGAACAAGTGGGATAGTTAGTTGACCTAGAATCTGTAGGAGCTAGTAGGGAGTCTTGGTACCTCGACCAGAGGAGATGCTTCCTAGAGTTCCCAAGAGAAGGGAGAGGATGTATGATAGGCTGTGGAAGTAAGGGGTTATGGATTTCTATAGTAGCACAGAACTTGTTGAGGACGAGAGATGGTTAGAAAGGACAAAAAGAGTTTTTGATCAGATGGACTGTGAGTCAGATGAGAGGTTCGACTATGCAGTTTCTTTACTATAGAGCCCAGCTTATCAATGGTGGAAGACTATCTCAGGCAGTACTATCAGGCCTTGCAACTTGAACTGGGAAGACTTTCTAAGGGTCTTCAAGGAGAATTACATGCCTAAGATCTACTTGGACAGGAAGATGAAAGAGTTCCTAGATTTGAAGCAGGGTAGGATGTTAGTGGCAGAATATGAGATCTAGTTCAATGAGTTAATGGAATATGCCACTATTTTGATTCCTACTGAAGAAGATGAGTGTAAGAGATTTGAAGATGGGCTAAACATGGAGATCAAGACAAGATTAACGATCTCCAACTTGAGTAGTTTCACTGAGTTGAAAGCTACTTCGATCAGAATTAAGCAGCTACTGAGAGAGGGACAAGTAGAGTCTAGGAAAAGGTCTAGATTGAAGAGTTCCAATGAGATTTAGAGTGGTTTTGATAGAAGATTCAGTAAGTGCCAGAACAGAGCTTTCAGAACACCGGCTAGATCAAGACAGTTTGGATTCAAACAAAGGGGTGGTTTTGTATAGTTTAGCAGTGGTAGAGGTTCAGTGTAGAATTAGTTACTCCCTTGTGAGCACTATAGGCAAAAAGCACGGTGGTGAGTGTTGGACATTATCAGGAGCTTGTTTTCGATGTGGATCTCTAGATCAAAGAATTAGAGATTGTTCTGTTGTTACTGAAGCCTAGTCAAGTATGAGAGGGGGATCCATGAGTGAAGCTACAATCCAGCAGAGTCAAGGTAGTGGGACTAGACAGAGAGGTCGTGGTAGAGGTAGAGTGAGCACAGGGAGTCCTTTTGTCAGGACTGAGGTACGGAGCAGCCGACTGTAGTCTTAGGCCCGAGTCTATGCCATGACTACTCAGGAGGCTCAGGATTTTCTGGATGTCGTTGTAGGTGCGCTACTTATTTATGATCATGAAGCATTTGCATTGCTAGATCTAGGATCTATGCATTGATTCATCGCACCGCATCTGGTATCTAGGCTACATTGTGATAGAAAGTTACTATAGTATGTATTAGAGGTGAGTACACTAATAGGTAGCACTATAGGTATAAGGGAGGTTTGCAAGAGGTGTTTGATTCAGATTGATCAAGCAGAATTGGAGGCAGATTTGATTATATTACAGTTGAGAGAGATAGATATTATCTTAGATATGGATTGACTCACTGCTCATAGATATTCAGATTGATCAAGCAGAATTGGAGGCAGATTTGAAAGAAGTTTACATGCATCACACTCTAAGTCATCATTCTCCTAATAAGATTTGTAGGCTTTACGAGCCTTGAATGGATAGAAACAAGCTCATAGAACTTGGTTTTTTAAATTTAGTGCTCATAGAACTCGGTTTTTTAAATTTAGTTTCACCTTTACTTAATTTGACTTTATTTCTAGTCTGTATGATTTTGCACTATTAATTTGTTGAGTTGATCTTGGTTTTATCCTTATATTAATTTATATTAATAATAAAAGATGATGCTTTCGGTATTTTATAATTACAACTTTATGTTAATCGACATTGTGAAATAAAAGATATGTGTTTTTTAGCTATTTTGTGAGTCTTGAAATTTCTCATACTTCTGAAGGCTATTACTTTTCTCAAATTAAGTATACATTTGATCTATTTTCTCGAGATGACATCATTTATAGTAAAACTATATCAACTTCATTGGAACTTAACTACAAGCATACATCTAAACGATCCCAGTTTATATCAACAACTTATTGATAATGCAATATCCCTTATACGGAACCTACAATTACCTGCACACATAACACCCAAATTCCTGTAAATATTTACATAGCATGCAATTTTATTCATTTATATGGATTGTCATCACTGATTTGTCTATTTAATGTTGTACATACGCAATATAACAAAATTTCATATCCCTTAACATTATCTTTTAAAAGTAGTATTACATCATTACATTTATATGGTAATCCAAAAAAATATTATATAACTTAAATTCTCAACTACAAACTATTAAGAAACTACAATTTCCTTCATTACATATAAAATCATTCTTTAATCAAAAGACACATCTAAAGGTACTTTTCCTTCTAACGATTGGCTTTGGTCCCTACAAATGATCCATATGCCTTACTCCTATTGCTTGGACCTACATGGAATAACACCCGTGTTAAGCTTGAAAGCTTATTGGAGAAACACTTAATTTGAATGATCACTCACAGTAATCATCCACCAAGCACACACACATTCATGAACATCATAAACATATGTAAACAATGATGGCATAATTAAGCAAAGTTCATAATGAAAATATGCTTCAACCATATGCTATAAATTCACATTTATAGACCAAATATTGAATCCTAAAGCTCATCAATACAAATTATTCATGTTATCATGTTGTATCTCATATTTATAATTGTTTAATTTCCTTTCTGTTTAGGCCTGCACATTCCTATAGGTGTGGAGAATAGGAGCTGTAGATATCTGAAGATATCAAACTGTGGATACTCAAAGGCATCAAACTATAGATACTCGAAGGTATCGAAATATTGATACAGAGAGGCACTAAACTATAGAGACATTACCATCTAGAAATGAAGACACTAGTGGTGTCAAACTGTAGTAGCTACACAGTAACCCTTTAGGCATGCCTATCTATCCATCACCAAGCCAATGACACAGGCATTGCAACATGTCTTTTAATCATTTTCTAATTTTAATTAATATATTGACAAATCACATGATATTCATTTAAAAACATAAAATATGTTTTTAAGTTTATAATGCAAGTCATAACTTATCACCATTATGATAGTGTTTAAATTACAAGTACTTGTATGATTTATTTTGTCTATGTTTTGCTCACTTCTGTTTCTCAAGGTACACTCACATAATTCTAGTATATAAATCCCTATACCTCATTTAAATATAAAACATGTTAAACTATATTTAATTATCTTCACAAAATTAGTATGTGGAGTTATATAGTCATACTATATATATATAAGCAATAAATATGAATACAAATAATCTATACATGTAAATTTTCTTTAGTGTGCATTATGCTTAATCTTAAATTTTGAATTTAGGCTTTGTGGTATTATAAAAATTTTTCACCCTATATGTTAACATAAAAAATCATATCTTTTGGACTTCTAAGCCATAATATATGCACCAAACATCACAAGATACTCCAATACAAGTGCATAATCAGGTCACCATTTTATCTCAATTTTCAATGTCATAAAGCCAGAATTAAGTCTGGGTCCCTTCTATATATTTTTATTTCTATGTCTTAAGTTTCATCTCCAATTGAAATCATCCAATTTAGAGGTCTATAGGTCGAGTTATGGCCAAAACAATGATGTTGATTCAGTTAAACTGAGAACCTAAGACAGAATTTCAGTAAGCGTTACTCTCTCTTATCATATTCAACCAATTCCATACAAAGTAACACAAAGAAATCATTCTAGAAACTATTCCATTTCCAAATCAATCTTTGTACACATTCAAATATGTACACATACAACAATTAACTAAGTGTAGTCGTAAACCTTGAAATTTGTCAATTAGCTCTTCTTCTAGTGCTCTTCTTTCTCTTCCTCTTTAGCTTTGCTTGATTCACTAACTAGAACACCACAAATACATAGCTCAATCCTATATCCAACCTTATAATTCCAGCTCTTCATGAGCAAACCAAGAAAGATGAAGATGATAAGAAAAACCACAAACTTTTATCTTGATTTTCATTTAGGATTAGCTTGATTCCTTAAGCAAAATGATGTAATTAAGGAGACGGAATGGAGAGGAAATGAGAAGATAAAACTCTGGAGTTAAAACCCTATATACACATCCCTCTCTCCTCTCTTTTACTTCCCTTTTCCTGGAATTTCTAGTCTCCGACACATGATTCAACCCCATTAGACCATATGTTGATTTTTAGCAAAATTGCACATATGGTCCTTCTTCCTTTAGTTCCCACACTGGCATAAAAAATCCTCAATCAATCCTGGTCCATCCTTCACATATAATTATTGATGTCCATGCCTAAATGAAGAAATTACCAATTTACCCACATTTTTAAGTTAATTACCATTTTGTCCCTTACTATGCTTAGATACACTTAATTCTTTATGTTCAATTCTTAATACACCCTATATATATTATAATGCTTATAAGGTATATATTGGAGCCTTGCAGACAGTCTTATTTATCTTACTATTAGTCAACTTGATATCGCATTGTCGTTCATTTGGTTAACCAATTTATGTCTGCTCCTTGTTCATCTTATATTTCTATTGTAATTTAGATACTTTGTTATACTAAAGGAATTCTTTTTCATGGACTACGCTTCTATACTGATTCTTTTTTGGTATTATTTAACTATTCTGATGTCGACTGAGTTGGTGATTCAACATAATATTGTTGAATAGGAGATTCTCTTATCTTTTAGTGTAGCAAAAAAGCAAAATACTATTTCTCTTTAATAATGAATCAGAATATTGTGCTCCTGCTATTGCTACATTTGAATTAATTTTGTTACGGTGGTTATTAACTAATGCAGGGTACATTCCTCTACCTTTATGTTTCATTGGAAAAATAAAAGTGCTATGTAGATTTCTTATAATAATGTTTTTCATAAGTGTACAAAATACATTAAAATTGATTATCACCTTGTGCACTATCATATTACTCAAATCACTAGACATTTGATTCATGCCTTCTTAGCTAATTAAAAGACTGATATATTTATCAAGATGCATTTTTTTACTTGTTTTTAAAATTTACTAAACAAACTTAAACTACATTTAGTATTTCATCTTGAATTCAAGGGGAATGTTAAACATGGTTATAAGAAATTAGATAAAATTATAACAAGAATAACTATAGAAAATTAGCTAACATCATAATATTTATAATTTTATAACTTATAAATTAACTTTTAATTTCATATATAGATAGATTGTGCATGTCTATAGAAATTAATTAAAAAATAATCACATATAAAACTTTTCTTCACTATTTTGTTTTAACTCACAGATATATATAAATAATTAGTTGTAATTACCAATAGTACACCCCCTACTCAACTTTTTTATCCATATTTTTTGAGTTTTATTGTGTCAAATCATTTATAATATTTTTCATTTTTGTCAACTTTCTTATTTCTACTACTTGCACAATAAACATATAACTCCAAAATTACTTATATTTTTAATGTATATATCCACATCTACACCCCCTACTCAACTTTTTTATCCACATTTTCTAAGTTTTATTCTGTCAAATAATTTATAATATTTTTCATTTTTGTAAAGTTTCCTATCTCTACTACTTGCACATTAAATATATAACTCCAAAATTACTTATATTTTTAATGTATATAGTGGACATAAGGGTCTCTATGACATAATCAATATTTTGCTTCATTTTCAAAAACCATAAATGATTGGTGAACCCACATATCCATTTGCAACTTTTTTAGGGTCTGTTTGGTTGGATGTTAATTAATAAAATGGAACAGAACGGATCGGAACACAATGAAACGGAAGGGAATGGAATATAATATAGTAAAAACTTTTTTGGGAGGGATGGAATGATTCATAATGTAACGTAGTGAAACATTGTTTGGAAGATAAATGGAATGGAATGGAATGCATAATAAATGACTATTATATCCCTGATATTAAAATGGTTGTTGCAAGAGGTATAACACTACGATTTTAAAACAGAAATCAAGTCCAATTAAAAAGTCACGCACAGTGATAAATAATTTATATATATTTTTTATTTTAAAATAATAAAAAATTTAATAAAAATTTTATTATTTTATTATTAATTATATACAATTTATTATTAATTATATAAAAATATTATTATTAATTATTTAATAACTTTTATTCTATTATATGTGATATATATTTATATTTATTTATTTATACTTATATTGATATAGAAATATATACAAAAAGAATATTTTTATATATTTTCTATTTTCATTAATAAAAACTTTATTAAAATTTTTTATTTTATTATTAATTATATACAATTTTATTAATAATATAAAAATATTATTATTAGTGTCAAGAAAAATAATATAAAAATATTATCAATTATATATAAGGGGGTTAAGGTTAGAAGAAATAATTGATATTAAGAAAAATTATTGAGGATATATTAGGTAGTATGTATTTATTAGTTTATGTTTCATCCTAAACTCCCTAAATCGGAGGTTTCTTATTTTCATTGTTTAGGATGAAATGGAATATAACATGAAACCCTCCACCTCCATCTCATTCCTTTCCATTCCATTATGAAACCTTCAACCAAATGATGAAAATTTGTTACGTTTCATTTTGTTCCGTTACTAAACCTCCAATCAAACAGATCTTTAGAAAAAATTGCTTGAACCCTAAAAGCGTTGTGGGTTTTTTTTCTATCAATTAGGGCTTCCAACTTTTACTGAGCAGTTATTGGATGATCTACATTGGATTTCACTTTAATCTACCCATCTATCCTCTCGAGGAGAAGTTATTACGATTTCACTCCAGTTACTAACCTTACCTTCATCATCTCCTTCCTTCAGGAAAAAAGATTTGCAGTCCCCCACCTTACTACTCAACTATGCCATCAAGTCGTTACAAAAGAGTTAATTATATCAAAATAATTATGTTGGAGTTGAGTACTATTTTGTTAATCAGTAATTTTTATTAATTAGTAATAATAACTAGTGGAATTTTTATTTAGAATAAAACCTGATGCTACCACATGGATCTGGAACTTACACGCTGATGCTCACGATTTCGATAGCCTGAAAAGAGGACTCAATGATTATTCATTTGTCGACATTTTGTGTCTATGTTTTTATATCTAGAATTCTTTGCAGATGAAGAGATGTTAAAGGAATGAAATGTTCCAAGTGTTCTTGAAAATTCTTGCTCTCATTAGACCATTTGTATCTATATGCATTAGGGACATATTCGAAAAAATTTTACCCGACAATCAGAATGGTTTGTGGATTCTGAATGAAAACAATATACATTAAAAATGCAAGTAATTTTGGAGTTATATGTTTATTGTGTAAGTAGTAGAAATAGGAAACTTAACAAAAATGAAAAATATTATAAATGATTTGACATAGTAAAACTTAGAAAATGTGGATAAAAAAAGTTGAGTCAGTAAGAATGTCAATAGGCCGGACTCAGACTGTCTAAATTTTTTAATTAAAAAAAGATAAAGCGGTGCCATTTTGGACAAAATAACGCCATTTTATCCAAAACACACGGGCCGACTATAATCGACCCATGGCCTGTCTATGGCCTGCCAAATTTGGGCTAAAAATAGACCAGATTGAACGGGTCGAGCCGAAATTAACAACTATAGTTGGGGTGTACTAATTGGTAATTACAACTTGGGTCTTATTTTAAGTACCATTTGCGTCAGCTCCAGCTCAATTCCAACAAAATACACCTAATGATTATAACACGAACAAAAGAAGGGAAGCATGAAGCAGAAGAAATTATGAAGTGCATCTGTACATAATATAAAATGAGTAAGTGATACATCATATTGATGCCAGGTGTCCGTGGGATGAAGATTTTGTGGTTTTTGTCTCTCTTTTGCTTCAGGTTCAGCTCCAAATGGTTGGTTGACAGTGGGGCCTCCAAAAGCTGGAAAGGGCCAGTGAGCGCATGTGAAGACCATAAGGAGTATCCCATTTCCTAATCCCTAATCGCATGAGTGTGAGTTGTATAGCATTTCGTTTAAGGATAAAAAAAGCTTGTGGTCCCACCCACCCAAGCGATGTGCCTTTTCTATTAATAACCATAATACCTTTTTTATTTAACTAACCCTAGTCCATTTAGTTCTAATTTATATTTTTCACTTTTTTATGTAGATATCCCATTGGATAGACATGACAACAAGGGAAAAAAAAGGAAAATAACAACTCATTTTACCCAGCTTTTCTATTTAATTTTATCCATTTTGATTTTAATGTTTGTGTCATGGTGGGGTTTATAGAATAGAACCCTGCCCTGTTCCGGTCCCCACATGGGGTAAAGTTGTAAAGCCATAGCCGTTAGCTTTCGTAAAAGTTCGTCACTTTTTGTAACGGTCATATTTTGTCTTTGATGTTCATGCCCTTCAACGGCTGTGATGCGGCAATCTTTGGAAAATTAGATCACGTAATTATTATACCTTGTCCTTATTGAGAGGGTGACATATCATGCAGCACGCTTATCCTTGAAGCTGAAACAAGAACTCATCACAACCGTCCAAAAATGACAAGAGAAATTGATTAAAATCACAAAATACACATAGACAAACACACACAGAGACCCATACTTCCGTAACAGCTAATCCAAGCGAGAGAAAAGGATAGACATGAAAACCCACCCACCAAAACCTGGCTGTTACCATCTTTCAAGCTATTTCCAAGACCATCTTTTTGATACTTTTTTCATTCTAATCTAATTACTTCTTTCAAATCAAGATTATTCATATTTTTCCAACGGCACCAATTCAGTGGTTAAAATGAACAACAAGCAATTTAATATTGACTTTTGACAACAAGCAATTTAATATTGACTTTTGTCAATTGAGCTTTTTTGAGAAGTGCTTTTTTAAAAAATCAGTTGACTGTTTGATTATCAATTAAAAAGAACTTTTTAAAAAGAATTTCATTATTTGACAACATAAAAATAAAAAACACATTTATTAATTTTAACTATATTTTATTTTATAATAAAATTATTTAAAATATAAACATTATTTAAAATATAATAAACAATATACAAAACAAAATATATTAATTATTATATAATTTTAAACCATATGAAACATAAATGAAAATATATTTA
>JANZXR010000172.1:14732784-14746222 GCA_027575705.1 Erythroxylum echinodendron
TGCATAAATGAATGTTGTTATGTGTGCAATTATTGATGAGTGTGCAATGTGTGTTTTGCATAAATGGGTTGTGCAGGCCAAGCGCCCGTATTCAGGCGTTCCTAGAATTTGAAAGAAAATGCTAATCTGGAGCGTACTGTGAGTAGACCTAGATGGTCTTACCTTATTGTTTGTTTCATTTATGTTATGACTTGAGTGATTATGAATGGGATGTAATTGTTTATGTTGGTTTCCGGACAGGAGGTCCGATGATTGTGATATTTGATTTGGATATCGAAGTGCTGCTTATATGTGAATAAGCTGAACTAAGTGCATTGAAGTGATTGCTAAGTGAATTCTGAATGTGAAATTGCATGTAAGTAAAAGTGTGAATTCTCAACTATATTTTGAATGCCGGACTACGGTCCAACGATAAGTGATTATGACTGAATAAGAGTATGCAATGTAATTGATGCACTTCATTTCATGAATGTATGAAATATAAATGTCAGTTGTGACCGTAGTAGCCACTGAAAGTGAAAAGAGCTTAAAGCTCAGAAAGTGAAAAGTAAAAAAAAAGAGCGTCGAGCTCAAAAGTGATTCAGAGCCTCAGGCTCAACGTTTAATGAACCCTATATAGGACAGTTATCAATGAGCCCTATATGGGACAGTTTAGGCACTCGGTCACAACAAAGTAACAAATGGAAAGTGAGTCTCATACACACTGAATATGCACAATATGACTGATTAAATTATATTGATTGTGAAGTGTGAAATAATGTGGAATAAATGTGGGGGTAATTTGAGTATGTATTCCGCATGTTATGTTATAAAAAAATTATACCGACTTTTGAGTGATCGAGTGCTCGTAGCACACCACCCTGGCGGGGCACAAGCTCGGACATCACCCATCAATATCAGGTTCGGGTCTTGCGGGAATGGGGTGCTACATGGCCCCTATTCACTTATCCTGAGTTACACAAGTCACAAACCTCAGTGGAATTTAGGAAAACAAGCCTATCCATTGTATTTATCTTGTTTATGGTAGTGAGCCATAGGATGAATGAGGAACTAGGCAATAGCTCTTTACACCAGACCACTTCACACCAATCCACTTTGACATTTCTCCATAACAACCATTCTCTACAATTTTTTGTTGTAAATAGACCTTGCATCTGGTTTCTCCAAAGATATCTGTCAGATATCGATAAGTTAGGGGAGTAGTTAGGTTAAAGGTAGTGAATTTCTCTCGAGAGTTCCATCCACTCGCCCTCCCTAATAAAGGCCTTAACTTTAGCAGTAGAGGGAAGATGACTAAGTGATTGAATGGCAGTTTGATTCTTGATTAATTGTTCCTTTCCTGTCCAGTCATCATACCAAAAACTAGCCCTTACTCCATCCCCTACCTGACATGAAATTTCAGAAACCAATTCCTCCTTCATCTTCAACAATTGTGATAGAAACCAAGAGTGGAAAGTCTTTGGATTAATATGCCATATACTCTAACCTTTTAGGACATAAGAATGGAGCCATTTTACCTATAGGGTGTCATCTCCCTGCACGATAAACCAGAATTTCTTCATCAAGAGAGCTTTATTAGATGATTTCATCAATCCACCTTACATTGCATATCCCCTATTAGGGATACCTCCTCCCCATAGAAAATTTCGCATTAACTTTTTCAATGACTTAATAACTCTCCTTGTAAATACCATATTCAAGGACCAACAAGTATGTATAGAGTTAAGCACAGAATTTACTAGTTATAACCTTCCTCCAAAGGATAGAGCACGATTAGTCTAAGAGGACAATCTCTTTTGAATTCCTTCAATAAGAGGATAGCATTCACTAAGATGAATCCTTTTAAAAGTGATTGGTAGGCCTAGATAGCATAAGGGAGTTTGTTTTCATTGCATTCCAATTAAAGAGAGGACTCTTCCTTCCATGTATTCCTCACTTTTACAGAGAATAAAATGACTTTTATCGTAGTTAATAGTCAATCCGGACATAGAGCTAAATTGATTCAAAGAATCCATAAGGAGCTTGATAGAAACCTTATCAGCTTTAGAAAAAAGAAAAAGATCATTTACAAAGCATAAGTTCACCAAAGAGACTTTCTTGCAACAGCTGTGATGTTTAAACTTTGAACCCATCCCAAGTATTATGTTTAAAGAGAGAGTTTAAGGCCTCCATACATAAAATGAATATATAAGGAGACATGGGATGCCATTGCCTAAGTCCCCTTTCCTTATAAATTTTTTTTGTAGGAATTTCATTAACCAAAATAACATAAGAAGGGGTAGAAATACAAGCTTCAATCCATTTAATAAACACCCTTGGGAAACTCATCACTTCAAGTAGCCTCAAAATAAAATTACATTCTACACTGTCAAAAGCCTTCTTAAAATCTATCTTGAAAGCACAATTCTTTGGAGCTTTCTTCCTCGAGTAGCTTTTTAGTAGCTCCTGCACTATGGAGATGTTATCTCCTATTTGTTTACCCTATAAGAAAGCACTTTAATTATCACTAATCAAGGACCCCAACACAATTTTAAGTCTATTGGCAATAATCTTTGCAATTACTTTATATAAGAAATTAGAGCAAGCAATAGGCCTGTATTCCTCCAAGGATCTTGGATTACTTAGTTTAGGGATTAAGCAGAGATAGGTTTTGTCGATTTCCTTTAATAGAATTCCTGAAGAGAAGAATTCTTTAACAACTAGTTTCACCATCAATCTAATCTCAAGCTAAGCTTTCTGAAAAAAGAATCCATTGAAACCATCTAGTTCTGGAGCCTTTTTAGGATTTATTTGGAAGACAACCTTCTCTATTTCTAAGTCTTCAACAGTTCTTCTAGTTAATAAAGCCTTCTCTTCATTGGATAGTTTGATATGAATAACAGAATCCAAAAGATGAGTGTACATTCTTGTATTCTGAGAGATATATAAATCCTTGAAATACCTCTCAGCTTCTTTCAACAAATCCTCCTATTTGCTAATCTTTCTCTCATCTGGCATGGTAATTTCCTTAACAGATTTATTATTTTCCGGGGAATAATTTGGAATTTTTTTCACATTCTTTGAGCCATTTAACCTTGTTCCTCTGCTTCATAATACTAGCATGATTATTAAGGGCTTGCAAATAGTCTAACAGAGCAATTTTCTCTCGAAATAAAAGGGAACAATCCCCAGGATTATAGGAAAGAGTATGCTGAACTTGGGATAGCTTGTCCCTGGCTACTGATATGGTTTGGAAAGTGCTCTCCCCTATCTGTTTCTTTAGTGACTTTAAGTCCTCTCTGATTAATTTAAGCTTCTGCACACATTTGCATTGGATATTTCCATTTACATTTAATGTCACCCCTACCCTTAAGCAGTCCTAAAACCCATTTACATCGACCATGTAATTGTTGAATCTAAAAGGATGGCAACGCTTCACCTTTAGGAACAAATCCTCTACAATCATTATTGTATAATATGAAAACATAGGGTTAAAAAAGAGGCCTTACTTTCAGGGAATTATAGTAGCTATGCTTGGTTGACCAAAACTCAGTCAAACTTTTTCCTGAGAGACCATTCATTAGCTTGCTTATTACTCCAAGAAAAGAAATGACTAGTCGTTTTAAGGTCTAGAACTTCTAACTAATCAACTCAGTTCTTAAAGTTAGCAGAGTAATTTCTTAATGAAAATGCCCTTATGCTTCCGTTCTATAGAGAGTAAAATTAAAGTCACCTGAAATGAGCCAAAGCCTACCACTCTTCTTTGAAAACTCAGCAGGCTCTTCCAAAAAACCTTCCTATGAAAAATCATGGTTGAAACTATACACTACCGAGGCAAAAAAGGTGTATTCTACTTAACAAAATGCAACTTCATATACATTACCTGCATCTCCAATTCTAGCACCTCAATGTCAACTATTCGAGGATCAAAACCAACAATAATTCTACCATAAGCATGAGCTTGATGATTAGAGAGAAATTGTCACTTGTTACCTAACTTATTAAGAAACTTGAGATTCTTTAATCTGATTTTTGTTTTCAAAATAGCAAAAATCGAAAAATTTCTTTTAGCCAAAAAATCCTTTACAGTCAAAAGCTTTTTGGGGCAATTAAAGCCCCTAACATTCCAAACTAAAATCATAATGGAATGGCTTTGGAGTTTGGCCTTTGATCCTAGTACCTTTCCTCCCCTTCAACATCGAGCAGTGTTGAGTGAAAGGAGGTTGTATAAACACCCCCCCCCCCCCCCCTTGCCTAATCTGGATTTCCACATATGAATCTGGTAGTGTTGAAACAATTTTGGACACCTTGTGACTTGATTTCAGCTCATCATTTCTAGCCTTATCCATTTGGTTTTGATCCCTTATGTCTGGTTCTTCTTGGGACACATTTTGACATAATACCTGCTCATCATTCCCATCCTTCTCATCTCGATCTAGACCCTTAGTTCCATATAACTCCCTTTTTTGAAGATTTTCCTAGTAGGCATCCACCTTTTGCCTTGTAGCTTCAAAGAAGGCTTCCAATAGTAGTCCACTGTTAGAGAATCTTCATACAATGTTCCATTCAACCCTAACCTGATAATCGGAAATTGATCAGGTAGATCCTTAAAGATATTCATAGTAATACATAGCTATGCATAGCCTAATCTTTTCCCATCTGCTGTATTTTTGTTGATGGTAAAACCTATCTACTTGTTTTACACTCAATAACTGGAAGTAAACGGGTCTTGACTTGAAGTAAAAAGAGCAGATATCGATCCCACAGGAATCGATGCCTAGACACTGCTTAATTTAGACACAACTTTGTTTAAGAAACTAAATTATGAAATGCAAATAATTTATAAAATTAAATTAAAATTAAAAGACTAATGTAAACAATGGACATACCGAAATTGCAGAAAATCTGAATTCAAAAAACTAAATACTACAGATGACTTTTTTTTTTCTATTTTGTCTCCCTCCTATTTTACTGATTGAATTATGTCTCACCCTAGATTTCCGAATCTGTTAATTACCCTCTCTTAAGGTGTAACTGTTTACTCCTAATTGAATTAACAGGAATCAATTGGACGATCTCTCAACCTACCCAATGTCTCTACCGGTTCAATTAGTTATCAAACTATCATATGGGTGATCAATTGACTAGTCGAGATCTCTCCTCTAACTATTCAATTAACGTGATGATTTCTAGTCTATAGGTTGTCAACTCTCGTTGTACAATCCTACGCGAATTTCATCTCACTCACTCTTTTGATTTGTTCCAAGATGACAATTAAAAACAATAATCAACAAAGACAATTGTATTCAATTCAATAAAATAGGAGTTCAGCATAATAGTTCCAAAAGCAATCCCTAAAATAAAATTAGCCTACAATGGTTTCCATAACATCATCAACATTCAAATAATCCATTTTTACAAAGAATGGAAGAGATTAAAATGACAGAAAATTGAATAGAACGACTCCCTTTTTTTTTGCCAAAATCTGGAACTTTGGTATTGATGTGCTATTTTGCCCAATCTTGATGATGATCTTTGTCTTCAATATTTTCTCAATGCTCCAAACATTTGTTCTTCACTCAAGGATGATGTTTCTACAGGTGGGTGTCGTTTCTCTTTAAGATGGAGGCTTAAGTCTCTTTTTATAGTCTAAAAATCCTAAGTTTAATGAAGCTTCGTAGATTGCCTCGGATTATAATTCCTACATCCGTAGGAATTGACATGATTCCCACGAGTATAGGAATTTGTCACAGAGGCATCTCTCATTTTCTTCTGTAATTCCCATGTGACGTGGGAATTTTCATGATTCCCAAGAGCGTGGGAATTTGTCACAGATGCACTCCCTATTTCTTCTCCTTTTTGATCTTTCGTTTACCCTCCAAGTTGCTCCTTCCTTCTTCCTACATAAAAATAGTCAATCCTTGCCCTCAATTAACATCAAACACATAAGAATAACAGTGAAAATCAAACTTAATAAAAACATACAAAATGAATCCCAAACTAGAACAATAATCAACAATTATGTTAGAAAACATATGTCAATTAGCTATAAAAACATATCCTAATGCACACCTATCAATTTTCATCCATACAAAGAGGTTGTCCTAAATAATTTGCAATCATATCAAGGCCCTTGGTAGTCCAATATTCCAATGGAGCATTAAACAAGTTAACCCAAAGAAGAACTAACTTTAACTTTTCTATTTCAGGTTGGAACCCTGACTGCCAACTTTGGAGAAATAGTGGAAGGTTCATCACATGCCAAGGTTTTTTTCCAGGACTTTAAGGCCCTGAGCTTTAGAGAAAAAGGTAAATAATGCTAGATTTTTTTCAACTAATAGGCCTTTGCTCTTCTAAGTAATGTTTGCCCACTTTTGCAGCACCAGAAATGGGGATCTTTTCTCCAAAAAGAACCCCACCAGTGAAGCCTCCCATGATCGAGCTCCTTCCTGAAGGACTTCCAGATTTGACGAAATAATGACTCGACCTTGATCTTCCTTAGGGAGGGGGGATAATGTAACATTGTATCTCCTTCCACTACTATTACTTGCTTCCAGTTCTTCTTAAGATCTGAGGAGGATGGACCGTTTTCTAGTGGCTTGGAAATAGCCAAAGTGTGGGAGGGTAATAAGGGAAACTCAGTATGAGAGTCTGCAAAAAAGGCAAGAGGCTCAGGAGCAGGCATAGCTGACAAACAAAGGAGAGGAATGCGGTGCAAAGATAGGGAGAAGATTTCAAAAAGTGGTTACCAAAAGAGGGAAAAGACAGTCAAGGCAGACTGCTAGGAAAGGCAGAAATGCCCCTAGTAGTTAAAGAGGGGTTTAGAGAGAGAGCAAAGGATTTTGGAAAGGAGAGGAGAGACAACAGTTGTTTATAAAGATGAAAAAGCAAGTGCTTATGGCCTGAAGGGGAGAGGAAGATGAAAACAGAGAGCTACGCAGAAGTTTGAAAAAGTGTTGAGAGTTGGAATAGAAGTAAGAGATTGTGGCTTGTGGGGAATATGAAAAGGAAAACTAGAGATTAGAAAGGTTAGAGGCTGGGAGAAGTGAGACAGATTAAAAGATCCCATCTCTTATTTCAATATTAGGTTCCATCACAAATCCTCTCAAACTTGGAGAACACAAGGTTTTTAAAGATGCTTCAAAAATCAAGTCACTAAAAGTTAAACTGATCAAATAAGAAATTTTAAATTTTAAAGATTAATTGACTATCGACTAAATATTAAAATTTTAAAATATGATTAAAATAAATTAATTCAAAATTTTTACGATTGAGTTTTTAATACTCTTTATGTTGACTCACGTGGTCTTTCCTATTTACTCATAGGATCATGTAACATAAACTTTAACCATGTTGGGCATTTAGATAATGTAATGTGATCCAATATGATGTCTATTTGTATAAGAATGATGTGCAATAGAAGTTTGATTTTCTTGTTCTTTTTCTTTTAGTTCTATTTCTCAAACGAAAAAAGAAATAAAGGACTTGACGTAGATCGGCAGTTAAAGTGATTCCAGAAGTTAGAAATGGTTGGCGCCTGGGGGTTGACAGTTGATAGTTGACTAGTTGGTCTTTCTATCGTTCATCTATCTAGAGTTGACCTTTTGTATAAATAAAGGATGACCTGAAGCATATTTTTATTTTTTGGTTCATCTTAACGACATATGCTCAATTCTTTCTTTCTTCAGCAGCCTGAGAGATGTAGCTTTTATAGATTGACTGACAACGGGCTGATTTTATGCTATCGGTATACTATTATAATGCGTAGGTCGTAGATGTTAATTTAGAAGAAGAAAATGAGGGCACTTAAGTTCTTTTACTAATCTATCCTCAAGTTTTAATAAAAATTCAAATAAGCCTTTATTTTTTTGTTTATATAAAATTGCATGAAAAACTAAGAATTAATTTATACAAGTTTTGTTTTATAGTATTAGATGCTACCTTTATTCTAAAAATCGGAAAAACGAAAATGTATTATTAAGAACAACCATAACGAGTTTTCCTATTATTATCTTTTATGAGAATTTGAAAGTTCAATTTCTACCAGAAGCAGTCTCTTTATTATGTATAAGTAAGGTTGTGTACTATCAGACTTCTCCAGACTTCACTTTTTTGCGAGATTTTGAACTGGGTGATGATGATAATGAAATTTCAGCTTCTCCGTACAAAAACAAAAAGATAAAGACAAGCAAGTTTTGACTTTTGGGGCTCAACTATGATGGATGAAGAGAGGTTTGCGATAGAATATTGGCCATAAAGGGTTGAGTCTCTTTGTAAAAAAAAATATAGAAAAAAGCAAAAATATTGGAATTAGGCATTTGATGACACGAATTTATTATCCAAAAATTACAAATATTGGAATTAGGCATTTTGTGATTATCAATGACAAGAATTTATTATCCAAAAATCTTGTAATTTTTGGAATCTATTATAATGCGCCTCAAAGATGCAACTGTGGCAGCAACAGAGAAAACTCCAAAGAAAATGACATTAAACCAATGCCATAGCTTCTGTAGAGAGCTTAGGTTCTCATTCTTCGCCGTCACGTAGAGGTGGTGAGGGATAACAAGTGACAGAGGAACGAGACATATGGACCCAATGAGCCCAATTAAGTCTCCTATAAATGGTAGGAGAGCTGCTATAACTGCACTAACAGCCAAGTAGCTACCTCTTGCCCCCACTCTAAATAAAAGATTCCGAATTGCCAAAGCACTTCCCTTGACGCCATACCTGGTGTCCAAGTACTCGTAGGTTGGGCATGCAATTATCTACAGATAAGCGTACTCATATAAGTAACTTTCCCTTCTTTTTTTTTTTTCCAATAAACAGACTTTTATAGGTTTTGTTTTTGGAAGCAGGATCGTACGTGAAAATTAATGACTGCTTGAAAATTTGCAGCTACGTAGGCAAGTGCCTTGGCCCAAAGTGGACCGCTCAAGTTATTGATCAAATATGAGGATACCGATGAGCCATACGCCCAATACCCAGAAAATATAACAGAGTATACTGGTAGAACTCCAGCTGTGAACTGCACATACAGTGCCTTCATCATGTTTCCGACTGCAGGAGCCCTTACTGTTGCCTGTGGCAAAAGTTAGTGAAGAAGCAACTTTGTTAAAACAAAGGGACAGTTTGATGGACTTAATTGAAAAGGTTTACCTGTATCTCAGGAACCATTCCGGTATTAAATGGAACAACACTGCTGGAGATGGACTCCATTGCTAAAATGATTTTCTCTACCAATGTTCCTGCGGGGATGCTATAATCCCTAGATGCTTCCTTCAGTCCTGGATAAAATCAACCAGAATATGCAACTCCAAGTATACTACTGTGATATGTGAAAGTTACAGTAACCCAACTTACCATCGCTGATGGACACCACAACTGCTACTAGAGCATATATAGAAGTAAGCACAGCCGATAGGCCCAACCAAACTCCTACAGCTGATAAATGAGGAACAATAATCGCAAATAAGAAACATACAAACCCTGCAATGAGATTGCAGTATGGGAGCTTCAGAGCATGGTCATCCTTGAAAAGATCATAAACACCCTGCATCAATGCATCAGAATATGTGTGGACATCAGGATTTTCTAAGTTTCTCAAAGCTAAGAGGGGTGAATCTAGTTCCATTTTTACCTTAATAGCTGAACCAGCTAGAACTATGTATGCAATATTAACCATGAAGAGATCAAGGTATTGCAGCACCCAAACGACATAGTAGCCCTGCTTACCTGTTATCATCAGCATCCACGATCATTTACATAAGAGAAATAGTTATTGGTAATAGCTCCCTGCTGTTTCTGTCTTAGATCATACCGTAGATGTACCCCGCTAGATCTCTGTATCTGATATGCCTCTTTCCGTCAAGCTCATAGAGCTTGGCAAGCAGAATACTTGCATGTAACGAGAGTGCAGATGCTGCAATAACACTAACTACACCAGCTATCCAACCCAGATGAACCATAATGGCCTCCGAATAACCCATTATATAAGCACTGTTGACGTTAACGGTGAGCACAAAGCATATTTGGATCCATGAATCTGCGAAATTCCTACGTCTTAGCAACAAATTTTTTTACATGTCCTTTGCCCTAAATCTAGAAATCGATATAAGCAGTAAAGTAACTCATTAACTTCACCTGATCATTGTTTTTGAAACATATAAAACGGTGATTGCTAACCAAAGGAAGTTTACCAATGAATCCCAAACATTCGGTGAAGCTTACAAACTCCAAACAGAGTTTCTTTATCATTCAACTTCATTCAAACGACAAACAAAACTAATACATACAAATATTCAACCCTTATGGACAGTGGTTCGGCAGCCAAAGTATAAATAGTGAAGGAAATAAGGATGTGAAAACCTCCATCTTGTTCACTGAAAAGAAACCACTTGTTAAATTCCAACGTGACTATGCAATCTCCTCTTCTATAAAAATCTCTACTCTTCCAAAATGAACTTCATTGAAAAGTTCTAAACCAAAAAAAGAGAAAAGGTCGAAACCTTCGCTTATCTGATGAGCAGTCATTGGAACTTCAGTGGACTGCTCGTCGTGAAATGATGACGAAGCCACATATGTCTTCGGTCCATGTTCTAGTCCCTGATCAGCCAAGAGAGGAACCTCCTCTGTTTCTTCGCCTACATTTCTAGTGACCGTCATTGTCACACCAACCCCTGTATAATCCTCCAGTAGTGTCCTGAATCAGAGTAAACACAACAAACAAAAGAGACACGCTTCTATATTACAGGAGAAGTAATGAAACTCTTTATCCAAGTGATTCTTGGTGCCTGTCGTGTAGTCTTTCTCTGCAGTGAAGCGTGTTGTGAGTCTTTCTTCGCATGACAACAACGGGCGGAACTTGAAGACAGTTTTAAAGGAAATAGAGGAAAGTTAAGAGGTCCAAGAAAATTAGTTGTTGCTAACAATTAGACTCTTAGGTTTTGTGTTGACTGGTCGGTTTGTATGATTACATGCACGATCACTATTCAAGTCTCCCTAGATAAGCATCCCAGCAGAATTTTGAAAATCGGTAAGAGAAGATCCAGTTCAGGGTAAAAACTCCAAGTTCCAACGTGAAAGAGAATGAACGAAGAAAATATAAAACATACCTAAATTTGTTTCTATAACTTCCAACTAACTTTTCGAAGCTTGTGAACAAGTATAACTCTGAGTGTATTGTGATGTATACGAAGTATACGAAAGAAGAAGTTCTAGATGCTTTTATTATTATGATATGTACAAAAGAATACAATGACTGACTTTATATTACAAGCTTCTTGGAGCTGAATCTGAGAAACAGAAATCATAACTGATAAGGATAAGGACAATTGATTGAGTTATTATTTTATTGTTGTATAGTTCTTATCTATCTGTTGTAACATCCTCTAGTATATCCGATTTGCAGTTGTAACTTCAGTTTATATATTCATGTAATCTCTGAATTAGAGTATCAATGAAAACAATAACAATCGTATAGATTCTTTATGGTGTCAGAGCTTCTTACCTAACGGTTTCCTTCTTTTTTTTTTCAATCACCATTCCGCTGTTAACTTAGCGACGTCTTTGTTTCCATGGCCATTAACGACAGAAACAATGAAGCCAATCCAAATTTGGTTGCTGTTCTTGATGCCAATTCCAGGATCATCATTCTAAATATGCAATCAAGCTTTAAACTTACAGGCTCGAATTATCCTGCGTGGAGGATTCAACTCACATCCCTCCTTGATGGTTATGACTTGATGGGATTCGTAAATGGCAACCTTCCTCCTCCTATAAAAACAGACGACAATTATCGACGCTGGGTGCGCCAAGACAAGATGGTCTTGCACGCCATCACCTCTTCTGTTCATGAATCTATCATTACCATGCTTGGTTCAGTTGAATCATCGCGTGATGCCTGGACATTACTTGCTCGGATGTATGCTAAGAGGTCAAGATCACGAATAATGAGTCTCAAAGAGAGACTATTCTCGCTTACTAAACAAGGGCTATCCATGACAACATATCTTCACCACATCAAGGGAATTTCAGATGAACTTGCGATAATTGGTGGTCCAGTTGAGGATTCAGACCTTGTTATTCATGCTCTCAATGGTCTACCGATAGAATACAAAGAGATTTGTGCAGCTCTACGTGCTCGGGATGAACCTATATCCTTTGCTGATCTATTTGACAAGCTTGTGGATCAAGAAACCTTCTTGCTGTGACAAAATAAAATCGTTGGCCTACCTGTTGTCTCCGTGAATGCTGCTGTGAGAACCTGGACAACGCCTAGCAGAAATAACAATGGTGGGCAGCAGCACTATAGGCCAAACAGTGGTGGTGGAGCTGTTCCTTCCAGGTTTGATCGCAACGTTGTATGTCAATATTGCAAGAAGCCTGGTCACACGGCTAAGACATGTCGAAAACTTCGAAAAAAACTGGGCAACCTCCTGCAGTACCTGGGTAGTGGCGTCCCTCTTCTGCTTGGCGTACGCCCTCGGCGAACTTTGCTGCTCATGTCTTGCCTGCAGATCAGCTCCCAAACGCTGCACCACAGCAATACTGGTCTGCGCAGCCTTCTTATCAGCACAGCGTCAACTGGCCAGCGTCACAGCCCAGCGGGTGTGCCTCTACTCCAGCATGCTACCATGTGGCTAGCGGAGCCAGTCCTTCGTCTTCAAGCTCCTCTGCAAGTCAACAGTGGGTTTTAGATTCGGGTGCTACTCATCATGTTACAAATGAGATGCAAAATCTCAATTTAACCAGAACCTATTCAGGTAATGAGCAACTTCAAGTCGGCGATGGTTATACACTTCCTATCACTCACACGGGTAGTCTTCGTATCCTTACCAACTCTAAACCTTTATTTTTTCGTGACATTCTTCTTGTTCCAACTATAAAACATAATCTCCTCTCAGTTAAAAATTTTTGCACTCACAACCAAGTTTCGGTGGAATTTTTTCCAAACTCTTTTCAGGTGAAGGATTTACGGACGAAGGAGGTACTTCTCTCGGGAACTTGTCACGATGATCTCTATAATCTCCAACTTCCAATCACCAACCCTACTGCCTTCTTTACCAATGTCTAACGTCCAGATGTTCTTCATCATGTTTTTGGTCATCCGTCAAATAAAGTCTTGCAACTTCTTCAATCCAGACAGCAGCTCAAACCCAGTTCAACTAGATCGTTAGTTTACGTCTCTTACGCATGTTCCAAAAGTCATAAACTTCCTTTTTTAAGTCAGCGTGTTTGTAGCTCTAGGCCCCTAGAGTTGGTCTTCTCCGATGTTTGGGGACCTGCTTCTGTTACCTCCCTAGATGGTTATAAGTACTATGTTGCCTTTTTTGATCATTTTTTAAAATATGTCTGGCTTTATCCACTTAGAAATAAATCAAATGTTCTTATTGTTTTTCAACAATTCAAAACTCTTGTCGAATCATTCTTCAACTTCAAAATCAAGTCACTTTACTCT
>JANZXR010000172.1:14786952-14805789 GCA_027575705.1 Erythroxylum echinodendron
ATTTGGGGTTCAGATTTCTGCTCCTCTCTGATCTGTTATTTCCTCCCACTGAGGAGGCCTGTCCTGACACTACCCTGGAATGTCTGCTCTGATAGGAGGCACCACTACCACCCTGACCCTGAGTGCGGGAGCTCTTCTCGCCCCTGTCAGTTGTAGGAGCACTCCCCCCTTTTCTGGAAGACTGCACTCTACTCTTTCTCTTCCTACTCACCTCCTGCTTAATATTCTCCAGCTTTTCAGCCTAAAGTGCACCATCCACCAACTGCTGATAATCACAGAAATTGTGAATTATCACCTTCTCCTTGATCCCCAGATGGAGACCTCCCTCAAACTTGCGGCACTTATCCTCTTCATTAGCCACAATATGAACTGCATACTGGGACAGTTGTGTGAACTTCAGCTCATACTCGCTCACACTCATGTCCCTCTAAGTCAGATTCAGAAACTCCCTGGCCTTCTCTTGGATATAAACCCGGGAGAGATACTTTTTTCTGAACAACTCCCCAAAATCCCTGCATGTCAACACTGGAGGCACAGCCTAACTATAGGGCACTGATTCCTACCAGTGGAGAGCATCCCCCTGCAGTAAGCTAACTACATAATCATGCTTCTCTTCATCAGTGCACTTAATCTGCATTAGTACCCTCTCTGTCCTCTTTAACCAAGCTTTAGCCTCTTCCGGATTGGTGGTACCATTAAAGTCCACCGCTCCGTATTTGGGTCCAACATTTAATAAGGGAAAATTAATGTTAATAGGTATTTGGGTAATGAAGCTCGAAAAAGAAAAGAATTCCTAATCATATCTATATTAATGTATGTGATAAAAATATGATCTCGAATAGAAATTCAAGGCAAAATCAGGATTTACCTGACATGAAGGTAACATCTTATTAAAAGACAATGAGACTAATATGGGTGTGTCAGTCTAATAAGGCTCAAAATCTCACCAGCTTTGTCTACCATTAGTCACTGCTCTTCTAAAGATAATGCACATCGGCCAATCACAAAATTAAAAACACATGCTAAAGTTTTTATGAAATTATATAGTCAATTCACACTCTAATCATGACTATATAGTCCTAGGAGCAATATAAAATGAGAAAATGTTTGTTCCATTTGTTTTATTCTTTCTATCATTTAGATTGAAAACTTAAAACAAGTAAAATAAACAAATTCAAAAATATACATGCATAAAAAAAACTAATGCGAAAAAGTAAAGGAAAATAAATTTACTTCCCTTTGTTGCCTCCCAAGAAGTGCCTTTGTTTAGAGTCACCGGATTGACTCCTTCTTCTCCTCATGTGACAAAATTGTGATCTTCAGGTATTACAGTTAGTGCCACTTCCACTCGAGGTTGCTCTGGACAGGGTCTTAGTTGATCATCATTCCCATTTAGCATCCTCCCTATCCTTAGACTTTCGATCTCTATTGAGTCCATGCTTTCTTGAAAGATCTCAAATGTCTCTTAACCTTTTTCCTTGTTTAATTCCTTTAACCTGCTAGGTAAAATTAAAGAGCCATTCTTAACAACAAAATGGAACTCAGTATTTATTTCCAAGCTAAAAGATATAGTCTTTTCTGCCTCAAGCTCCTCCTTAACTTCTTCGACACAAGCAATTCGTTAAGGATTGACTTGAAAATTCTCAAGCTCCTTATCACTCTGTAAGGTTTCCACACTAACGTCCACGGGGTATACCTCGGGTTGATATGACTGCTCCTCTTTAATTTGTGATTCTAGATGTTCCTTCCTCATTGCTATTTCACCCATTTGGCTTATCAAGTTCTGATTTCTAGACGTTATATACCTCATTTTTTGCTGGAACTATTGGGCATTCTGTTGAAGTTGTTGCATACTCTCTTAAAGTTGCTGCATACCTTATTTAAATTGAAGATTATTTGCAATCACAACATTCATCAATTCTTCTAGAGATGTACTTAAGTTTTGACAAGAAGCTTCTGGTCCACATGGGAATAACTGTGTATCCTACAAACTATCATAGAAGTAATTCTGATGGTTATCCCGTTGATAGGTATGCATTAGTCTATATTTTCCTATATAATTGGTAAGTGTTTCTTGCATAATTGTTGATTACTGTTCTAGTTTAGGATTCATTTTGTATGTTTTCACTTAGTTTGATTTCCATCATTGTTCTTTTATGTTTGATGTTAATTTAGGGTAAGAATTGACTATTTTTATGTAGGAAGGAAGATGGACCAACTTGGACATTGAGCTAGAGATCAAAGAGGAAAAGAAAAGAGGAAGTTTTCTATGGCCAATTCCCACGATCGTGGGAATTACATTCCGAGATAATACATGGGGCCTCATTAAACTTAGGATTTTTGGACTATTAATAAGCCTCCATCTTAGGGAGGGACGAAAACCTTATGTAGAAACACCATCCTTGAGTGAAGAACACATGTTTGAAGCCTTGAGGAAGGATTAAAGTTAAGGATTATCATCAAGATTGGGAAAAATATCACATCAACACTAAAATTTCTAGATTTTGGCAAAGAAGAGAAAGAGTTTCGTTATTTAATTTTCTGTCAATTTTACTTCTTCTATTCTTTGTAAAATGGTTTATTTGAATGTTGATGATGTTATGGAGACCATGAGTGGCTGATTTAGTTTTAGGGATTGCTTTTGAACTATTTTCTTAGAACTCCTATTTTATTGAATTGAATGAAGTTGTCTTTGATGATTGTTGATTTTATTTATGTTCTCACAATAAATCGAGAGAGTGAGTAAGATTAATTATGTAGGGTTGTATAACGAGAGCTGGAAACCTATAGACGTACAATCATCATATTAATTTATTAGTTAGATGATAGATCTCGGTGAAGTCAGTTGATCACCCATAGGATAGCTTAATAACTAGTTGAATCGGTAGAGTCATTGGATAGGTTGAGAGATCGTCCAATTGATTCCCTTTAATTCAATTAGGGACAATTAGTTATACCTTAAGAGAGGGTAGTTAACACATTCAGAAATCTAAGGTCAGACACAATAAAATTAATAAAATAGGAGGGAGATAAAATAGGGTAAAAAGTAATCTATAGTCTTTAGATTCTTAAATTCCAATTCTTTTGTACTTTGTTATTGTCTATTGCTTTGTTTTAGTCTTTGAATTATAATCTAATTTTTCATATTATTTTCATTAAACAATTTCGTTTCTTAAACAAAATTTTGTCTAAATTAAGCGGTGTTTGGGCATCAATTCCTGTGGGATTGATATTTCGTCTATTTTTAACTACAAGTCACGACCTGTTACTTGCAATGTTTTGAGCGTAAAACAAGTAGATTGTATTACATGATTACACTCAACACCCATCCACAACCAAAGTTAGGTTAATCAGTTTAACCTTGGTTCTAGGATTGTGAATAAGAGTTATAAAAGAAATAACTTCTATCCATGTCATTGTTTTTCACATAAATACCAAACAAAAAGTGAAAAGATCAAGAAATACCTGAAAAGAAACTAACTAAAAACAAATATGTACAAAACACTAATACAAATCACAAAAAAACTAAAACACTGCACTCCCCAGCAACGCCACCAAAATTGACAGCGTGTCGTAATGTTAGTCAAAATAAAAACTTGACTACTACTATAGCAGTGGTGATTCTAGGTTGATCCCACAAAGAGTGTATGTAAAGTTGTTGAAATGAAATTAATTGGTGTTTAGGTAAAAGATGTGGAAGTAGGGATTCTAAAGAGTGCCATGTTCCTTTAATTTGTTTGATTGACTTGACTACTGCCCTCTTTCCCTCACATTGAAGATTTCTCCGGTGAGCAGGAAACCTGAAAAGCATTGAAAAAGATAGTAAAAAGAGTTTGAGATCAAGATCAAAGTGGTGCTTTTCAAAGTTTTGTGGCCCATATGCTATGATCGTGGGCTGGTTTCCATGTTTCTGTCACGATTATGGCCTATTTGTAGGCTATTTTTTTGGCCCGAAAGTCTCCGAAATCTCCATTCTTCGATGTTGACCCTGAAATACTAATAAACACATCAAGGTTCCTCAAAAACATAATATTTAAGCTCAAAGACTTATACTAACCCATAAAAAACACTTAAACATAAAAACTAACACAATTCTAACCTAAACTCATACTAAATACTCAAATTGACACTTACTACATAACAAATTAAGCCCTAAAACATAATGTAATTCACACCTATGAACATCCCCAAACTTAAACATTTGTTTGTTCTCAAGCAAACAAAACAAAAAATACATAACAAACACACAATACACAATGTAGTAATGAGGCAATGGCTTCAACTTTATGAAATAAATTTAATCTTAAACACAATCATTCAAGTTATATCAAATTATTAACATGCAAAATTTGTGTCTAGGGCTTTGAACTAAATATACAGATTAATTGAGATTTAAATGTTCAATTATTTACCTTTTTCAATTTCGCACACACATTAATAATTCTTTGGTCATTCAGACTCTGTAACTGCTCCTAAGTACATTTTTATGAAAAGTCATGCTATTACCAGTTCGGTGAGTTTTTATTAAAAAACACACATATTTTTCTATTTTATTTATTTATTGAACATGGACTTAGCCTTTTTACACGGAGGCAAACATTGGTAATGAATGTCGATCCGATTACTCGACTAAGTCATGTTTTTATTAAGCTATTTGGTTGGAACATCATTACAAATTTTTGATGTAGAGGCACACATTTGTGATGTGTGTCGATCTAGTTACTCGGCTATATCACGCTCTTAACTAGCCACTAACTCTATTCATAACCCGAAGGCTAACGGAATAGTTATTTATTTAACAAACATACTTTTTTTAATTGTCTACCTTGTTGTTTTAGCTATTCGTTTCCATGAAAGATACTATTAAAATTACTTAAGTTGAAAGGCCTCAAATTATGAATGAATGTGACAATTTAAAGGGTGACAAATAGACACTAAATCCTAATTAATTTGTATATTTATCCAAAGACCTTAATTTGATAATTTTTATGAGTTAATGATTCTTCACAACCTAGTAGACTATGTTTAAAATTAAATCAATTTCAATCCATCTACACAAACGACACATTTAAGCAATTTACAAAATGGAACCTAACAGTTATCATACCATATGCAAAATCATATATAAAGTAAAACACATACCCTCCCCACACTTGAACAACACATTGTCCTCAATGTGAGAAGGGAACAAACAAGCACATAAAAGAAAAGAAGAAACATAAATCAAAGTAAACATAAAATAAATAAAAATAAAAATAAAAAATAAAGATTAAGACTAATTTGAAAAAAAGTGGGTTAGACAAAATCTCCATCTTAGTGAGCTCGTTCCAATAGCGAGAAAAATCATCATGTTGGTCGATAATGGAGGATTCGGGGAACCCACACATATCGCACATAATTTTTATGTTAAGTTCATAAGCACTTCTTCTCAACCTAAACCACATTTCCTTGGGGTTCCTAGGGTCATAGAACGGGGAAGTAAAAATTTCCAAAGTGAGCTCCTGATAAATAGGAAATTGGAAATGCATAAAATTGGCCCATTGGATTCGTTCAGCTAAGTTCTTTACCCTATTGTGCAATTTTAACCTATCGAGCATTTCAAAATTAAAATATTTAGGAACTACTATTTTTCTACCATTTAGGGATTGGAAACGAATACCTTCCTCCTCTTTGTAGATCGGGAAGGGTGCTCCAAAGTCTACTGTTATGTTCTTCTCCCTCATCCCACAACTTGATTTCATCCTGATCATTGCTCCCATCTAGTTGATTGCTTAATGCGCAACATATTTGTATGAATAGGTAGAGTTTGGAAGAAATTTGGAAGTTTGAAATTTTTATAGAGAGATGTGAGAGCGTTTGTAAGATTTAATTCTAGAGATATAAAGTAAAAGTGAAAGTGAATGAAAAAGTGAGGTTAGAAATGAATATATAGGTAGTTGGAGGGTAAAATGGTAAGATTTTCTTTAAAAAATGCATGTTCCCCTTCTCTGCCCAGTCATCGGCTATGATTGTGGCCTGTAGTTTTCCACTGATTGTTAATTTTTCTTCTTTTTTTCCTTTCACATTCTTTTCAAAATCACTACTTAATTCTTTTATGGCCTTTTCACCTCTCTTTTGCTTACTTGATTGATCATCTAATTTATATCAAAGTCTATTCCTTCTTTATTTTATTTAGAAATAAAATAATCCTAACTATTGAATTCAAACTTTCTAACAAAAACAATCAAAAGACATAAAATTCTATGGGTTGCCTCCTATGCAGCTCTTTTTTTAACGTCAGTAGCTCGACGCTCTTTCTAACTCATAGTGGTTCAAATGAAGGGCACAATAGTAATGCAGCCACTAATCGTACAATTTCCACATGAGCTACCATGTTATAATTTCCAACTTCCTTATGATTTTCCTTCTTTCACATTCTTCTACGTGATCTTTTCTTTTTGAATGCATTTCTGGGATCCTCAATATCTTCCAATTTTCCTAAAGGTTCAAGTTCTTTGATATCTATTAGAGGTAAAGGAGAACAGTAATCTTTTTTTGACATTTTGAAGGTTAATTACTTCTCTCCTATACTCAGAGTTAGTTCACCCCTTCAACATTAATGATTGAACGAGCAGTGGCCAGGAACGATCGTCCAAGAACTATAAGGGTCTCCACATCTTTTCTAATATCCAATATATAGAAGTTTACAGGAAAGATGAATTTATCAATTTGCACGTGCACATCCTTAATGATCCTCTTCGGTTGATGAACTGTTGTATCAGTCATCTTTATTAACAACTTCGTGAGTACTAACTCTCTTAACCCTAATTTTAGACTAAAGGTATAGGGCATCATATTGATACTTGCGCCTAAGTCCACGAATGCCCTGTTAATATTGACTCTATTTATACTGTAAGGAATGAAAAAATCCCCTAGGTCCTCTTTCTTCTGTGCTATGTAAGGATTTTCTTCTTCTATATGCTCTTTAACCTTCTTTTGGACTGATTCCTTTATAGTGATCCTTGTTTGTAATTGTTCCATTATGTTTTCAACCCTATTTGATTCAATCTCCTTAGAATTCTTTATTGCCCTACTTGACATTGACTTCCGTTGGGCTAGAATAGGGTATGGGAATTCAAATCGAGTTTCTCTAATTGGTTCAATTTATAGCTCATATTGAAGGAATTCCATAATTACCTGTCCTTCTTCTTTATCTTTGTGTTCCTTCATATGTTCAGGTTCCTTCTCCTTGGTCTGAATAATAGCTACGATTCGTTCTTTTAGGTTAGACTGGGTATTGTTTGGAAGGGTTCCTGCATTCTGAGTAGACATTGCCTCTGCTAGTTGGCCTACTTGGATTTCCAGATTATGTATTAACGAGGCATGGTTCTTTGTTACTTGTTTGAACTTGGTCTCGAGCCTCCTATGTGTATCCTCTATATCTCTAGTTTTATCAAAAATATTATCCAACTTAGATACCATCGAGCTTGATTTATCTTATTAGAAGCTTGCTTGTCCTTGTGGCCTGAACTGTCCTCCTACATTATTCATCCAAGAAAAGTTAGGGTGATTTTTCCACCTAGAGTTGTAGGTGTTAGAGTAGGGATTGTTGCCCCCTCCTCGTCATATTGTGCCCCCATATAATTTACTTACTTCGGATTGTTTTCCTTCATCAAGTAACACTTCACGGTATCATGGTCCATTTGTACACCGAACTCACACTTTAGTTGTACAGCTTTCACCTGGACTGAGGATGAAGCCTTCATGCTATTGAGCTGTCTTGTCAAGTTGTCAATGTTTGCTTACATTTCAGTCATCTGATCGATAGCCGCAATACCTTTTTGCTCTCAGAATGAATTAGTTTGTCTATTCCACTTGTTCGTCTAGAGGTAGCTATTGCTCGCCATCTCCTTTATCAGCTCTTTTGTTTCCTCAACTGTCTTCCTCATTAATGATCCTCCTAAAGTTGTTTCTATTGTGCTTCTTATCGGTGGGTTTACTCTATTGTAAAATGTTTACAACATGAATTCCTTGGGTAGGTTGTGGTGTAGGCAATTCCTCACTTCTGTGTATCTCTCCCATGCTTCATAGATCGATTCCCCATCAGCTTACTGGAAATTAGTAATTTCCTTAATGATCTTAGTGGTCTTGGTCAATGGGAAATACTTATCTAAGAAAGCTAGAACTAGTTGATCCCATGTTGTAGCATTTAATGGGCTACGGGAATAATACCAAACCTTTGCTCTATCTTTAAGGGTAAAGCAAAAAAGCCTTATTAGGACCGTATCTTTCGACATCTAGTGGTACCGAAAGGTATAACAGATTTTGAGGAAGTTCACTATATGTGCATTGGGGTCTTTGTTTGCTATCCCATAAAATTGCACGTTCTGTTGAAATATGTTTAAGAGGACTGGTTTAATCTCAAAGGAGGCTGCTTAAAAGGACCTAGCTACTTCTTGGTTAGCTGCACTGAACCTTGGCCTCATGAAGTCCATCAGGGTCTGTTGTTGACATCCTTGGTTCGCTCCGTGATCCATAGTCTACTGAAATTCCTCATCTATTGTTGACTTCACAATATCCTCTTCTTCTTCACGTTGAGCTTTCCTAATGGTTCATTCTAGTCGAGTGATATCTAAGTCTAAAGTTTCAGTTGCATGACTTGAACCTCTTATAACTCTTTTGTTCATACAAGAGCATGATTTTTGAAATAAAAAAGAAAGAATGAAAACAAAAAATTAAAAACTAAATTAAACGCTTTAAACTAAAGGACTAACTAATTGCCTACTCGGCAACGACGCCAACAACTTGATTACAGGTTTTTGATATAACAAAGTTTTAATAATTTAACCTCAATATTTCGTAAGCACACGAGTTGTTCACATAGTACCTAAGGTTTCAATCCCACGAGAAGGGTTAATCTAATCCTAAAATCTAAGGCTAAACACAATTTGCAATAATTTAAACGAACAAAACTATTCAAGAAATTATTTCAATTACGTAATTAATTCCAATAATCAAATTAAAAAATGTAAACAATATAGCAAATGCAAAACCCAATCAAGAATCAACCTAGGAACTACCAATTGAGAGAAAGGGGAATTTTATCTGACTTTAATGAAAACCTAATTGATTATGAATTTATTAGATTACTAGTTTTAAACGGTCCTAGGGTTGATTACTCTCTCTCGAGTTATAACCATTAACCATAATTATTAACCCTAATTAAATTATGGGAATTGAAATATCTCGATTCACAATTTATCCAAAACCTAAATTAGATCCGAAGTTGTCCCAAAAACTATCGAAAACCTATGCAAGATCTCTTGTTACACAAATTTACTAGTTTGATTTAATTAAATTACCTAACTCTCATTATCCTAATTTAAAGATTTTTCACTCGATTCACCCTCAAAGGTTATTATTGAATTATGCAAGTGCAAAATTGAAATTACAAGAAATCTAATAAGAATGCAACAATCAAAATTCATTAATATTAAAGATAAAATATCCCGAAGGTGAGTTTAGACAAATACTCAACATTCAACGAATCTGTCATCTACGGCTATCTTAAATTCTATACAATCATAAAATTGAAATTAAACCAGAAATAAACACCGAATCGATGACGGACATAGCAATAGTAGGAAATCTCCTGTTCTAGGAAGTACTTCGCGAAGGCTTCTTCTTTACGTATCTCTTCCTTCTTTTCTTTCTCAATCTCTCAATAAAGCTCTTTACCTCTTGTGTCTTGAGCAACTTTAAGGTTTTTTCGAGGTCGAAATGGTCCAAAAAATTCTCAAAACTTGACCTTTTCTCTTGTTTACACGTCTGCCCAATGTTGGCCACGATCTTGGCCCGCGTCAAACCTTTTTGTCACGATCGTGGCCTGAGGAAAAGTCTTCTATCACTATCGTGGCCTATATACCACGATTATGGGCTGGCTCCCATGTTTCTGTCACAAGCCCAAAAGTCTCTAAAACTTCTCTGTTCTTCGATGTTGATCTTGAAACACTAACAAACACATCAAGGTACCTTAAAAATATAATATTTAATCTCAAAGACTTATACTAACCCATAAAAAGCACTTAAACACATAAACTAACACAATTCTAAGCTAAGCACATACTAAATACTCAAATTGACACTTAATACATAACAAATTAAGCCCTAAAACATAATGCAATTCACACCTATCAGAAGTGAAAAATTAGCCTGAGGTAAACTCTTAAAGCTTTTAAGCCACCAAAAGTGATAAGCTTTAGTGTCAGCGACATTAGACGCAACAATCTTCATTTCAAAATGTGATAGTGATAAAAAAAATTTCTAGAGGAATATATCGTTGACAACATTTTCTTTAAAAGGCACCCTACTGGATAATCTAAGAAGTCTATAATAAGTGGAACTCCCAAAGATAGGCTAAGTTGCTTACTCTACAAAGGAGGGAGATACATTTTAAAACCTAAGGTCGTAATAGAAGGGTTGGGTTTTAGGGCTTTGTTACCACTAATAATGAAGACTTTGGGATTGGTATAAACCAAAAAGCTTTGATAGACAACCATATGGAGGACTTGAAAGTTTTGAAAATGTTTAACTACTGAGGTCTTTCAGAGAATTCTCCAAAAGGATTCAACTAGCCTATAGATTGGGACTTCATAGACAACAAAATATTGAAGATGTCTTTAAAAAACTTACTACATAAACATGTATACAACCAAAGGCTAAGAAAATTAGGAAATCAAAAAAAGGTAAAGCTTCTTTATCCCTAAGCTTATGAAAATAAAAAGTCCAAAGCTAGACAAACCACTCAAATATTTAAATGATGCAAAGGAAAATTAGAATGGAATTTCCTCAAATTTCTATATAAAAATCCTAAGAAAATAGAACCTAAAGAAAAAAGCCTATCATAAGCGACTACTTTGTAAAAAGGAAGGAATTTCAAGTTGGGTTTATTATTAACAGGGAAAAAGATAAATGGTTTAAAAGAACCCGATTGAATTTCACATGTTCTTCTTCAAATAAACGAGTTCTCAAAGAAGCATAGCTGTCTAATAATCCAAAATAAGAATAACATTTAATAATGCCATTATACGAAGTAGGAATTTCTTTAACCAAGTAAATAAATTCCCTGTTGATAATAGGCAATCCAGTTAAGAAGAAAATGTCTTTCAAAGGAATAAAAGCATGTTTGAAAAGGAAGATAAATGAATTACATGAAGGATTCCAAAATTTCATAATCATAAACACTAGATAGGTTGATAATAGGATTTCTGAAAAGAGCTATCAATTGAAGAAGGCATTGCCTCCTCTAGGCCAAGTGATATAATAAGTATTCACTTATCTACCCTTTTAACCTATTGGTCTACATTTTTATATTAGGGTTTTAGGGATTCAGGAGTTTGGAACATAATGAATTCTATAGGGAAATTGACTTTACTTGTTTCTCCTAAATAAGGGAGCTATAGATGATGAGCATCTATGGAAGGGGAGTCCCAATAGTAAGAGGAAAGCTATATTCATAGTCGAAGTGTGGATAACCTTCAATAGTGTGGAAAATAAGAATTCAAATATTATAATTTACATATTAAAAGGAATATTAAAGCATAATCTTTTCCTAATTCTTATAAAAGGTGAAAGGGCTCAGATGGAATGTAGATAACTTCATATTTAACATCCTGTAAAAAGAAACAAAGTTAGGGAAAAATGTAGGTATTTTTTTAAAATGATGAATTTAGATACATACATATGTGGCATTTAGCTCAGCAGAATTTGTTGAAGAGGAAGAAAAGGTGTTGTGAGAAAAAGCAATAATTGCAGAGCTCATAAGAGAAAAATATGGGGGGCTAGAAGAGATAATAAATGATTGTTTGAAAGCTAAGGAGTAAATTGAAGAAGTAATAAGAAGCATTTATAGTATAGAAATAATCAAATCCTAAGGGAACAGTAAAAGGTGAGAATTTAAAGAGATTTACCATCTTTTGTAATGGATAATGATTTCAAATTTGAAACGATTCTAATGTAATCTTTGGATTTGACAATTCTTATCTGTAAAACATTGTTTGAGATTTCAAAGACTTCTCATAAATGACATTACTCAGTTTAACTCATGAATCTAACGTAGAGTCCTACTAGTTTTTAGAGTGGAATTCTAGTTAGCCTAAAGCAAATTAAGGCTATTTAGCCCATAAATGAAAGGTGTCCAAATCTAGAAGTCTTAAAATTCATTTAGCTAAAGCACTCATGCATACAAGGATCAATGGAAAAGTTCAAAATTCAATAATTCCTTACAATTATGATTGTCATGTGTTTTAAAGAAATTTAGTGTAAGGAGGTAGTTTGCTGAAATATAGGGGAATGGATTGGAAGTCAGATAATGGAGAAAAATATGGAAGTTGAGACAATGATGGAAGGTAGTTAACAAAAACTTTTTTAAATGGGCTGGAACTTAAGCAGTTACAAGATTTAGAATTCTAAAATATGGAAGTGGCAGATAGTTAGCTAAAATGTAGGAAAGTAGGCAGTTATAGCATAAAACTGTTATTAATTCAACATCATCATTAGGATAAGGGATGATTGACACAACATTTAATCTCCATACCAACACAGTATAATAAAATAACTCATTAGAAAGATTAATAAATCTATTTAAAACACGTTTTTGTTATTTTTCACCTTTCTCTACATTGCAAATTCTTTCTTATTATATCAAATTCTCTCTTATAGTTTGTAATTCCCTTTTGCAATAATCAGTTACTTTCTTCACTTCAGATTTCATTTCAACTTATCTTAGCATTTTAGTATCTTAGAATTCGATTTTTTTAAAGTTTTTTGAAGCCCACTTATATCATTGATAAGAAGTCAAGTTCAAATTTTGAAAAAATTCCTCTTTGGTATGCTTAAATTCCATATTTACACTAAACAATATGTTTGAAGCCCACTTATATCATCAATAAAAAGTCAAGTATAATTTTTGAAAAAAATTCCTCTTTGGTATGCCCAGATTCCAAATTTACACCAAACTATATGATATGAGCTCATAACCTTAGTCTGACTAGACTTCTTTGATAAATTTATTTCATATATAATTGAATGATTCTAACTTACAAAATTAGAGACTTGAATTTTATTCATGTATAGAATTGAAATAAGTGTTGAGATTTGTTTGGTTTAATATTGAGTTGATGTTTAAACTCACCTTTGGATTTGATTCTTGATGATTAATGAAGTTTATTCAATTTTTTTTAATTGATTGGATCGTGATTTAAGTCCTGTTCTAAATAACTTGGCAATATATTGAGAGGGTGAGCAAAGTGAAAATAATCAATTTGGTCTAACGGGAGGTGGTAAACTGATAGGTAAAAGATTAAATCAAACTAGTAGAATCCTGTAACAAGAGATCGAGCATAGGTTCCCGGTAGGTTAGTAGACCACTTTAGATCTAATTTGATTTTTGGGTCGATTGTGAATAGAGAGATCGGAATTCCTATAAATTGAATTAGGTTTTATTAATTAGGGTTAAGAATTATAACTCGAGAGAGAATAATTCACCTTAGGACCATCTAGGCCCATTGAGTCAATAATTGTATAATTGGTTAAGTTTTTTAATTTCGAATTAAAATCCCCTTCCTCTCACCTGGTGATTTCTAGGTTGATTTTGGACTTGGTTGTGTGATTGCTTTTCTGTAACTTTTAGCACTTTCAATTCTTATATCCAATTATTAATTAATTTACTTTTCTGCTGTAGTTGTTAGGTTTATGACCTAGCTACCATTAGACTTAGGACTAGTTCCTTTCCTCATGAGATCGACATCTTAGGTACTACACGAACGACCCGTGCACTTGCGGTAATGACCAAAGTTAAAATATTGAAACCTAGAGCGTGTAACCTTGAAAGAACAAGTTTTTTGGCACCATTTCCAGGGAAGGCAACTTAGTTATTTAGTTTAAGGCTATATCACTATCTTTTGTTTTCGAATTTGAAGAGATAAAATGAGAGAAAAAAAGAAAAAAAAATTTGACAAAAGGTAGAGACACATCAAGACTTCTTAGAGTGAGAATGAGACATTTAAAGAGTTGAATGCTAAGAAGAGATATAAAGAACGATCATGGAGGATGTATATTATAGGAAGCAAGGGATGTTTATGGAGTTCAATGAGCCCCAATTTGGATGGGGAAATCATCATCCTTATAGGAACACTTACAATTCGGGGTGGCAGAACCACCTAGATTTCTATTGGTCTAAAAATGCAAGTACTCAAAGAGGAAACCAAGATCTATTTGAATTTCAACATGACGAATCCAGTTCATGGGATTCTAAATTGGAAAAGATCTTGGATAAGCTCAATGGAAGAAGGGCAGAAGAGACTAAAAGAGCAAATTGATCAAGTGACAGAAAATCATGCCACTTACATTTATAACTTGGAGATTTAAGTAAGACAACTTTTCCATATATTTTATAAGAGAACTGTGGAAGACTCTTTAAGAAAAATTAAATTAAAATAATTAGAGCAATATAAGGCTATCACACTTAGGAATGGGGCAGAGCTAGAAGAACTAAAGGAAGACCATGCTGAACCCCAATTTGTTGGCAACCAAGAGACGATGGAAGTGTACGAGGAAAAGAATTCCAACCTTCCCTATTATCCACCAGTCCTGGATATACCACATGTGAAAATTGAAAATTCTTGGGTAAATGTCCATGCAAAGAACCCTACCCTTTGGATTAATGATGATGAAGAGACATTCCACATAAATGATGTATTTAAGAATCCAAAGGGTAGTAGCTCATTAAAGATAATTGATGTGTTTAAATCTTCTGAAGAACAAAAGCGCGAAGAATAGATGAGTATGGACATCAAGTTTGAAGAAGGATGGAAGTATCTGTTCAGGAAGCAGAGGAAGCTGAGGAAACAAAGGTGATTATCGAAGAAAGAGAGAAACTCAATTTTTTACAGGACAAATTGTTGGATTCAATGGAAGATTCGGAGAGTTTTGTCATTCCCTATTTTATTGACAATTTATTAGAAAAAATGACATTACTGAGCTTCATTGATTTTCTCAACTTTATTAATATTGTTCTTATGATCATTTTACAATTTGTAGCTTACTCACAAGCTACAAAATTGATGTTGAACAAGAAGGGTGGAAGCAAGCTGCTCATAATTGATCCTGGCTGAGTTTTAAAGGATGAAGGACAAGCTAATGACCATAAATTAGCATGTTTAGTAGTAGATTTAAATTGTTGTGTAGTTAGGTTTGTTTTAAATTCTTAAATAAGTCCTAAATGATTTTGAACGGTTTAGAGTGCTAATTCTTTTGCTTTTTTGAATCACTTATAAGATAGGGAAACACTCTCGATGTCAAGTGGATTTGGTCTCAACATTAGCGCCATCACCACCTCCATCTCCATAGGATTTATGTCTAACCCAAATTTTCCATTCATTTTTTCTTTTCCAAATTAGCCTTCAATTCTATTTTGTTTCTATTATTATTTTTTTCATTTTTATTCCTATTTTTATTGTTAATTTTGTCTGTTCTTTGTTACTTTAATTTTTGTCTTTGTCCTTCGTTCATGTGTTTGTGGGTGCTTCCTTCTCAGATTGAGGACAATGTATTGTTCAAGTGTGGGGAGGAGATTGTGTTTTTTTTTAATGTGATTTTGCATACAGTATGATAGTATTAGGTTACATTGTGTGGAGTGTGTGAATATGACAATGGCTTAGATTGATTGAAATTCATTTAATTTTGGAAAGAGTCTATTGGGTTATTAATAATCATTAGCTTGCGAAATTAATGAATTAGGGGGCCTTTGAATAAATATACAGTACAATTAGGACTTATTGTAAATTTAGCTCCCTCTAAGTTGTCACATTTATTCATAATTTGAGGCCTTTTTGCTAAGTAGCTTAATTAGTATTTTTTTCATGGAAACGACTAGTTGAAAAAAAGGGTAAATACTATTCCGCTGACCTTCTGGTTATGAATAGAACTAGTAACCAGTTGAACACGTGATAATAGGTGAGTAACTGGATCGACACGCATTACAAATGTGTGCCTTCGCATAAAAAGGCTATAATGTCATTCCAACCAAGTTGTTAATAAATGACCTAGTCAAGTAACTGGATCAACATTCATCACCAATGTTTATCTTCGAGTAAAAGACTGAGTCTCGAAAAAAATGTTTTAAATAAAAACATATCCTTCCTATTATAAGCTTGATTTTTTTCATGAAAATATACCTAGGAATGGTTACAGAACCTGAGAGACCAAAAATTATTAATGTGTGTGCACAATTAAAAAGGGTACATAAGTTAACACATAAGTCTCGGTTAAGTTGCATATCTAGTAAAAGCACCTAGACACCCATTTTGTTTGTTAATGATTTGATATAATTCAAATGATTGTGTCCATGATTAAATTTAGTTCACGAAGATTAGAGTCGTTGTCACATTATTGCATTATGTGTCTTTGATGTTACGTGTTTGTTGTTTTATTTGCTTGAGGATAAGGAAATGTTTAAGTATAGGGATGTTGATGGTTGTGATTTGTATTGCGTTTTAAGGATAGATTTGATAAATATTTTAATGTCATTTCAAGTGTTTAGTATTTTTAGGGTTTAATTAGGTTAGTTTTTGTGTTTAAGTGTTTTTATGGGTTAGTTTGAATCTTTGAGCTTAAATTGTATATTTTTGAGGTACCTTGATGTTTTTGCTAGTGTTGCAAGGTAGACAAGGAAGAACGGGAAGAGTTAAAGAGTTTTCAGGCTAAAAAGCATAGGCCACGATCGTGATAGAAGAGGAAAAACCAGAAGCAACCAGGCCACATTCATGCACATAGGCCACAATCGTGACAGAGAGTGTCAATTCAGGTCATGATAATGACAGGCAGGGCCACAATCGTGCATTACGTCAGGTTGACAGAAAACTCAAGTTTTGGATAAATTTTTAGACCATTTCGACCCCAACTTCGACCTAAAGCCTCGAAGATATAAATAGAATATGATGTGATAGCCAGAGAGAGAGCCAAGAGTTTAACAAAAAAGTTTCCATAGAAAACCTAGGATGATACCAAGAGATTGAGGAAGGAGACAAAGGAAGAGAGACACAGTGAAGAGCGAGACACAAAATACTTCCCAAAATAGAAGGTTTTCCACTGTCTCCATCCCGAATTCCATTCCCTACAAGATTTCCATTATTACAATTTTATTCATGTATAGAATTGAAATAGGTGTTGAGATTTGTTTGGTTGAATGTTGAGTTGACGTCTAAACTCACCTTTTGTAACATCTCGTTTCCATACTAAAGGTTAGAACCCTAAAATACGGTACATATGAGATCAAGGAGAGATTAAGAAAAATGCATTTTCATGCTCATGCATAATGTTAGCATACACGTACGTGAATTTGAATTTTTACACTCATTAAAATAATTATACATGCATTCATTGACATATTTTGGGTATGATTGATCTAGAAATGTAATTATATTGAGAATTATGGTTTTTATATGTTGAACATTGGTTTGAAGAGTGTATTTATTGATATAGAAATTTTGGTGAATTTTTGGGTAAATTTTGGACTAGAAAAAATGCCAAGTGGCAAGATAATGGATAAATGGTAGTAAAAATAAGAGCCAATGATAGTGGAAATTTTTATAAATGAATTCAAGATTGAACGACTTTTGTCATTGAAAGTCGGAGACAATTGGAGTAGAAATTGGAGTTAAATGGACTAGTTTAACAGAAGGACCAATTGTGAACCATTAGGAAATGGATATGTGGCAAGTGACATGTGTCACTTGCCAAGCCATGCTTTTATCTTATAATCCACGATGGTCTTAATTATTTGAAAGACCTTTTAATGGTTGTCTTTCACTTGCTTTCTATTCTTCATTTCCTTTTCATTTTTTTGACTCTCTTCTCCATCTCTTTTCTTCATTTTTCTTCATCTCCCACGACACATATTCACTACCATCCACGTGAGCCTTACTTTCACCCTTCTTTGCTACTATCTTGCTCTCTTCTTCATTTCTCACTAAAGACCCAACCTCCCAACCTCTATGATGATGTACGTGAGTAGTAGGAGAAGTTAGGGATCTTGGTGTTCTTAAAGTTAAATCAAGTAAGTGATGCTTTAAATATCATGGGTATGGTTAAATGAAGTTAGAATGATGAGTATATTAAGATTGATGACTTGATCATGCCATTTTTATATATGTGTCATGAGTGATGAAATGTGTATGTAAATGTCTTGCTTTTGTATATTTGTATGATGACTAATGACCCATAAATTGTTATAGTGATGATTTTGACGTAGAATGATCATTAAAATGATGTTGGATGAGTGCAAAAAATTGATGATGAATGGGTACATGTATATGTACTGTTTTTGGTTAATGATCAAATATGGACCATGAGTTGTTTATGAATGATATTGAGTTGAAATAGAGTGGAGAATGAAGAGGAAATGAAGTAGAAAAGGTGATCTAGGTACAAGGTAGGTTAGATGTAAAATTTTGGAAGTTATAAAATCTGGAAAATTGGAAGATGAGTCCTATTTACTAGCTTTCTGTGAAAGTTCACCACAGCGAACTCCTTGTACTCTTGGCTTCGTTGCAGCCAACTTTCCTACACAACTTAAACATGATTTGGTATTTTGATGATATCTTAATCTGTAGTTATCCAATTGGGATGATTTTTAATTTAGAGTAAACTAGAGACATAGGGATACAATTTGTTTGAAGAATAGAATTTTAATTATGTAACATCCCCTCACTTATGGGAAGGATATTTTGGTCATTTTGGAATAGATTAGGATTATTTAAAGTGTTTTGACATATTCATGCATTCATTTATGCACATGAA
>JANZXR010000172.1:14805889-14831946 GCA_027575705.1 Erythroxylum echinodendron
TGAGTTCGCAAAACTCACCCAAAATTTGCAATTATTTTTTAGGATTCAGAAGAATACCCCGTTAGGCAACGGGAGTAGACTTACTTCATGCAAGTCAAGGATAGAGGTCGGGATCAGTTCGCGCCTGCATTGTGTCTTTTTATTTTTGTACTGAATTGTATTTTCCGCAAAAGCGTGTTTTATTTAAAATTGAATATTACAGTTTGTAATAATTTTTCTGAATTGGAAATGTTTGTATTGTGTAATTTGAAATGGGCCCAAGTGGCTAATAAAAGTTTCTATTCATTTCATTGTGATGTATTTTAGGGTTATACAACAAAGTGGAACGTTTTTGTTAACAATTTTCTGATGATTGATTTGTGGTTTTAAAAAAAATGTATACCAAGTTTGATTGTTTAGTGATGCAGCACTGCACCCTCGCAGGGCACGGACTCGGATATCACCGTCGATATCGGGTTCGGGTTCAGCGGGAGTGGGGTGTTACATGCATAATATAAATGATTAAATTGAAATGAATGTGAAATGTGAAATGTTGTGAATATGATTATGTAATATGTGATTGGGTGAGCCATCGATAATGATCACTCACTGAGTTCGCAAAACTCACCCAAAATTTGCAATTATTTTTCAGGACTCAGAAGAATAACCTGTTAGGTAACGGGAGTATACCTATTGCATGCAAGTGAGGGATAGAGGTCGGGATCAGTTCGCGTCTGCATTATATTTCTTTATTTTATACTAAAATATATTTTCCGCAAAATTTCGTATTATTTGTAATTGAATATTACGGTTTGTAATAATTTTGGGAATTGAAAATGTTTTGTAATTTGTAATGGGCCCAAATGGTTGTTGAAAATTCTATTGATTACATTGTTTTGTTGTTTTGTCGAAAATGGTTATAAAATAAAGTGGGCCGATTTGGTTATCAAATTTTCGCACTTTATGTTATTGTTTTAAAAAAACAATTGTACTGAAATTTGAATGATCTAGTGATATAACATGCCACCCTCGTGGGGCACAAATTCGGATATCACCATCGATGTCGAGTTCGGGTCTTAAAGGAGTGGGGTGTTACACACGATCGTGTGCAAGGTTTAGACATGGTAAATTTTGTTTTGTGCACTTTTTGAATCACATTATAACAAGTCACTCTAATTTGGTTTAATTGAACTTAATTGAAGTTAAAAATGAACCTAGATGATATTAGATTAATCGAGTAAAAAGTTAATTTAGTTATGAATTGTTAATTGAGGTAATTACTTAAAGAATGTGTGGTTAGTGACTAATGTGTCTAATATTGAAATGTATGGTGTGTTAAGGATGAATGCATCCTTATGAATATAAAAGTGTTTTAAAGGGTTTATATGATGTGAATTGAATATGATTGTTTATGAATTGGAAATTTGTGTAATTGCATGTAATGTGTAAAAATATAATGCATTTAATGGTATATTATTGCAAATGTTTATGCTCATAAGGTATGTTAAGTTTGATTAGATGTGCATGTATATGTTCAATTTGAGGAAAGTGGAATAAAGACATATGTAATGCACTACATCTTTTACATGTGATTCTAAAATATGAAATGGTTTGTTATAAAACTGCCAAGTCTTAGTTGTGGGTAAATAGGCATGTTTAGAAGAGTCTGCAGTTGCTATTGTGACACTCTAGTGTCTTATGATATTGACACTTTGATGTCTCTTGATATTGACTCTTCGTTGTCTCCTAATTTTGACACTTTGATGTCTTCTATTACTGAGACATAAGTCTATCATGTTTTGTGATACCAATCATAGGTATCTTTTGTTCTAGTCCCATTACCCACTTCTGTAAAAAAACTAGCAGGCTAACTTATTTTGTGTTATGATATATGTTTAATCATGACATAAACTAAGTTCAGTTCTGATACAACTAAATTCTGTTATGATATAATCCAGTTTTGTTCTAATACTTAAAGTTCTATTTTATTATTATGATATTCTATTCAGATACTTGCAAGATTTGTTTTGAAGAAAGTATGTCCTGTTCTGATATGTTATATTCTATTCTGATGTGAATAATATTGGAATGTTCTTTAATTTAAACAATTTAAGGTTGTTTGTGATTTGACATGATTTAGTGCATGTGAATGCTAGACGATTGTTAGAAACAATCATTAAATTATATTTTGTTTAGTTATTCCGTACTAAGCTATATGCTTAGCATAGTAGTTTTGCCTCCGTGTAGGTTCTGATAAGAAGATCTAAGGCTGGCATAACTGCAGTGGCTAAAGAAGGATGTGTTTTGTTTTGGAAGATGTATATTTGTTTTTAAGTTTAAGCTATATTTCAAAGTAACGAGTCATGTTATATTTTGTGTTTTATTTAATTCTTTGTAATAACCTTAATATAGGATGGATTTGGAACTTATGGCATGTCTTTAAAATAGTACGATATGTTTGATATGCTTTGTTTACAACAATATTTAATAATATGTAATGTATATTTGCTTGAATTTCTGGAAGTGTTTGGATTGTTTGGCATGTTTTAATCCTATTGTGTGGCATAAATTGTTTGAACATTTCAAATGCTTCATAATTGTATCTCATTAGATACCCTTATCATGAATAATCATTGATAAAGGTAATGAAGTAAATAAAATCACCTCTAGCATGAATGAACATCGAACCATATACATTAGAATGTATTAGGTCTAATAACCATTCGCTCATTCACCCTTTCCTTTAAAAGGTGATTTAGTCATCTTACCTAACAAGCAAGATTCACATGTGTCATATGATTCATAATCAAATGACCCTAAGCTACCCCTTTTGTGAAGCCTAATCACACATTTCTGACTTATTTCTCACTTAAGTAAGATGATGTTAAATTAAGTCAACAATGCCAAAAGTAAGATGATGTTAAATTATCTCGTTTTTGTCTTTTATTGTCATTGATATTTAAAATCGGATTACACATATCTAATATGTAAATACCATTGCATAATGTAGTAGTACCATACAACATTTTATTCAACTTAATTGAACAAACCTTGTTTAAAAAAGTTAAATGAAAACCAATTTTATTAAAATGTGAAACAAATATAATGTTCTTTGTCATAATGGGTACATAATAGCAACTATCCAAAATTAGCTCTAGCCCACTAGGAAGATACAAAACATATGTTTCTATGGCTAATGCAACAACTCTTGATCTATTTCCCATTCGTAGATCCGTCGCTCCCTTCTTCAATGGTATACTATCCCTGAGGCCCTGTATATCATGTGCGAGCCACATTTAGTATCTAATACTCAAATGTTATGATCAGAAATAATATTAACCTCAATGACAAATAACATACCTGAAGTAGACGGTGGGGCATTGAATGCCTTCTTCGGCTTCAGCAACTTAAGATAAGCTTCACAATTCCTCTTTCGATGTCCTTCCTTGTTGCAATGGAAGCATATCCCTTTTGGTTTTATCTCCTTCACCTTCTTCTTGGCTACACCTTCCACTGGCTTTTTGAACTTCTTCTTCTTCTTTTGGTTCTTCTTTCAAAAACCAGAAGGAGAGTCTACCAACATCACAACCTTACTGTCTTTCTTAATAGTTTGCTCAGCTGTTTTGAGCAGATTAATCAGCTCAGGTATTGATGTGGATATTTGGTTCATCTGATAATTTAGCGCAAACTGTGAATAACTATCAGTTCAACCAGTCAGAATTAAGTCTATACTTAATTCATGATCCATTATGAAACCCAAACTGACTAACCTCTTAATGTATCCATACATCCTCAGCGCATACTACACTGGAGATGATCTCTCAGCCATCTTAGAGAAGAAAAGCAACCTTAAGGTTTCAAAACTTTCAGACCTTGCACACTCACTGGTTATCAACTTTTGATTGTATACATCTCATTCATATAACCCAACTTTTCCTCTATCCACATTAACCTTAGGTTTGCCCAACAAATCAAGGCTTCTAGTTAGGACCAATAAGTTAATCCAGGAATCTAATTTCCATGATTTGAACATATTCGTGTAGAGTAAACTTGAGTTTGCCTAACAATTCAAGTATAAAAGAATTCTTGTTCTTGCCATATCAATGGAAGGCGTAAGTCCCAATATTTCGATTGAGGGATTTTTTCTTTGGTCTCATTAATACTTGGATAATATCGTATATATATCACATATATATATTCAGATTATGGGCAACTTAATTAAATTAAGTCTATGTCCATAACTACCCTTAAAATGCATCTAATCTATGTATCACACAAATGAGGTTTAATTCAGGTTGTGACTTTACTATGCATCTTAAGTTTATGACTCGATTTAACTCTTGAACCGAATCAGGTACTAGAGTTAGTCTCGGCTAATTAAAATTATGAATGTGATTCAATTAGGAACCTTAAAATTTAATAATTTTGATGACCAGATTAAACACTTTAATTCTGGTATATATGCCTTTTTCTAGTCACACTAGAAATGTTATGCTCTATTTGAATTAATTCTAAATTAATCTCTAGGGTTTCCAAAATTCTCATACATTAATAAGTCATCTATAATATCCCTAGATCATCTCAAATTTATCTCAACAATTTCGGCACAAGCTAAAATTATCTTGACAGCTAAAATTATCAAAATAAATAAGTTAACCTACTAGACATTAAAAAGGATCGATTCAATGTTTGAAAAATTTCTAGAATCCTAATTTCAAACACATGCACTAAGCATGCTACTACCATCAAAATAATACATTTATTATCATATAAAAAATTTATTAAAGTCTTATAAATGAAACACATACACCATAAGTCATTAATTAAGTCAACTCCATCAATTTTCAAAAAGTTGACTAATGTTGACTTTGACTTGATTTATTAATTGAATAAAGTTCAATTAATTCTGAAAAATTACAAAGTATTATACACATTCTAAATGTGACTAATAAAAAATTCCAGAAACTAATTCCTATGAATTATTTATTAACTAAGTGGAATTATCTAGCACATCACATGTTTATGACACTTGTCAGATTACTTCTAATAGTAGTCATACTCTACATCATGCATGGATAAGATAATCATTTTAACAATAAGTTTCATGCATCTCATACATGTGGTAACATCTTATCTTTCATGTGAATGCATAAAATTCATAAAAATGTTTTTATAAAAATTAATATGGAATTTACAAGTAAGCATATTCATCAGATTTCCAGAAATTTCCAAAATTTCATTCATGCATCAGGCCAAAACCAAATTTGTAATAAAATAGCAAATGACATTAAATTTCATCTTCCTTTAACAAAAACATAACATAACACCTTATAAACATTTCTATGAATGAAAATTAGAAAAAATTTCCAGAATTATTATGAAATTTTCAAAATCATCACATGCATTCAGTTTTTCAGAAATTCCCATAAACCATCATCTGAACAAATTGGATATTAATTTGAATAAAATAGCAAATGACATTCAATTGCAATTTTCTTTGAAAGAAACATGCTATGACACCTTATAAACATTTATGTGAAAAAATAAAAAAATCTAAAATTTATAGAAATTATTCCAAATCAACATGCATGTCAGTCACAACCCAATAAACACTTTGCACATATTCAATGCATCATTTAATACATGCGTAAACTTGCTCTGATACCACTGTTGGGACGCCATGGATTCTAGCATCATATGCATGAAAATTTAGAGGAAGTGTCAGAATCTAAATTCCGACCACATGACAAACCCGAAAAACCAGAAACATATATGCTTGCATTGACAAACTATAATAACATGAAATTTAAACACTTGTACCTTTTTTTTCTCCTCCTTTCTTGATTCTTCTCCTTGTTTGGGTTATAGCAAACACCAAACCCTTCCTTGAACATCCAAGAACACGTAAATAGGAAGAAGAACTAATTTGCAAGGGTGGTTAGAACACCATACTTGATAAGTTTAAGTAGATGTTCAAATGGAGAGATAGATAAAAAATATCTTACATGTAATTAGATTTATGCAACAACTGCATAAATTACATAAAGAAGACTTAAGACAACTTCGCTCTCTCTAGAACTCTTCTAAAATCCTTATGCTCTCACTTGAGTATGTTTTAACATGTTATACTTGTTGTTCATAAGTGAAGAACTGACTTATGTACATCTGTCAAACCATAGGCCACGATCGTGGCCTACTTAATTGACAGCCTTGCCTTTAGTCATGATCGTGGCTTATGAGCCACAATCGTGGCCTAGTTAAAATTATCTATAGACACTTTGTTTTTGATCTGATCTTTTATGCGTGTGACCCTTAAGATCCTGTTATTTTTGGCACCTGAATCAACTCTTAATTCAAGCAAATCATAGATGGTTTTATGCCACTTGAATTAACTCTTAATTTAAACAAATTATGAAAGGTTTCAGAATTCCAATTTACCGGAATATAAGTGGATTAACACACGAACTATTTGATAGTTAATACTCTGACTTACGAACCTTTCCAAAGATAATTACCGTGCAATTTTTCCCTTCACCATTCCATACCTTACTTAGTTTGGAGTATGGGCTATATGTCAACTCCAACTAGACTAACTACATCACATCTAGTCCAAGTGATGTTAGTTCCTGTCCTGAGATCTCATTACTCCATTTTTCATTGAAGACTTTCTTTATGACACATAACTGCTCTAGCCAGAGACTTTTGAGTAAGACCCCGACAAGAGGGTATCATCTTCTTCTATTAGGAGTAGTGAATCCTGTATTGGCCACTCAATTACCTTTGAATACAAATAGCTGTAACCAATCATCAACTTAAGAGCTACCTCATCTTGAGGTAACAACGAATGTTGTCAAAGCACAAGATTAGTATCCATGATATCCTTGAGTACATTAAGTCTAAGGATATTTGCATCATTGCTATGATGAGATTAATCATTGACATTTGATAGATCATCCATTTGATAATCTCCTAGCAAGTCATCCGATGTACTTACTACTTTTAGTAAGCACCCACATGTTAACTCTAAACATCTCATGCTTACAGTTTGTGAGATCTACTGCTTTATCAAATCAAAGAGTATAACATGTGATGGTCTATTTGGATTAATAATGTCTTACCTTATTAATTCTATGACTAGGGATTGTTTAGATACTAACATAATTGTACATGATAGGAATCTCATTTTCATGATCTCATGATGATTTCCTTCATGCTATGTTTTTTATCATGGACTTTATTAATTCGATTTAAGATTAGCATCAATTCATATATAAACGAACATGAAATTAATGAAAATTGCCTTTTTCTTTAATAAAGTTTTATACAAAAGTGCTAAAGATGATTGCCACTCTAACAATATGTCATGAAGGTCACACATATTAAATAAAACAGTGAAATTGATATGGATGTGTTAGTCTAATACGACTTAAATCCTCACTAGTTTTTTTACCATTAATCACCAGTCTTCTAAGAATGATGCACATTAACAAATCACAATATCAAAAGTACATGCCAAAATTTTCTATGGATTTTACTAATCAATTCACACTCTATTTATGAATAAATAATCTTAAAACTAATAGAAAATAAGAAAAGTTTTGATTTTGTTCATTTGATTTTAAAAACCTCCTAAGAAGTCAGATAAGCTAAGCTCAAAAACATGCATAAAAATTAATATACCCCACCCCCATACTTAAAACTTATATTACCCTCAATGTAAAATCAAATGCAAGAAATGGAGTAGCTCATGAAAATAGTAAAAGTAAAAATGTAAAAAATAGAAATTTACTCCCCTTGGTTTACCTCCCAAGCAGTGCCTTTATTTATCGTCGTTGGCTCGAATCCTTATTGCATGATCAAGTAACGCGAATCACATCCTCCAACATAAATAATTGGTATTGATAAGCATTTGCATTTGTATTGATAACTTGTATCAATGAGCATTGAATATCAACGTTTGGTCTATGAATGTGAATTTACAATATATGAATAACATATTAAAGCGTGTTTCCGTTATGTAATTTTATTATGTATGCCACCACTATTTATATTAATTGTGAATGTGTGTGCTTGGCGGATGACTATTGTGAGTGTTCATCCAAACTAAGTGTTTCCCTACTAAGCTTTTAATTTTAGCACGGTTGTTAATTCATATTGATGCAGGTCATAAGAGCGAGGTACAAGGAACACCTACAGGGACCAAGGCCAACAACTAGGAGTAATTTGGAATGTGTTTTGGTTTAAGATGATTGTACATGTAAAAAAATTAAAGGGAATTATATGTTTTCTTTTTGGATTATTGTATAAATATAAAGATGTAATACTACTTTTAAATGATAATGTTAAGTGATGTAAAATTTTGTAATGTGTATGTATAACATTGAATAGAAATGTATGCCATGAACGTATGTACAGGAAATTGGTTGCCATATATGTTGGTGTTTGTAGATTCCATATAGCGAGTGTTACACAATACACTGGATACCACTTTATATGGTACAATAGCTGGCTATATCTTTAGACCATTCAAAGAAAACTAAAAATGGCATTATGGAAAGAAGACTGGCTAATAAAACATCAAATTTGTTCTTATAAAATTTAGTGAATCATTATGCTCTAATCATAGCACCTTAAAACTCATAATTTGAATTTTGTAGGGTTAGGAAAATTCCTTTAAAATTTTTTATCCACCTCACAAAGTAAAGAGAGGTTTAAGGATGCCATACTTCAAGGTCTAGAGTGTTAGGAGCAAGGTTATGCTTCCTTTAAATTCTACCAAAAGTTAGAATCTATAAAGAGGGAACTTTAAAACTTAACTAGCTACACCAACCTAGTACTAAGGAGTCTATTTCCAAAGCTAACAAGAAGCTCTGACTTGCTCAAATGGAACTTTATTAGAGCCTTGGCTACTTAAATAAGAAACCATTGAAGAAATCATCATTCGATGAGTATCTTGAAATCTTAAAAGATTACAACCCCGTTATAGCTCAAAAGTCTATAATCAATTGGCTAAGAGATGTAGACCCGAATTCAAAGTCTTTCTATAAATCCTTTCTCACTCAGAGAAATTGAAACAACATTATTGCTATCATAACCAATGATGTAAAAATGGGATCGAACTAGCTTATTCAACTGGGTTAAATACAAATCAGACTAGTTTCTAGTTCAGTTTTTACTTTTAGTCATTGTCAATAAAAATAGGTCAGTTTTTGAACTGTGAAGAACCACCTTATTATGAAGAAGAAGAGCGAAAGTTGTTTGGGTGACCAAACTAGCACCTCTGATTGGGTTTGAAAGTTTGAATGTTAGAGGATTTTATGAAAACGAAAATGAAAAACTCAATTTTAAATAAAATAAAGGTAAAGAAAATCAAAGTCAAAATAGAGAAAATAAGGGGGAAAAAGAAGCATGTACTTTAATATATGATGAAAGAGAAAAGGAAAAAATAGAGAGAAGAAGAGAACCACCCACTTACACATTACCAAAAGCATAAGCTTCTTCTAGCTTTCTCGATAATAACCCTTAAAATCAAATTAAACTTTTAATCATACAATGAAGCAAAGCACAAACCTAATGACAGAAGTTGATAGATATGCATCAATTTTTGTGTGTACAATTAAAAAAGAAGTGAGAACAACATAATATTAGGATACTCAAGAAAAAGGGTGAGATCTTAATCTAGGTCCATGCAGACAATGATGAGAGAGATTAAGAGTGAAGAGTAGAAAGATAAAGAAAAAGGATGAAAATAATAAAAAAGAAGAAAAAGTTAAAAAGCAGAGGAATCAACAATGACAGCAATTCACAAGAGACAAGAGTAAGGTTGGGAAAATGTGTTGGCTTTATTTAATTGGTCATAAATGGATGTTTTCGTTCTATTTCAATAAACCTTTAAATTTTTTCCTTTTTTTAATGTTTTACAATGAAAATTTCTAAAACTTATTTTTTAATGTTTTAAAACTAAACCAAAAGGTTTAAAAGTTCAATTATTATAACACTAATATAAGATCAGTTAAAGATTGAATAAAATTGAAGAATTTAAAATATAATTAGAAGAGACTGGTTTTATTCAACAACATTTAATTAAAAAATAATGTTAAATAAAAATTAATTTACTAATTTTGATTATAAAAATTGATTAATTTTAATAATAAAGGTTATTTAGTCGACTTGAAAGGCATTGTGGATGAGTTAGGGGTGACAGAGCTTAAGTATAGCAGTCATACTTTTACCTAGTCTAACAAACAAAATTTTGCTTGGCACATTAGGAAAAACTTAGATAGAGCACTGATAAATGATATTTAGCTTAGGACCTTCCCGGACAGCCTTACTACATTCAAAGATCCCCTTTTCCCAGATCATATCCCCCTTATAGTGGACAACTTATTCCAAAAAGTTAGCAAGCATTATCCATTCTGATTCAACAATTTCCTGGTGCGTTTTCCAGGTTTATGGAGGCATGTGTAAGAGGTGCAGAATATAATTGTCAAGGGACTAAGCAGTCTGTTGTGTCTGGAAATTGAAAGTTATCAAACAATGAATGAAGATCCTAAATTCTCTACAAAGGCATACAACTTCCTCAATAAACTCCTACAAACTTAAACTTTAAGAAATCTGAGTGAGGCTTGCCGCTCATCCTACTGATCTGACTCTACTTGATAGAGAAAAGAATGTGTTATTACAATTCTTGACGGCTACACACAATTATAACTGTCTCTTACAACAAAGAGTTAGAGTACATTGGTTAAAAGATGGTTACAACTGCACTAGATTCTTTTTCAACTCCATTCTTATAAGGAAAAATAGCAACAAAATCCATTCTATAACTTCCAAAGAGGGTGCAAATCTTCAGACATAACAAGAAATTCAAGAGGAGGTAGTAAGGTGAAGTAAATTACTTGTTAATATAGAAATCACATATAATATGCAAAATATACAAGAAGGGGGGTTGAATTGTGTTAAATTGTTTAAGATATGAATCTTTAAAATCTTCTTGATTTCTTGACAAATTCAGATGGTTACAAGTTTAAACAATGCACTTAATTTGATGAGTAATGCAATAGCAGAAATTAGTATCTATCATTATAAGAATAAGAAAATTAAAAAAGGTAAGAGTTAGAGAAAATGACACTGCGATTTATCCCGGTTCACCCTTAACCCTGGGCTACGTCCAGTCCTCAGAGTTCGTCTGAGATTTCACCATCTCCTTCAACGTTACAAGTATTATTTCTACATTTACAGAGCCTCTTTAGGTCATTTTCACAAAGTATTCTTTATCTGCTTCCTTAGCCTCTTCAGGCTCTAGCCTTCCTTTCTCTCGAAAAGATATTGTTTGAGCTTTCACACTCATGTTACAGATGTATTTGCTCTCTTTCTTTCTTTCTTTTCTCTCAGAATATTTATCACAGCATAAGTACTTGAGCACAGAATTTCTTTAACTATTTTTGTACATTTAAAATTTTTATTGAAGTCTATGACTACAACTAATATTTATAATCTAAATCTCCAACGGTCTTCTTGAGAAATCTGCTTCTAGAGTCTTCTAAAGTCTTTTATTAGTTGAGTCCTGTAATCAGCTCCATCTAACTGACGTTCTAGCACGTTCTTCAATTACATCGACTTGTTTAGATTTGTATGCTTCGTCTGATGTCTTAGACTTGATTACTTCATCTGATCCATCTTATTCAGTTTTTACTTAAGTATCATCTTGATTTGATGATTTGTGCCACTTTATTTGTCTGTGCACTTAACAAATTCATCAAAATAGTTTACACACTTCTATTATTATTATTATTTGACTTTCATCAAAATCAATAGAAAAAGTGAAGTCTTCTTGAATTAACAATCTCCCCCTTTTTTATGATAACAAATAATCATAATATTAGAAGATAAAAATAATATTTAGACAAATAATGCAAGATATAATATACAAAGATATTTACAAAATTTTCTAATTCTCCTTCTACTGTTCTATTTATCTCCTCCTATTTGTTATTAATAAAAAAGATAGTTTATTTTAAACGCTTTAAAATTTCAAAAAACATTTGTTGAAGATCAGTGTGGATCGTCTTGAGGTCTTCTTCTTTAGAAACATGTAGAAGTGCTAATTCCTCATGAAGATCACCTACTGCATCACCTAGTACATCAACCTTAGTATTAATTTTCTCAATGTGTTTAGCTAAGCCTTCCTGAACTTCCATCTGCTTGTGACGAGCTTCAGTCCATTAAATGAAATTCTTTAAGAGCTCTGAATTAACAGTAGTTTCTTATAGCATTTCACTAAGTGGATGAATATACTCAAAGATAGATGGTTTTTTAGGTGAATTGTCTAATTCTATAATTTTAATTGAGGGTATTTTGAAAGGTTACTTTTCATCAAGGATATCAAGATCATCAGGTCTGGCTAATTTGTAAATTGGTTATCCTAGAAGGTGTAAAATAGTTTTAACTGAAGGAATGAAACCTAAGGGTTTGAAATGAATAAGCACATGCACAAAGGTTTCTAATTCTAAGTTAAAAATGATACCTTGAATTGTTATACTTTCATGCCTTCCTTTTGATATTGAGTTAACTACCTTGAAGCTTTCGTTTGTAGTAGATGCTCCAAATTACTTCCTAATTCCCTTGATATATGATGTGATATATAAACGCTTACAGGTTGAGCTGCATGACATACATTGTCTATGTTCTTTACTGCTGCTTGAATCTTTTCTTTTGTGAGATTAACTTCTCATCTTTCAGGAAACTTCTTTTTCTTCCCTTTTTTTTTTGCTGGCTACCAATGTTGGAATTCTAGGTTGTACATCTGGTACAACCTTGATTGTCATTCTACTTGTCACTGGATAGATTGTATAAGGATCTTTCTTAATCTTCGATGGATATGGTTATGCCTTTTTGTCTTGCAGAATACTATATAATCTTCTTTCTTCATGACTTAGAAGATGTATCATCTAATCATTTACTATTATAGGTTCAACTTGAACCTTAACTTTCTGTTTAAAAGGTTCTTTGATGATAATTGAACCTCTGTTACAATCAGGTGTTGATTCTTCTATGACCTTCATCTTCAAATCTTCCTTCTTTATCAGTTGAGCAGGGTTGTAAGTTACTAGCTGATGATTAGATGATGTTTTCATCTTCTTTTCAATAGTTTGTATCTTTTGTGGAACATCAGACGATGAAACCTTCTTCTTCTAAATAGTCTTCGTCTTCTTTTATTCTTCTACTAGTTTGAAAGGGATTTGTTATTGAGGCTTCTTCTTCTCAAACATTAACTTCCTTTTTATCTCTGTCTCTCTATATGGTTGTTCTGGTTGAGTCTGAGGGATAGAGATGATTGGTTTAGCTGGCTGCTGTTGTTGCTCTTGCTCCTTTTCACTCTTAGAGTCTACACCAAGAATTAGAGCTCTTTTGCTTCTTCTGTTCTTGTTATCGTAAGGTCATTAATCTTGGTGACCTTCTTGACTTCTTGTGCTTTTCTGATTGGAGCGTCTCAGCCTTCCTCTTTAAAGACACTAGGTGAGTTAGTTATTGAACCTTGTTTTCCTTCTTCTCTAGAATCATTTTGGCTTGTATCGGCTTATCAAACAATTGTTCAACGTTTACCTTTGCTGATATTCTTTCAGACGATCGAGGTTTTGCTTGGTTTTTAGACGGAACAATTCCTTTCCTACTTCGTCTTACTGAAAGTCCCCTTAGATTGTGCTTTCGATGTGAAATCTTCATCCGCTTCGGCTTTAGTCTTGATCCCCATTTGTGAATGATAGAGGCATTGATAACACTCTTAACATAAAGCTTTAATCTGTTTCCTCTATCAAGTAGGATTCTAGATGCTTTGAAAAATCTTGTAAACAACATATTGTAAGGTAAAGAACCACTCTTTAGATGATAATCCTCCCTAGCCTTTATCATGTACTTCAGAATAAAAAACGGAAGACTAACAGGTTGGTGAGTAAGTAGATGAAACAGACAGTGTTCATCATTCATTATCACAATGTCCTTTGATCTTGCTCTTGGTAGGATACAATGGAGAAGAAGTGAGTGAAGAACCCTAGCCATCGAAATGAGGGTTGAAGACTTCTTGACTCCTGGATTATTGAATCCATATAGTTGTTGATTGATGTTGACTTCGTCTATATGACTTTGAACAATCCAATCTGTATTGTTGAACAATTTTTCTTCTTCATTTGGACACCTAATAGCCTCCACCACAGAATCTTATATGATTATTACTGATAACCCATCTACCATTGATACCAAGGTACCATCTTCGCATTCTTACAGAACTTATATATTTCATTCAGCTACACTGGCTCTTAGATGTTGAAGAAGTTCTTTCATCCAGCTGCTTTAATCTCATGTTCGATATTCATCCGAGCATTCTTCAGGGAAGTGAAATCGACGATTCTTCCATAGATAAAAGATTTCGGCATTTTCTAATCTGTAAAAGATAAACACTAAACAAAGAAATGTATTTCGCTTTAAAAGCGAGGTTAGTATATAGAAAATATTAAAAGAAAGATATGAAATGAAATGAGAAGAGTTTGATGGTTAGAACAGAGCGTTGGATTGTCTTTGTTGAGAGCACCTTGACCAAGTTAGTTTCAAAGTTCTTCACGAAAATTCTAGAGTGTAAAGTATTGTGGATTTTGAAATGATTGCTTTTTATATACACTCTTGAAAAGTTACCATTTGTAATTTTTTAACTGATCCATAGGTAATTATGAAATTAAACCTATCGAGTAAAAGTTAGCTTTACTCTTTAGTTTGAAAAATTACGACTTTTTAGCTTCTTCAAGACTAATCGTCTAGATTATGGAGTTTCAAACGAATGGTCATTTAACATCACCATATTCATATTTTGTCTGATTTCCTTAAATTTGTCTTCACTTAAGGGTTTGGTGAAGATATCTATCTATTGTTGATTCGTCTCAACAAATTGTACATTGAGATCCCTTTCTATACATAGTCTCGTATAAAATGGTGTCTGACTTCAATATGCTTTGCCCTTGAGTGTTGTATTGGATTCTTTGAGAGATTGATAGAACTTGTATTGTCACAGAAGATTGGAATCTAAACTTCTTGGATAGAATAATCCTCTAACTGATACTTTATCCATAGTATCTATGAGCAACAACTTGCAGCTGACATGTATTTAGCTTCTGTAGTAGATAGAGTAATTGAACTTTGCCTCTTGCTTGACCAAGAAATTAGAATATGACTACGAAAGTGACAACCTCCACTTGTACTCTTTCTATCAATCCTATCTCCAGCATAATCGATATCACAGTAACCAATTAACCTAAAATCTTTACCTTTCTCATACATTAAGAAAAGATTAGTAGAACTTACCAAGTATCTCAATATTCTTTTAACAGCAATATAATGAGATTCTCTATGATCTACTTAAAATCTTGCACATAAATAAACACTAAACATTATATCAAGTCTACTTGTAGTTAGGCAAAGCAAATAACCAATAATTCCTCTAAAAAGAGTTTAATCAATCTTCTTACCAACTTTATCTTTAGTTAAGACGACTGAAGGATGCATAGGAGTTGACATTGGTTTAACATTTTCCATTTTATATTTGACTAAAAGTTATTTGGTATACTTTTGTTGATGAATAAAAATCTTTTCTTCAGTTTGTTTAATTTGTAAACCAAGAAAGAACTTTAATTCAACCATCATGCTCATTTAAAATTCACTTTTCATAATATTTTTAAAATTTGAACATAATTTTTTAGATGTTGCACCAAAAAAGATATCGTCTACATATATATGTACAATGATAAAATCATTTTAAATATTTTTCTGAAATAATGTTTTATCTACTTAACCTCTAATAAAGTCATTTTTAATTAAAAAAAACTCAGATGATCATACCATAGAGGAGGTGCTTGTTTTAATCCATACAAAGCTTTATAAAGTTTATACACGAAATCTGGTTTATCAATGTCTTCAAAACCTAGGGGTTGTTTTACATAAACTTCTTCATCCATAAAACCATTCAAAAATGAAATTTTCATATCCATTTGAAACAGTTTTATATCATGATGAACAACATATGCAAGCAAGATCCTAATAGCTTCTAGTCTAGCTATAAGAGCATATGTTTCATTATAGTCTATTCTTTCTTGTTGATTATAGCCTTGAGCTACTAATCTAGCTTTGTTATGGGTTACTTTTCTTGATTCGTCTAATTTATTTTTGAATACCCATCTAGTTACTATAATATATTTATTAGATGGTTTAGGGATTAGAGACCAAACTTTCTTCCTTGTAAATTGATTTAACTCCTCTTGCATAGCTAAAATCCAAGCTTTGTCTTGAAGAGCTTCATCAATTTTCTTACGTTATAATTCAGAAACAAATGCTACATTGGCCTCTCTTCTAAACTTAGATCTAGTTCTTACTCCTTCTGATGTTTCTCTTATAGTCAAGTTTTCTGGGTGAGAAGATTTATTTTTCCAGTCTTTTCTAAAGCTAATATTTTTAGAATTATCTATTACGTTATCAGATGGATTGTTTAGAGGTGAATCGTCTAGGTTATTAACTAAGGGAGTAAATAGAGTTTCATCATCAGAATCGTCTCCTTTATTTAGATGAGAATCATCATTAAATTTTATATGTATAGATTCTTCAACAGATCTAGAAACAAGATTATAAACTCTATAAGCTTTATAATTAATTGAATAACTTAGAAAATTCCTGAATTGATCTTAAAATCAAATTTATCCAAATTTTCTTTTATATTCAAGATAGTGCATTTGCAACCAAAAGGATGAAAGTAAGAAATATTTGGCTTTCTTCCCTTCCGTAATTCATATGGATTTTTGTTTAAAATAGGTCACAAAAATACTCTATTTTGAATATAACAAGCTATATTTACAACTTCTACCTAGAAGTACTTAGGAAGATTCATTTCACATAGCATAGTCCTTGCCATTTCCTGAATCATCCTGTTCTTTCTCTCTATAACTCTATTTTGTTGAGGAGTTCTAGGAGTAGAGAAATTATGGAAAATTTCATTCTCTTTACAAAACATTTTGAATTTTTTATTATGATTACTCCTAATTCCAGTAACAGAAATTCCTTTTTCATTTTGTAACTTTTTGGATAAAACTTTAAAGAATTTAAGAGATTTGTCTTTATGTGATAAAAATAATATCCAACAAAATCTAGTAAAGTCATCAACAATTATGAGACCATACCTCTTTCCACCAAGACTTGCTGTTCTAGTTGGACCAAACAAATCTATACGTAACATCTCTAGAGTTCTAGACAAAGTTTCAATATTCTTAGATAAAAAAGATGATTTAACTTGTTTTCCTTTTTGACAACTTTCACAAAAGAAATCTTTGTTAAAACTTATCTTTGGTAAACCTCTTACCAAATCATGTCTAACTAATTTGGAAATACGTTTAAAGCTAAAATGACCTAGCTTTTTGTGCTAAATTAGTTTTTCATGATCTTTTGATATAAAATATGAAATATTTTGACTTTTCAAATCGTTTAAGTTAATTTTATAGAGATTATTTCATCTCTTGGAAGAAAAGAATATGGAACCATCCTTATTTTTGACTATAAAAGAATTTTGATTAAAGGATACTTCAAATCCAGAATCATATAATTGACTTATACTGATTAGATTATGCTTTAAGCCATCAACTAGCAGAACATTATCAATAGATGAAAGGGAATCTTTACGAATTTTGCTGATCCCAATTATTTTGCCCTGCTTGTTGTCTCCAAAAGTTATCGATCCTCCTTGCTTATATTGGAGGTTTAGGAACATAGACCTTCTGCCCGTCATGTGTCGCGAGCAGCTATTGTCCAAATACCATTGGTGGTGGTTGCTTCTTCCAAAGGAGATCTGCAACATATATTATATCCTTTTAAGGTACCCATATTTTCTTGGGTCCTTTAGGGTTAGTCTTATAATTTTTTTTTGAATAATAAAAGTATTGTTTCTTTTTCTTTCTATTAGCAATAAAATTCCTATTATGAACAAACTTCATATTATGAAGAGCATTACTATTATGAATAGTATTTCTATTATTAAAGCCTAAACTGCTTTTATCATTTAGATGTCTATAACTTCCAATCATGTCATTCATCCTTTTTTGTACTTTCTGTAAATTTCGATAAATCTGCTAAAAGACTATTAATCCTTTGTTTTAGTTGATTAATTTCCTCATATTTATCTACAGTTACTTTCTTTTTCATATGGTCTACTTGTTTCTTGAGGCAGACGTTTTCTTCTTTTAAGAGTTTTATGTTCTTTAAATTTTCAACAAATTTCTTTTTCCATAACCTGTATTGTTTTAAGAAAACATGTGAATCTTCTAACAATTCTAAATAGGCATCCTGAAGATCATCAAAGTTAGAAATTACCTTATCATCACTTTCCCCTTCAGCTACCAAGTATATATTTGCTTGTTCTGATGTTTCTGAGTCGGATTCAGATTTAGACGAATCCAGATCTTCCCATGTTGCCATCATGCTCTTTTTGTTTTCTTGAATTTTCTTTTGTTTTCTTTTGAGCAATAGACATTCAGACTTGTAATGTCCTGGTTTATTACACTCATAGTAGACGATAAAACTTTTCTCACTCTTCGAATCGTCTTTGCTATTCTTTTTGAAAGAGAAATTTTTATTTCCCCTTGATTTCTTTTCCCACGTCCTTCTAATCTTTCTTGAAATGAAGGATAACTTATCTTCATCTTCTCTTGAATCTTGATCAGATTCACTAGTATCATCATTCTTGATTTCTTCAATCTTTAATGCTTTTGAAGATCTACTTTTATTTTTCTACATCTTCTGATTCTTCTGACCAGCCTTCAATGCAATAAATTTATCCCTTTTGGGTTTATCTTCAGCATCAAGCTCTACTTTATGGATTTTCAGCAAACCAAGCAATTCGTCTATCTTCAGCTTGCTTAAATCCTTAGTCTCTTGTATTGCTGTTACTTTGGGTCTCCATCTTTTTGGAAGACTTCTGAGAATCTTTCTGACATGATCTTGACTGTCGTAGATTCTCCCCAGAGCTTTAAGTTAAGTAATAATTGTTTGGAATCATCCAAACATCTGATTAATAGACTCATCGTCTTTCATCTTGAACAGCTTATACTAATGAACAAGAACACCAATCTTGGATTCTTTCATATGGTTTGTGCCTTCAAGTGCAATGGCTAATGTGTCGCACATTTCCTTTACAGATTTGCATCGATAAACCTTATCATATTCACTTATGCTTAGAACACAACTTAAAAAGAACTTGGCCTTTGAGTTTAATTGAAAGAGAGCTTTCTGATCAACCGACCATTGGTCACGAGAGATGCTTTTCCCTTCACTATCTGTTGGGATATATGGACCATTTTCAATGATATCCCAAAGATCAATGTGTGTGGATTCCATGAAGATCCGTATCCAATCCTTCCAATAATGATAATCTTCACCATTGAATAAAGGGGGCTTGAGATCGAGGCACCTTTTGCTATAAAAATATGTGATTCAGCTATGGATCTCTATCCTCAATTTGTAAGAGTGTTTCTTGGAAACCTTGCTCTGATACCAACTGAAGTAAATCACTTGTTAATATAGAAATCACGTATAATATGCAAAATACACAAGAAGGAGGGTTGAATTATGTTAAATCGTCTAAGATATGAATCTTTAAAATCTTTTTAATTTTTTTAACAAATTCAGACGATTACAAGTTTAAACAATGCACTTAATTTGATGAGTAATGCAATAGCAGAAATTAGTATCTATTCTTCTAACAATACGAAAATTAAAAAAGGTAAGAGTTAGAGAATATGACACCGCGATTTATACTGGTTCACCTTTAACCTTGGGCTACGTCCAGTCCTCAGAGTTCATATGAGATTTCGCTATCTCCTTTAATGTTACAAGTATTATTTCTACACTTACAAAGCCTCTTCAGGTCTCTTTCACAAATTATTCTTTATCTGCTTCCTTAGCCTCTTTAGGCTCTAGCCTTCCTTTCTCTCGAAAAGATACTGTTTGAGCTTTCAATCTCACATTACAGATGTATTTTCTCTCTTTCTTTCTTTCTTTTCTTTTCTCTCCGAATATTTTTCACAGTATAAGCACTTGAGCACAAAATTTCTTTAACTATTTTTGTACATTCAAAATTTTTATTGAAGTCTATGACTACAACTAATATTTACATTCTAAATCTCTAACGGTCTTCTTGAGAAATCTGCTTCTAGAGTCTTCTAAAGTCTGTTATTAGTTGAGTCCTGTAACCAGCTCCAACTAACTGGCATTCTAGCACATTCTTCAATTACATTGACTTGTTTAGATTCGTATGCTTCGTCTGATGTCTTAGACTTGATTACTTCGTCTGATCCGTCTTATTCAGTTTTTACTTAAGTATCATCTTGATTTGATGATTTGTGCCACTTTATTTGTCTGCGCACTAAACAAATTCATCAAAACAGTTCACACACTTATATTATTATTATTATTATTTGACTTTCATCAAAGTCAATAGAAGAAGTGAAGTCTTCTTGACTTAACATAAAGTACTTTAAAGAACTACTAGGAACTCCTAACTCTTCAAATGCTATGTTAGATGAATTTAGATCCCTATCTCTTAAACAATCACATCAGCAAATCTGGAACTCATTATAAAACTAGTAAAAATTTCAGAAATAGAAGTTGTAGTTTTTTCCATAAATGACTTCAAAGCTCCTGGCCATGATGGCCTAAATAGGTAGTTCTTCCAAAAGTTTTGGAGTGAGATAGGTGCATTTTTTATAGAGGAAATCAAAGAATTCTTTTCCAAAGGGGTCTTACTCAAAGAGATTAACAAAACCTTTATTTTTTTGATTCCCAAATACTCCAATCTTATACATTTTATAAAATTCAGGCCTATTGCATGTACTAATTTCCTCTACAAGATCATATCCAAGATATTTGCCTCAAGACTTAAAAAAAAAACCTAGCTCTACTAATCAATGACAACCACGACACTTTTATGCAAGACAGACATATAGGAGACAACATTCTAATTGTACAAGAGCTCTTAAAAGGCTACTCCAGATCAAATTACTCTCCAAATTTCACAATTAGGATTGATTTTCACAAAGCTTTTGATAGAGGGAGCTGGGATTTACTATCGACTTTGCTAATGGTTTATAGATTTCCAATGTTCTTTATAAAGTGGATTAAAGGGTGTATCTCAACCTCTTCCTTGTCTATTTTAATTAATGGTACACCTACAACACGTTTTATGGTAGCAAGAGGACTTAGGAAAGGGAATCCCTTGTCCCCCTACCTTTTCATACTTAGTATGGAGACTTTTAACTTCCTGATCAAGCATGAAGTGCTCAAAAACCCAAAATTCAAATACCATGCTAAATGCAAGAACATCAATTTGACTAACCGCTACTTTGTAGATGAGCTACTTTTATTTTGCAGGGTCTCGATAGACTCTGTACTAAGTTACATGGAAACACTTATCAAATTTAGAAACTTCACTGGACTACAATTGAATCCGACAAAGAGCCATTTCCTCCTATCCAAAAAAGCTACTGTTTTGGGCACTCACATATCTGAATCTATTGAAATGCTTTTTAAAAAGACATCTCTTCTGTATCTTGGATTACCATTTTCTACTAAAAGACTCTCATATGCGAAATGCATCCCACTACTAGAGAAAATATAGTGAAGAGTCAGTTTGTGGGTTAACAAGTCTTTGTCATATATAGTGAAGGTTCAACTCTTCAAGTTAGTGTTAAACCCCCTCTATATTTACTATAGCTCTCACATCTTTCTCTCTCAAGGTATCATCAAAACCATTGAAAGAATCCTTAAGAACTTCTTATGGAACCACCCAAATGGTGTTAAAGGTTCAGCTAAAGTGAAATGGGTTGATATTTGTTTTCCTAAGGATTAAGAAAGGTTAAACATAACTCCTATCAAAACCAAAAATCAAGCCCTAATCTTGAAAAGACTATGATGGATATAAAGCCCTAATCTTGAAAAGACTATGATGGATCCTTATAGATCAAAACTCTCTTTGGGTGAAATGGTTACACTCATATTTTCTCAAGGAAATAAGCCTAAGGAGCACTAAGGAATCATTCTTATACTCTTATTTTCTTAACCAAATTCTGAAATTGAGGGATAAAGTGCAAGAAGGGATCTTTCATAAAATTAGGAATGGTAACTTGACTTATGTTTGGTATGACAACTAGACTAGTTTGGGACCTCTCATACATCACTGCAACAATCTAGGTAGTCTTTAAACTACCTCACTCAAATTTAAACTAAGCTCAATGATCATAGAGGCCGACTGGAACTTTCCTCAAAACCTAAGACATCTTTAACCATTATATCTTCTTTAACCTAACTCTCTGGACACTTTCTATTGACATACCTAATCCATCCTTAAACTCATAAATAAGGCCATGAGAGATCTTCTAAGATGTAGGAAACAAAAGGTTTGGCACAGAGTTATTTAGAGCAAGGTATTAACCCCATGTGCTTCTTTCATACTGTAGCTAACAATCCTAAATAGACTGAATACTACTGATAGAATTCACTATCTGCACATAGACAGAGCATGTCCATTATGCAAGATCCATGTGGAAACAAGAGATCATTTCTTCTTCATATGCCCTTATAGTAGATATGTATAGGAATTTATAGCCGACAGATGTTTATGGCTAAACCTAAGGAATATTATCTCAAAGGTGATCTAAAAATTCACAAACCCTACAATTCCTCTAAACCCAAATAGACAGATCCAAGTTCTATCCCTAGGACTCTATTTATATAGACTATGGAAGCATAGAAACCTTAGACGGTTTGACTGAACCAATATGCCCAAAGAGGTCTTTGCATCTAAGATCCTCTAGGAAATTAGAGAAATCATTTTACTTTGTAATATCAATCAGAAAGGCAACACAACCATCCTAGATTCACTGAATGCTTAACTAGAAACTATGATCGAAAGATAATCACATGTATGAAAGAGAAGCAGAAGACACATAGTATGGTTAAAGTAGCAAACGAAGAAATTAAAATACCTAATCGGTTGATCCAGCGTTGAAAACACCAGACCTCTATGAGACCCACTCCATCTAACAAAATTCCTGGAGGAGACAAGAACGTCTCTTAAAGATGAAGAATCCATCAATTGTCCTAATTCGGAAGCTTTGCGATACTTTGATTATGAGGAGAAGATTTCTTTACCATATACAACTATCAAACATAGTTAACGCATCTTCCTAATGAGTGTTGTCATTTGGTTTGTTTGATCATGTTTCCACGATGTCGTCTTTGTTTTGCCTTAGTCGTTTGGAGTGATACTCGTGTATCTCTTTATTTTAATCTTTGTAAAATTCTTTTTAATTTTTAAAAAGGGTTATTATTTATTAAAGTAAATTGAACTAAACAAAAAAGTTGATTAATTCAAAATTTTTACTTTTTATTTATTATATATCAATTTTATAACAGTTTAATACCAATTAAATCTTATAACCTTAAAACTTTTTTTTAATCCGCTCAATATCCGGTCTAATTTTGAAAACATTGATCAAAACTAAGAATTAAGAGGAATCAATTATCTAAGATGAATTACTGAACCATTGATAAGTATCAAGATACTGATCGAATGGCTCCATATGATGTTAGCAAATTTTCCTAAGACCCATAGTAAGGAGTTGGAGGTCTAATGACTAGAGCAAGAACAAAACAAATGAGAAAAGCTTTGTAAGGATTAATCATAGAGATGCAAGAAAATGAGGTTGTTAATGAAGGTGCTAAGGCATTACCAAGATTAATTACTTATCTTCATAAACAAGATGTTAGACAAAACTTAGTACATGATGAATAAAGCTTGGAATCCAGGATATAAGGCTGATCTTCACGCAAGGATTTGAAGGAAGACTAATTGACATAATTAAGAGGCAATTAATAAGTGGGCTAGTTTTGTTCATTTAATTAAGCCTAAATTTATCTTTTTGTGTGAATAAGGCCTTATTAAGACTTATTTCTCAATAATTCCATCCATATCTAGATAAATCAAATTGTTTCCTTAATTTAGGAGATATCCACATTCAAGAATGATTTTTATCCTAAAATTAAAGATTCCTTTTTTTATTTAGGTCTTTCTTACTTAGGTATAAACTAAGAATGGGTAAGAAAACTCATTCCTTATATGATTAGGATATTATAATGCCTATTTGATGCATTACGAAATCATCATCATTATCAAAAAAATTGAGATATTTTCTACTATGTTTAGCTTGTTCTTTTGTGTTCTTGGTGAAATACAAAACTGACTTATTAAGGGAGTGATCAACCTTGTGACATCTTAAGATTGGGGTTTTAAGGACTTAACTTCCTTATAGTTCTAATATGATCATTTAACTTGTTTTCTAGAATTCTAAGTGTATAACAAATGGGTCAAGAGTTCCTAAGGTAGATTGCCTAATGGGTTCGTATCAACCATATGAAGGAATACTTCAAGAGCATCTTAGGAACTCCTACAATAATGGTTTATAAGGATAAAATAACAATGCCTTTTCCAAAGCTACACACCAATACACAAAAGAGCTTTTAACTAAAATAGTCACTGAAGAAGAGATAGAGGATTGTTTTTAGTATCAATCCATATAAGGCCTTAGGTCCTTAATGGTTTAATAGATTTTTCTATCGTAAAGCATGCAGATTTAATAAAAAAGATGTTTATGATGCAATGAAAGATTTACTTAGTAGGTCAAGGTTACCAAAGGTTTATATCAAAATGCTTATTTGCCATGTCCCTAAAATAAACTCCCTTTCTTTTATGAAGGACTGTAAACTAATAACTTGTTGTTATTGGGAAACTGGGTCGGAAGCTGATCTCGACCGCAGCGGAATAATTACGAAACTTTTTTGCAATCTTTGATTTCACGAAAACTAAGACCTCTTTAATTCTATAAAATGATTAAAAAAATCATAATAAAATGGAAACTTAATTCATACCTTATTTCGAAACATGATCTTTATTTTGTTGTATCCCTCGAACCGTTCCTGAAACTGATACGTTTCAACCACCGTAATCACAAAAATGTCTGGCCTCTAACGGTATCCATAGAATGAGTTGAGAGAACTCTATAACTCTTATAGGGAGGGTTAAGCAAGAAGTGGTAGCTTCATAGAGCTTAAGCCTATTTATAATAAGCTCTAGACGTTTTAGTAATTTAATTGAAATTAGATTCGAATTTCAATTAAACTTTAATTAAAATTACAAATAATTCTTATTAAATACCAGTTATGTCTAAATAAGATTCAATATCTCATATTGATCCTTATTTACTAAATATCTCATATTTAATAATAAAATTGTTCTAATTTTATAATCAAGTCCAACTCGATTAAATTAACTTTGCTCTCTTCAACCCATTTTATATGTGAGACCCATTAGGTTCCCAAATATGTTAACAATGATTATAAATTCTAATTCTAATTCATAATTAGAATTAGATAACTTAAAACTCCCTTTAATTTATCTTTAATTTTCCAATTAAAAAATTTATAATCATCGATTAAGATTGGCATCTAGTAATGCATCATGACTACCCAAATATTTAGGAATGTCAAAATGGTTTTGACTAACCTTTTTCCTTTCTTGATTTTGTCGTATAATTGAATGCTTTCATCAACCAATATTCCAATTAGACATAGAGCATAGAATTAATGTCTACTCTAATTTGAGTCTAATCATATTAGTTCTCTGCCATTAGCTATTGATTCAATTAATGATATTTGTAAACTATTTATAAAATGTCATACCACCTTAGCCAAGGATTTCCTAAATCAATATTAATCAGGAACAATGGAATATTCTCCTTAATTACTTTAGGGTGATGAATCGTATCTTGATCACTCATCCACCTACATATAGTTCATTCTACATCTAATGACTACCGATTAAATGACCCATGATTAAATAGATCATAGTAGTATCAAAACATAGCTATCCCTATACAAGATAACTTTGATGACCTCAAGTCAAAGGATCACTTATACAATCATCACAATGAGAATTCCATAGA
>JANZXR010000172.1:14832046-14845150 GCA_027575705.1 Erythroxylum echinodendron
GATAGGTTTTGTGTGTTCTGATTTTGAGGCCAATTCGGGACTGATGTGGCTTGAATTGGGTTAAGTAGTCTTCTGGACAAATATAGAGGATTTTCATATTTTTCCATTGATGTATCATGTACTGATTTTGGATGTGAGAATTGAAAGATATGGATTGTTGAATTTTGGTATAGATGCTGTCAAAATTTTCAATTTTCTGGGCAGAAACTTTGAATAATATGTGTTTGCTGTGCTTTGAGGCCAATTTATGGGCTGATGTAGATTAAATTGGGTTAAGTAGTCTTCTGGAAAGTTATATAGGATTTATATAGCTTTTCAATTAAGTATCATGTGTTGTTTTTGGATGCGGGAGTTGAAAGATATGGATTGCTGAATTTTGGTACAGATGCTGTCAAATTTTTCAATTTTCTGGGCAGAAACTTTGAGTAACATGTGTTTGCTATTCTTTGAGGCCAATATCTGGGATGATATGAATTAAATTGCGTTAAGTGGTCTTCTGGAAAGTCATATAGGATTTACATAGCTTTTCAATGAAGTATCATGTGCTGTTTTTGGATGTGGGAGTTGAAAGATATGGATTGTTGAATTTTGGCACAGATGCTGTCAAAATTTTCAATTTTCTTGGAAGAAACTTTGAGTAATTTTTGACCCTCTTGAAGTTTGAAAATTGTTCTTGGAGTCTTCATGGAAGATGTGGATTTTCTTCTTATCTTTCTGATGATATGAAGTATGAGATTTTTGGCCCGTAGGGTGGAAAGTTATAGTGTTTAGAGTTTCTGTTGTTGTTGAGATGTTCTTCTTTTCTTTATTTAGGCAGATTCTTTGCAATGGATTTTAATGTTTTTAGAGACCAAATTGGTTTTTGAATCCTTCAGTAAAGTTGTAGAGTTTCCTTTTATGTTTTTATTGATATCAAATTTACGAATTTTGGAGTTTTGAGTAAGAGGATATGAGTTTTTGAAGATTTCTGTTGTTTGAGGGACTGGCCTCGCGGCCACTCGCTAGTGCGAGACGGTCGCGAGAGCGAGCAGGGCCCGGACTCGCGGTTCCTCGCAGCGCGAGCGCCTTGCGAATGTGAGTTCTCGCGATCGCGAGGGCGCCTCCTCCGCACGATCGCAACTTTCCTAATCCGAATTTTCATTTTTCTTTTTCTGAAATTCAAAAGGATACAATTTGAATTTTCTACCAAATTAAGTATTCTTGGTTTATTTTTGGGCATGGAAATATTTTTATAAATAGGGGGAAATTATTTTTACCCTTCCTATGAATTTAAATTATTTGAAAATCATGATTAGATAATTTTTATTAATTCAATGTTATCTATTAAATTGTGTATTAAATATTTTTCTTAAGATTTTGTTCTGGAATAATTTATTTTTAATGTCCATGCTCATTTTACGATCCCATCACATATTTTTCCCGGGGGTCAACATTTATTGAAATTTCTTGTGATCTACCTCGGATTTTGTTTGGAGGTAGGTTAAATGAATTTGTTTTGTTTTAAGCTTGATCTGGTGGGGAGTTCCTCCCTCGTGGGACAAGCGTCTAAATGTCACGTAGGACGTTGGGGCCGTGACTCGTCCGGGGAGGGGTCCCAGTATTTTCCTCCAAAATGAACAACAAAACTCAATAATGAAATTTTTTCCTTTCAAAAATTAAAGAATGAGATATTGTGTGAAGTTTTTTTAAAATTAAAAGTTATTTTCATCAATATGTTAAAAGTGAGGTACAAAACATTTGGCTCCACAAAATATGGAACCAAATACACGTATGACTAGAAAGTTAAAACTAACTCCCTTTGATTAGACAACCTAAAAAATGCGTCATTTTCTGTCAAGAGTTAGCTACAAAAAAGTCCTTTTATAGTGCCCACACTACGAATTCGAGAGAGATGGAAGGAGTTTTGATAAAGTGCCACATTATAGATTGATTTGGGATTACAAATGCAAATATTTAATGGTTGATTGAATTATCCATCTAAGTAGTTAATTGATGAAACTTTAGGGGAGTCTACAAGTTTTAAAACTCCTAAAAAATAGTAAGAGCTAATTAGGAATATAACTATCTATAATTACCAGTGGATGAACTTAAGTTTAAAGCAAAAATCAAGTGGTATTCATAATGTTAATGCAACGAGATCATTAGAGGAAAATTTGGAAGCTTCAAACAAAAGGAATGGTCATATGCATTTGGCAGCTCAACTAGTACAAGTGAATGATAACTGTTTGCACTAGTAATTGAACCAACCTTATAATAATCATACGGTAATACTTATAATATGGTATGGAAAAATCATCCTAACTATTCATCCATTGGTTAAGGAAAGAAAGACAAGGGCATAATTTTGGATTTCAACAATAACTACTGCAATAGAGGAAACCAAGTCTTAAGGATATAAATGATAAAATCGATTACTGCATCTAAGACATTCTTCCAAAATACTAAAGAATCTCTGCTTTTTATCTCCAACTTGAAAAATCTGATTGGATAGCTTCGTAAGCTTATCTTTAAAAGGTAATAAGGTAGTTTTCCTAACAACAATGCAAAATCTAGGGGAGCAAGTGAAATTGATGATTTTGAGGAGTGGAAAGGAGTTATAAGTTGAAGAAAAATATAAAAAAGAAAAAGGCTACAATGTAAGAAAAGAAAGAGGAGAAGGAGGAGAATTCAATGAAGGAAGTTACCAAAGAATATAATCCAACAATTATTTACTCGATTAGACTTGAAAAATTGAAAGGAATATCGATTTAGCAAGTTTATAACTTTTTAAATAATTATATATATTAATATTCATTTTTTTGAAACTATTATGCATATGACAAAACATGTGAATTTCTTAAAGGATGTCCTTCTTAATAAGAAGGGATTTAAGAAATTTTCAGTAGTTATTCAAGTGAGGAGTGCTCCACTATATTTCAAAATAAGTTATTGCAAAAACTGAAATATTCATGAAGTTTTACTGTTCCTTATAATATTGGTACTTCATCAATTGAAAAGGCAATAGTAGACCTAAGATCTAGTATGAACTTAATGTCATATGATCTAAGATTGGAATTAAGAGGTTGGGAAGCTTGAAGAAAGTATCCAAAAAATTAATAAATCTCATATTCGAAGTGAGATATGATGCATAAATTTAAACCAATGATCAATCAATTGATGAAATTAAAAGGAATGGTTGTTTTAGAAAATAAAATACTAGCAATAATGTTAGAAAGATGGATAATGATGTTGAAGGAGAGAGCCTGGGAGCAACTGGAATTTTAACATGAGTATTATAGTGACTATAGAACAAAACAATAAGGAACACTTAAGGAAATCTCAAGTTGGTGATTCATTCATCATTGATGTTGACAGTAAGGAGCAATATACATTATAAGAAAATTATAAATTACTGATGGAAAATTACCTATGGTAAAAATAATGTAGTCAATTAGCGATAGAAAATCAATTTTCACCAGTAACATTGTTTGAAAAAAATTGCATTTTGTGACAGACAAAATATTCTTCGGTAAATTATCCCAACAATTTTTTCAACGGAATATAGTGATGAAAGAGCGATATCCATCGGTAAATTAAGTAGGAATGCTTGATGATATAAATAAGCATTGCAGTGTACCGACAGGACTAGATTGCATTGGTGATTTATCAACAGAATTACGATTTTGTGGGTAAAATTAAAACCTAAGCACTGTCGTTAGCTTCAGCTTCAACTTTTTAATTAAAAAAAACAACATTGTTCGACGTCATTTTTTTTGAACATTAAATCTACCTAGGAACCCCACCCCCTCGTCCATTCTCATTTTCTCCTCTCTCTTTCCTTCATTTTCTCCTCTTTCACCTTCGTTGGTTCCTTTTCCATGTCGTCGTCTGTGGTTCTCCGTTGTCCATCTTACATGCTTCGGTTTCCTCACTGTCTGCCCTTTTTTGAGTCCATTTTCTTCCATCTTGTGCCATTTTCTTCGTCTTTGTTTAATCATCGGTTGAGGTAAATGGCCCATCTTTGATTTTTTTACGACGTCATTAGGTTTTGTTTTTTTACTGAGTTTTGTGTACTACTTTGTTTATATGGTTTTTTTCTTTTGGTTTGATTATATGAGTAATCATCGATTTTTGTTTTTTACTGGGTTAAGGTACTGGTTTAATCATCGGTTAAGGTAAAAATCCCATACATTGATATTTTTGTAATGCATTATGCTTTCTTTACTACCTATTGATATTGTTTTGGATAATTAGTCAACTAATTATATATAGAATATATTTAAAAACTCTTATAATCAATATTTACTTTAAAGGTAATTCTATAGAGATAATATTGTCAAATATTATCTTGATACTTAGATGTACCTTACCAATAAATTGTACTATATTGCTTCAGAATCATGTGACACTTCACAGTTCACAAATGAAGTTTATGAAGATTTTGCTTTAATTTGACATCTTGCTCATGACTGCTATCTCAAGGTCATAAGCAAGATAGTTCACTTTATATCGCTTAAGTCACCTTGATAAATAGGTAATTTTTTATCATTTTGCATCAAAACATACCTTAAACCAACTTAAGATGCATCAAAATATAGTACAAAATACTCATCTTTAGAAAGAAGGGATAAAATTGTCATAATAATAAGGCTTTATTTCAACCTCTAAAAGCTTTCTTCATATCAATCACTCTAATTAAATTTGACATTTTTTTATGCTTAAGCCTAGTTAATTACGTAATAATTATTGAAAATTTCTAAATAAATCTCTTGTAATACCTTATCTTTCGTAAGACACCTTTTATCTTTGTCATTAAGGTAGGATTAGGTCATTATTTAACTATCTCAATCTTCTTTAGATCAAAATGACCCCATTTGTAAATACTATATGACTGAAAAAGTTAACTTAATCTAGTTAAAACTTACACTTAGAAAACTTAACATATAAATTATATTCTTTAAAGGTCTGAGGACTTTTTTTAAGTGCTTAATATGTTCTTACTTTTACAATATACCAGTATATCATTATTGAAAATAATGACAAATTGATCCAAAATAACTTAAAAACTATATTTATAAGAAGCATAAAGTTTGTAAGTGCATTAGTAAAATTAAAAGGTATTACTAAAAACTCATAATATCTATACTAAGAAACAAAAGTAGTCTTAGGAGTGTCCTACTACTTAACTCTCAACTAATGATAGATTACCTCAAATCAACATTAAAAAAGCAACTTGATCGTTTTAATAGATCAAGTGACATAACATACATACATATATATATGAAAGAGGGTATTCATTTTTTAGGAAAACCTTGTCAAGTTGACTATAGTAAATGCATAACTATGAAGATCCATCTTTCCCATTTAGAAATAAAAGTAGTTCTCCTTAAGGTGAAGAGATTGCTTAAATAAACCCCCTATCAAAAAAATCTATTAATTGTGACTTCAATTTCTTTATCTTTGGATTTATTCTCTTATTAAATAATTTTATTTTCCTCTCTAAAGGTAACGTCAATATCTCCTATAAGAAAACATATAAAATTTATAACAAAAATTATACTTATCACCTAATTCTCCTCACCTTTGTTTAACACATTGGTTAAATGGCCTTAACACTACTTCCTTAACAGATAAGCTAAATGGTCTTAAAGCCTTCTTATGAAAATTATGATAAGTGAAATGTGAAGATAGTAAATCCATTTATAAGATAAAATACCAATCCCAATCCAGTTTTGTTTTTCATGACTTAGTTAAGGCCCACTCAAACCTTTCATACCATAAAACTTCAATTCAGATGACTATATCTCCTAATCCCATATGAAACCTAAACTCTAATACAAACTTTGTAATATCCAAAACTCATAAGGTATGATTGATGTAGAATTCAAGGTGTGATGTGATCTACATGTGGGATTTGTTTAAATTGAAACATAAAGACTTGAAATTGTAGGTAATTAATTCAAACTTAGTATTAACATAAGAAATTGAAGTAATTGATATGACAATTCTTTGCATATAAACTCCTAGGATAGTATATAGGCTGAAAACCCGTGATGTAGCTCCCATGAGGCTTATCATTGAAAAATTCAACGCTCTTAGGAGTAACAACGAGAACTTGCTTTCTCGATTCATGTGGTATAACAATGTCACGGACCATAGTACTTAATCAAACTTTGGAAATCAACTTGTTGCTGATTAATGCAAATATAGTTGTCTTGGTTTTGTATGTTGTTGTTTTGGAATATTTTTATAATGATTGATGGCTAGATGTATGAATTACATATGTATTTACTACATATTACATGAGTTTGTATAATTATGGATAATCTAAGGCATAATAAACTCCTAGGATAGTATACAGGTAGGAAACCTATGATATAGCTCCCATGAGTCTTATCCTTGAAAAATTCCATAAGCCTAAGAGTCACAGCTAGAACTTGCTTTCTCGATTCATAGGTATAAACAATGCTACATACTATAGTGCTTAGTTGGCATATTATTTTATTTGACTGATACTCACATATGTTCAGTTTGTATAATTGTGAACTCATATGATGGGATAGGTTGGTTTCAAAATGGAGAGGAAATAGTCAGAGACCTATAAAAACTTGGGAGATGTTTTGTAAAGTAAAGATTACATGTTCTGTAAACTTAGGGGAAATGAAGGATACTACTATGAAATAACTTTTTTAAATAACAGTTTTGTAGAAATGAATAAAGTTGATATATTTTGGATATATAGAAGATTAAAACCCAATGGTTTCATTAGTTATGAGTTTATTAAGGGATTTGAAGCTTTTATTCACTATGCATGTTCTCAACTTGCAGATATGGATGGTCCAAAGATCATACGTCTATGTAAAAAGTGCAAATATATTCTTTTTTCCTATTGATTAAGTGAATCTTTATTTGTTAATAAAAGTTGTTCCAAATTATGTTAAGTGGATAAGACATGGGGAGCCATTAATTTGTAGCATCTCAAGGGGAAATGAAGTAAAATCGTTAATAAATATGGACGGGTTTGAAGGGGGGACTGGATTTATAACAAACAATGTTGGTGCAACTAAAAATCCTTACACCCAAATGGTTTATGATGCAACTGGTTATACCTTTAAGGAAAATATAGAAAATCTTAAAAGAGAACCAAACCCACATGCAAAATAGCTTTTGACTTGCTAAAATTAGTTGACCAAGAATTATGGCCAAATTGTGAGACCATGACTTAATCATCTTCAATTGCTCAAATATTGAACATAAAATCTAAAGGGCATATTTCTGATTGAAGTTTGGATAAAATTCTTTCTTGGTATAACGAATCATTGTCTCCTGATCATATAATAGTTGATCATTTCTATAATATGAAGAAACTTATTAGGAGTCTTAGTTTGCTAGCTGAAAAATCTGATTGTTGCAATTTTGGATGCATGTTGTTTTAGGGAGATGATGTGGATTACAAGAGTGCAAATTTTGTGGTCAATCTAGGTTCAAACCTAGAAAGCATTCTATGAAATAGAAATTAGTACCCTAAAAGCGAATGCATTATTTCCTATTAACTCTAAGACTTTAAAGACTATATATCTCTAATGTTGCTGCATCTCATATGAGATAGCATAATGAACATGAACAGAAAGATGGAATAATGAGCCATCAATCGGATGCACTCGCATGGAAATATTTAAATAACAACCATTTTGAGTTTGTAGCAGAAAGTCAAAATGTTAAGTTGGGATTGTTGACAGACAAATTCCAACCTTTTGGTTAATTCATCCAATAATATTCATCATGGCCAATCATAATTATTCCTTATAATTTGCCTCTATGGATGTGTATGAATAAAACATGCATGTTCTTGATGGTGATTGTGCCAGGGCCTACAAATCCAAAGTATAAAATTAATATTTTCTTACAACAATTGGTATGGAAACATATGATGTGTCTCTTAAACAAATTTTTTTGTTGAGAGCAGCTTTGATGTGGATTATTAGTGATTTCCCTGTGTATGTTATGTTATCTGGATAGAGCACAACAGGAACATTGACTTGTCCTTACTATAGTAATGATCATGATGCGTTTTATCTTCCTCACGGGATCGAAACATCTTGATTTGAAAAACACAGGAAGTTTCTTCCTCCAAATCATTCATTTAGACATTCTAAACAAAAGTTCGTTAAGAATAGGATGATACAAACACCCCTCCCCCTTACAAAGCTAGTGAAGAGATATAATAGGAGATTGATGAATTATGCTGAAAGTTATAGAACTTGAAACTGAAGAAGTTAATAGCGGTACATAGTTATCAGGGTTTGTGGAGGTATGTATAAGAGGTGCAATGCATAGTTGTCTAGGGACTAAGAAGTTCTGTTGTGTCCAAAAACTAAAAATTATCAAACAATAAATGAAGATCCTAAATTCTCTATAAGGGCTTGTGGCTACCATAATAAACTCCTACAGACTTAGAACTTCAAGATATCTAAGCAAGGCTTACTGCTCATCCTATTAATCTGACTCTACTTGATAGAGAAAAGAATGTGCTATCATAATTCTTAAAGGCTACACACTCATAACTCTCTCTTACAACAAAGAGTTAGAGTACATTGGTTAAAAGATGGTGACAACAATACTAGATTTTTTTCAACTTCATCCTTGCGAGGAAAAATAGCAACAAAATCCATTTTATAACTTCCAAAGAGGGTGCTAATCTTCAGACACATCAACAAATTCAAGAGAAGGTATTAAGGTACTTTAATGACCTACTAGGAACTCCTAACTCTTCAAATTCTACGTTATATAAAATTAAATCCCTATCCCTAAAAAAAATCACATCAGTAGATGTAGAACTCCTCATAAAACTAGTAGAAAATTTAGAAATAAAAGTTGTAGCTTTTTCCATGGATGGCTCGAAAGCTCCTAGCCCTGATGGCCTAAATGGGCACCTTTTCCAGAAGTCTTGGAGTGAGACATTATTTGTTATAGAGGCAATCAAACAATTCTTTTCCAAGGGGATCTCACTCAAAAAGATTAATAAAACCTTCATTTGTTTGATTCCTAAATGCTCCGATCCTACACATTTTTGCAGAATTTAGAACTATTGGATGTATTGATTTCCTCTACAACGTCATATCTAAGATACTTGCCTCAAGACTGAAAAAAACCATAGCTTTGCTAATCAGTGACAACTAAGGTATTTTTATGTAAGACAAACATATAAGAGACAATATTCTAATTGCACAAGAGCTCCTAAAAGACTACTTTAAATCAAATTACTCTCTAAGTTGCACAATCAAGATTGATTTCAATAAAGCTTTTGATAGTATGAGTTGGGATTTCCTATGGAATTTGCTAATGACTTATGAATTTCCTATAGTCTTTATAAAGTGGATTAAAGAGTGTATCACAACCTCCTCCTTGTCTATTCTAATCAATGGTACTCCTACCACACTTTTTAAGGCAGCAAGAGGACGGCAAGGGGACCCCTTGTGCCCCTACCTTTTCATCCTTTGTATGGAGATTCTTAACTTCCCCATCAAGCATGAAGTACTCAAAAACCTAAAATTCAGATACCATGTTAAATGCAAGAAGATCAATTTGACTAACCTCTGCTTTGCAGATGATCTACTTTTATTTTGTAGGGCCTTGATGGACTTCATAGAAAGTTATATGGTAGCACTTATCAAATTCAGAAACTTCTCTGGACTATAATTCAATCCAATAAAGAGGCATTTCCTTCTATCCAAAAATGCTACTGCTTTGGGCCCTCATATATCTCAATCTATTGGAATGCTTTTTAAAGAGACACCTCTTGTGTATCTTGGATTATCAATCTCTACTAAAAGACTTTCATATGAAAAATGCATTCCACTACTATAGAAAATGCAGAGAAGAGTTAGTTCATGGGTTAACAAGTCTTTGTCATATGTAAGGAAGGTTCAACTCATCAAATCGGTGTTAAAATCCATCCATATTTAATAGAGTTCTCACCTCTTTCTATCTTAAGGTATCATCAAAGCCATTGAAAGAATCCTCAAGAACTTCTTATGGAACCATACAAATAGTGTTAAAGGTTCAGCTAAAGTGAAATACGCTGACATTTGTTTTCTTAAGGATGAAGGAGGGTTAAACTTGACTCCTATCAAAACCACAAATCAAGACCTAATTTGAAAAAACTATAGTGGATCCTTATGGATAAAAGCTCTCTTTGGTTGAAATGGCTATATTCGTATTTTCTCATGGAAAGAAGCCTATGGAGCATTAAGGAATCAGTCTCATACTCTCATTTTCTCAACCAGATTCTGAAATTAAGGGATAAAGTATGAGAAGGGATCTCTTGTAAAATTAGGAATGGTAACTTGATTTATGTCTGGTATAACAATTGGACTAGTTCGGATCTCTCATACATCACTAAAACAATCTAAGCAGTCCTCAAACTGCCTCACTCAAACTTAGACTCAGTTCAGTGATCACAGAGGGCATTTGGAACTTTCCTCAAAACCTAAGACATCTTTAACCATCATATCTTCCCCAACCTAACTCTCTGTACATCTTCTACTGGCAGACCCAACCCATCCTTAAACTCACAAACAAAGCGATGAGAGATCTTCTAAGATGTAGGAAACAAAAGGTGGAATGACACAAAGTTGTTTGGAGAAAGGTACTAATCCCAAGGGCTTCTTTCATAATATAGTTAGCAATCCTAAATAGGCTTAATACTGCTAATAGAATTCACTATCTGTAAATGGACAGAACATATCCATTTTGTAAGATCTATTTGGAAACAAGAGATCATCTCTTCTTCACATGCCCTTATAGCAGTTATTTATGGGAACCTATAGCCAACAAATGCCTATGGCTAAATCTAGGGAACACGATCACAAAGGTAGTCCAAAAATTCACAAACTTTATAACTCCTCCAGACGCAAATAGACAGACCCAAGTTTTATCCTAAGACTCTATTTATAAAGACTATGGAAATAAACAAACCTCAGACGGTTTGGTGGAAGCAACATGCCTAAAGAGGTCCTCGCATCTGAGATCCTCTATGAAATCAGAGAACTCATTATACTTTGCAACCTCAATTATACATACGACACAACCATCCTAGATTCATTGAATGTTTAACTAGAAGCTATGCTTGGAAGCTAATCACATGTATGAAAGAGAAGCAAAAGACACACAGTATAGTTAAAGTAGCAACAAAAAAATTAAAATACCTAACTAGTTGATCCAGCGTCGAAACCACCAGATCGTTATAAGACCCTCACCATTTGATGAAATTCCAGGAGGAGACAAGAATGCCTTTTGAAGATGAAGAATCCATCCGTTGCCTTAATTCGGAAGCTTCACGATACTCTAATTGTGAGGAGAAGATTTCTTTACCATATACAACTATGAAACATAGTTAACGCATCTTATTTCCACCTAGTGAACGCTATCATTTTTTTTCTTTTATCATGTTTCCATGGTGTCGTCTTGGTTTTGCCTTAGTCATCTGGAGTAAAACTTGTGTATCTCTTTCATATAATCTTTATAAATTTCATTTAATTTTTAAAAAAGCATTAGTAAAAACTTCGGTTGGAGAAAACGAAGTATCTTTTGGGATTTTCCATATTTGAAAAGAAATTTATTACGTCATAATCTAGATGTGATGCATATTGAAAAAATATTTTTGACAATATGTTCAAAACTATAATGAACATTGAAGGGAGGACAAAGGAAAATGCAAAATCACAAGCTGATTGGAAACTTTTTTGTAGAAGGAATGAGTTAAATAATGATCTTCGCATCGGTAAATATCTAAAAGCATACTACGCTTTGGACAAAAAATAAAAGAAAATTTTATGTGAATGGTTGAAAAGTTAAAGTTTCCCAATGGTTATATTTCGAACTTATCAAGATGTGTGGACATAAGGAAGTAAAAATTAATTGGGATGAAAATTCATGATTATCTTGTGTTTATACAAAGGCTAGTTCCAATTGCATTTTAGGAGATGTTACCAAATAAGATTTGGGAAGCTATAACATAATTAATATTTTCTTTCAAAAGCTCAACATCATCTAAAATAAAGTTAGTTGAAATGTTAAAACTAGGAAGGAAAATTCCAGTTATCTTTTGCAAATTGGAAGGGATTTTCCCTCCACGCTTCTTTGACTATATGAAGCATCTACCCTACATTTAGCACAAGAGGCTAAACTTGCTGGTTTGGTTCAATAGCGATAGATGTATCCTTTTGAGAAGTAATTATAGTTAATATTTAAATAAAAGTTATAGCATGTTTTAATCACAGAATTGTAATAACCTTATTTGTAATATAAGCAATTGCATCACTTGAAGAAAAACGCCAAAAATAAGGCTCGAGTTGAAGGTTCGATATGTAATGCTTATTTAGCGGAGGAAGAAAGCATACTTTTTTCATATTATTTTGAGTCGTATGTGCACACAAGAAAAAAAAGGTTTCTTGTAATGACGATGGGGGGTGAAACAGGGGATGTTGATAGTAACTTATCCATTTTCACATATCCAGGATGAACATATGGATGTTCAACAAAAAGAATGTTAATAGCAGAAGAAATAGAGGTTGCCCATGGCTACATTTTATTGAATTATCAAGAAGTTCAACCTTTTGTGCAGTAAGTTTAAGTTGAATTTGAAATATATTATTTGAGGTTTCGAAGTTACTGTTGTTTATAACTAAAATGCATAATAATGCTTTTAGATTATACGAGCAATGGTTACGTGAGCTAAGGCCTAAAATAACATAGGATGGTATCAATAAATACGTCAGACCCTGTTTGCGGAGCCTAACTTAGACTTACTAGATTATTCATGTTTTCTCTGATACCAACTCTGTTAGACCCGGTTTCCTGAGCCTAACTTGGACTTGCTTGCTTGCTCTGATACCACATTTGTTAGACCCTGCTTACGGAGCCTAACTTAGACTTACGAAATTATTCATGCTTGCTCTGATACCAACTCTGTTAGACCCGGTTTCTCGAGCCTAACTCAGACTTGCTTACTTGCTCTGATACTATAAATATATAGGGCTCTGATTTTAGAACCTAACTCCTCATACATGATTATTCATGTTTCCTCTGATACCATACTTGTTACTTTCATGCATACAGAATATC
>JANZXR010000172.1:14845250-14901419 GCA_027575705.1 Erythroxylum echinodendron
AATTAGAGATTGAACATTAATATCAATTAGGTAAAAAAAATCAGACAGGTTGCTTTAGTCTTGCACATTCATTGGATTTTGTCAACTATGATATAAAATGAATCAAATCATACAAGACAAAATAAAATAGCATTCAAATTATCAAAAACCAATAAATACGATCCATCCATCTCAACAAGGAATTTTAATTCCACGACAAGTTACACTCAACAAGGAAGAAAAAATTAGGTTCCAATCTCAAATTCTCAATAGAAGTAGAAGTACAACAAGACGAAACTAAAACTGATTCCCATTTCCCCAGTGTCATTACTTATGCTTTGCCTAAACATACAACTCCCCAACTTCTTTACAAATTCTTTCCTTATTTTACAAACTTATGGCTATACACCGCCCTAGCCTCTTAGCTTCTGCCCTTCTGAAACATTGCCATAAAAGCAAATTCAAAAGGTGCAAGTATGTCTTTTAGGAAACCGTATCAACTATATAATATGAGACATGACCTCTTTATTTTTGCAGCTTAATGTTGCATCCACTAACCCTCTGGATTCTCAAGAAAGTGGACACTGAAATGCAGACACCTACAAACAGCTACATACGAGGGTATAAAATCATAATAAAGAGTCTAGATATCCATAATTCCTACATCTGTTGTATCGAAGGAGGCTCCTGTAGACGCGATCCCATACTCCAATGAAGAGGGATTCTGTATGGGGAGTAAAAGATGCACCAGAGATCTCCCCAAATAAATCGATCTCCTAATCTTTCTCAAACCCATTCTTTGCATCATATACATGCACAAAGTTAGCTGGCTTTGTCATTTCCATAAACTACCGATCAGATGAAAATCGAATCGTTCTAATGGCTCCCAAGTTTCCTCGAGCATAGAGACAAATTTAGACAAATTTCTGGCATCCCAAATAGGACATATCTTGTCTTGATTCCCAATGGAAAAGATGCGACCATCAGGATGCCATGTAGATGCAAATGAGTAATCCAAGTGTCCACATAAAGGCATAAGAGTCTACAAAAATAGTCTTCCAATTAGACAAAGCCATCCAGAACTAGATGGAAAAACATTTATATGAGATCTGATGAAATATTCAAGAAATATCCACCAGCTTTCCATCTAGGTTTTCACTAACAATTACAAGGAGCTTACCATTAGGACTCAATGAGGTATGTTGAAAATAGAAATAAGAAGAAAGCAAATGATGCTACTCACTCGCATAAGATAACATCAGATGGGCAATCTTGGATTATAACAATTTACTTATTAAAATAGTTGTTAAGGAAAAGAAACATAAGGTAGTGTAACGGTCATTACATCATTATGAAGGAACCAATTTTTGTTAAGAAACTAAACCCTAAAAGAACTAATTACATAAATTAAATGTAGGAATGTGTTTAACCTTGAGCTTAGCTCATCATTACATGACCTCAAAACTTATGGATAATGTCCTTCCCATTAATAAGCCAAAACTCAAAACAACCAATTGTGTACATTTAACCTACAAATTGACCCTTAAGCTTGTTGCAAAACTTAGCACTAATTACACATTCAATCTTAGCACATTGAAGTAATTAAACAAGGGACCATTTGATTCCACTTATGCTTAGAAAGTTGAAATCTCTCCATATCAAAATCTTTAACTCCACAGTCGTTATTCGAAGCAATGAAATAAATTGCACCACTAAAAGAGCATTGAACTTAAGAGAGATGAAATTCATAACATTTACGAAATTCATAACATCTACCAGAATATTAATGACTTAGTTAAAATGAAGAGGCTGTATAAACTATCAGTCAACATAGATCTCGACAGCATTTGTAATTGCATTATCATCGTAAGTTATCCTAAAGCAGAAGCTAACTCTCAATCGATCCAAGTACTGCATTCCAATGCAAAAGTTGTGTCTAAGAAAATCCTTCCAGCAATCAATAAATTATCCCATACTACCAAAGTACTAACTTATGTCTAAGAAAATCCTTCCAAGAGGCTCTCGGGGTGTTTCTGTTAGATGAAATGAAATAAGAAGATAAAATGTTTACAAGTTTCCATGAAACAACGTAAGAATTCTGAACCAAACAGTAAAATTATAATCCTAGAACAATGAACTAAACACTTCAAACCTGTATTAGAAACATTTTAAACATAATAATAGAAATCTTCCATGCCTCACATGGTGCCACATGACTAGCTACATTAAGAACTTCAATTTCCTTACAAGTTAAGGATGACTAATGGACAATCGAGAAATGAGACATGAGGTAGACATTATGCTTTGATGTTGAGCAAACCAAGTTCCACAACTATCATTGAAACATAAAATACTCAGGTTGAAAGTAAAACCTTTAAAACAATATTCTAAGCACCTGTTGCTACATTACATGTTCATTTCAGACATAAAAAGACTGGATATGATCCTTGTGCCAAATAATAAAGGGGGAAAAAAAAGCATTTGCACTTGAAGATAATGAAAATTTTATCAAATCTAGCTTTTTTCACATTGTTCTCATAATCAACTTTCATTTTTTCACATTGAAAAAATGAAAGTTGATTATGAGAACAATGTGATCCTACTTGGAAATTGAGGATTGTTGATTTCACAAATCTGGTATTCCACCAAAACTTATAGCATGTACCCCCTTTCTTTGTAGGTTTGCATTCCTAGAAAGAAGCAAAAATCTGAATGAAAAGGATTGTTGAAATGCATCTATATTCGAAGTTGTAGTCGTATATATTCATTAAAAAGAATTTATTCAATACATTTCTTATGTCCCATAGCCCAATACAATAGGCTGGGAACCAAATTCTTTTCTACCTTTTCTGAACCTTCTCCTGATTGAGGTGTGTTTTCATAGTACTTGTATTGCTCTAACCTAGTTTTTCTGTACTTCTAAAAAAATGCTTAGTCTTTCCCAAGGAATTCCTTAGATATCCTTTCCTTTCCTCTCCTAGCATCTGGAGCAGATGTATTTTCTACCTGGGTGTCCTGCCAAAATGAACGAAAAAAAGAAACCTATGTAAATAGCAATACTAGTTAAGATGCAAATCATAACACTCACGACAAAGAAAATGCAATATGAGCACATAAATGAGCACCCTAAACCAATGAACATCATACGAATAAGAATAGAGAAGCCCACATTCTAAGCATAGAATAACATAAAACCAAAACTTACCATATGATCATCTTCATCATTATCCTCATCCGACTCAGGATCACCAATGAATCTACCACGGAAATACATATCATCATCCACTTCTTCCATCTCATAATCATCGATAACATAATCCATATCATCCTCTTGCTACTGTGACATTTTTGCAGAGAAAATTTATATCTAAAATAACAATTAATGATTAGCACAATTTCACATTTTAAATTCATCATCACGAGTTAAAATCATTGAGAAGAATGCACCTACAAATAGTGTCAATTTGTATTTATGAAAGAGCATAATTGAACATGCCAAACTCGTAAGATTTTACAAATTTGAAAAATAGAACAAGAGAAAAGTAATAAAAGCACTAGTGTTTGAATAACAACCCTATAGTTCCATATTTTCTATTCGGAAGATATGGCTAGAGAACTTCACGCTCACAGAAACTAGGCCACTGACTCAAGCTCAAAAAAACTAGACCACTAACAGTGATGGTTTTAGGTGATAGGGTTTTGGAAGGGTTAAAGAGAGTCAGAGGTGAGGGTGGAGATGTGAGATAAGAGAAAATTCTAGAGAACCTAAATGAAAATGAAGAGAAGCCAAGAAATGCTAAGGGGCATAGTCGTCATTGCTAAACAACTAATTCAGTTGTTTGGTCCAAAACACTCCAATTTGGAACTTTTCACAAAACAATTGGTTAGGTTGAATTAACCAACCCAACTAGCTCATAACCAAACAAAAAAATAGCTTATTAGCTAAGTCAAACCTCTAATTTGGGTCGATAAGTCTTATCAGTTGTTTACCAAACGACCCCTATCATATAAATCACCTTTATCTATCAAAGTGAATTACTTTGAGGCTTCTGATAAGTTTAAGATTGCTACCAACTATTTAAGGAAGTTAAACCTAAGGAGATATAGAGGAGAAAGAGGTGGAAAAGGAGGTAGAATGGGGATATAAGGAGGGGGTAATTATTTTTTTAGGTTATGATAGAGGGTATAATGAAAGGCCAGATATTAATATGGATAGTATTAAGATGGTACCACCTTTTATAGGAAAGATAAACTCAGATGTCCAAAACCTAAATATAAGCAACCAAATCTAAAATATAAACACCAAGTGAATAAGAATGCTTTAGGAAAAGCTTATAGACATGTAACTAATGCTGATGTCATATTGGGGTCTAATATTGGTCATATACTAAATTTTGGAGGTTTAAGACATATAATATAATTAACACTAAAGTCATACTAGTGCTGGGCACAAACTTGCATTAGTTTTGCAAACTAGAGAAATAGAAGCAAATTAGAATTATCTTGATTTGATAATTTTGGACTAACTTGTCTTATTGAGCACCTATAAAGTTTTAGATCAAATCTGCCACTCATATGCTTCTTAAATAGGCACCAAACTCATGGTTTAATTGTCTAGGATTTTAAATTATTTCTATTTTGGAATCTAATTCTTAGGATTAATGTTTGTAGGTTTATAGTTATAATTCATCTGATGGATGTAATAGTGAACAACGTATTTATTATTGATTAGTAAAAAACAATTCGATATGGTCTTTTCATACTTTGATTAGAGAAACTCCTATTTTAAGTTCTCTAATAACTTTTGATCTTATCTAGCTTACTAGTAGTAACCAACCTTTAGAATGTAGCACTCCTATCCTATCTTTTTATGACTATGATGATTCCTATCCTTCTTTTGACTTTTAGTTTTTGTCCATTCTTTAAGAAACTTGATAGAATGAATCTTTATCCTTATTCATACTGGTATGGATTTGACCGAGATTATTCGTGAGTGTCGTATCAATATGATTTGAGTATAGATTTGAGCTATATAACTTATTATGCTATATTGATTGTAAATTGATGTGTTAAAAAAGGAAAATAGTTGGACATTAATAAATTTTATTTCACTTGTTTTGCTCTAAGTACTATGTCAAAATTATTAGTAATACTAGTAGTCATTTGAAAATGTGATGTAACTGGATAACCAAAAGTATTCATAACAAAAAGTTTACCTTCATATAGAAAAAGATTGAAATGAAATTATAAACAAACTTCTTATACTCCATAAGTTAAAAAATGATTATATTTATTTGTTTTTAATATAGTTTGTTAGGTACTTATTACTTTACTCTCTTTATTTTCTTTAGTTTATATTATATATAAAGTTCAGTTGTTTGAATTGAGTTGTTGTTTGATATATTATTATTTTAGATATAATAGAATTAGATATTGGTATAAGTATTTATAGGCCTACATAATTAATAAATAAGTTGATTAGGTGAATAATAGTCATTCTTAGTTATTTTAATTTAATTTTTGAAAATCTTTAGAATTAAAACCCACTTAAGTTAATAGTGATTGAGATTAATTTTCTTAAGCATAAGAAAATTTCTATGTATTGTGGCAATTAATGTAGATGTAATATACGTATGTTTTACTTAGTAATTTGACATATTTTCTATCCAAACTATCTTGATTTGATTAGTTTTATATTATTTTTAGGTTATTATAAAGATATTTCTTAGGAATAATGTTGGCTAATGATTCATGAGAATTACAAGAAAAAAGAGAATAAAATAACTTTATTTTAAAAATGGACCGATGCACAATTGATGTGCATAAAAAACACATGCTTTATTAAGTATTTTGCTTTATTTTATTGTTACTCACCTTATTTTACTTATTTTTTGATATCTATCTAGGTAATTATGTAAATTTGACAAATGTTCATTTCCCTCTCAAATAAGCAGTAACTTTCCTGAAGTAGTAAATTTTCTAGCAAGCTCAAGGCAATTTTTGGTAACCTTCATATTTGGGTAACTTCATAGAAGCCTTTGAGGGAGGTTCCTCTCCTTTAGGGGAGAAGCTGAATCAATTCCTTACCCTCAGAGAATAATTGAATGCAAATATAGTGAAAGCTCATGAAAAAAGAATACGAATGATGTTAATGGTGCAAGAAATCTTGGAGTAATGTTATATCTTCTTCTCTAGCTTAAGAGAAACTAAGACACTTCCCTCCAACTTTTATTAATGGTATTTTTCCTCCTCTTCTTAAGATTCTTCAAGAGGGTGCAATGCATTACAACAACACTTTGTTTGGTGTTAAGCAATTTTTAATCTTATAAAGCCCTCAACATTTTCGCAAGCGCACGAGTCGTAACATAGTATATGAGGTGTCAATACCATGAGGAATTAGTGAACTAATTGAATCATATTTTTTCTAAGCCCTAAAAGTGTAATTAAATTGAAAATAAAAACTAAACAGAAAAGTAAACAATCGAATGTGGAGTGATTGAAATTAGAATTCTAAATTAATGCAAGAAATCAAATTTGAGCAATAATAATTTCCAATTGAAATTTAAACAAGGAAGATTAACAAGTTATGAGAAAGGGGATTTATCCTATTAAGTTAGTTACTTTTGTGTTACTATGGTGTCTGTCCTAAACTTTCAAAAGTGGATTAGTCTCTCTCAAGTTGTAATCACTAAGTCCTAAATCATAAATCCTAATTATCTTAAGTAACTAAACATATAATCTTTAGATTAACAAACAACCCACAACCTAATTAGTTCTTAAGCATTCCAATAAACAATTGAGTCCTCACACGAGATCTCTGTTTGTATAATTCTCGATTTGATTATTTTTGTGGTATATTATATCGTTTAACTCTTATTAACCAACCTAATCATTTTGCATTCAGTTCATTTTCGATTTATTATCGAAGCATGCAATTTCAACAAATAATAACAACACCCATCATCATTAACATCAAAGCAACTAGATTAAAATTAAATCAAGTATAAATCACTAAAAGTATTGGATCATGATTTTTTTTGCTAAATTGCTTATTATTTGCTTAATTATTTATTTATGTTGTTTGTTGGGTTAATTATTTATTTTTAGAATTGGGTTATAAATTTAGTTGGCCTAAGTAGAAATTAGAATTTTTAATGGGCATGTTAGAATTAAATTAGAGTATGGTATTGAGAAGATGAAAGGAGTTAGTATATGTTAGTAGATGGATCAAATGAAAGGTGGGGCAAAATTGGAAAGGGCAAGTTAAATGAAGGGTAAAATTGGAAGACCAAGACAAAGAGTGGTCTTGAATGAGAGAGAAAGGAGAGAGTAGTGAGAAGAGAGAAAGAAGAGTAAAAAAAAGATGAAGGAAGAAAAGAAAAGAGAAGGAAAAATCCTGGAAGCTAGGAGAAAGAAGAAGAAGGAAAAGATTTGGGCTAGTCTAAGGTAATTTTCTTTATCTTTCTTCTTGTTTTGTTAGAAAATCAAAAGGGATTATAGAAGAGAATGGGTTTTTGTGTTGAGAATGATTGTGGAAAAAGATGGTTTAAGGGAACCCATTTGATCTTAGGGTTTCTAAGTTAGGTTTTGGGTTTTCTAACCTGGATGGACTATGAATAAGTTAAGTTTGAGCTTGATTTGTGTTAATTTCATTTTGTTGTCATTATGGAAATTTGGGGAATTTCCATTTGAATTGGAATTGAATGAGAAATTTTTTGGTTGTGTTAGAAAATCAAGAACAACCTACCCGAGAGCAAGAGGAAGGGCTAATTGAGTTTGGATTTTCAAGATTTATAAGGTAGGTAAAATATTTATAGTTATTGTGTAAATGGGCAATGTGCCTATGTGTATGTGTTTATGCTTAAATTTCTAAATTGTGAAATTGCTGTGATGCAGAAATGCATTATGATGTGTTTTATGTTATGGATGACATTTTGATGTAGTTAAATTGTGAGTATGATCATGTTATGCCATTGAATTGTGTCATGGCATTTTGATTTAAATGGAAAGAAGAGAAGCACGAGAATATGAATTTGTGATTGATTGAATTGAGTATGAAAAATTGATTGTGTTTGGGCAAAGAGAGGAACCATTTTCTAGTCATGTGCACATTGACATAAAGCCTTTTCCCAGCTGCCTGCTTTTAGCACATGAGATCCGAAAAGTAGACTCATTTTGTTCACGGAGTAAATTTCAGTTTCTCTATTTTGTTCCACGGAACCCTCGAGTCATTTTTTATGCATTTTCATTTTGATATGTTAAGTTATGATACAATTTGAGTGTTACGTTTTGATGTTAAATTACATCCAATATGTCTTATGCGATGATGAATTGAATTATGAAATGTGAATTGGAAGTGTAAATGCTAAACTGTCATTTCTAGATTAAGACAAGAAGTGTATGCCTATATGAATGTTCATATATGTATGTTTGATTGAGTACCTCATTGCCACTGGCTATAAATATATTAGCCACTGAGCTGTATAGCTCAACCCATAATTTTCCCTCCTCAGGTGTAGAATGAGAAGATTAGCGATCCTTACAAGGCAATTGGAACTCCAAGATGGCTAGAAATCTTTTGTACTAAGCTAGTGACTATTTTTCTGGATAGCTTTATAGGCATGTTAAACTTGAGCATCCTTTTGTATTTTGTATTAAGTTGATGTGTATGTTGATATGTAAGTAAAGCTAGCTCAAACTCTCACTTTGTTTAGAAATAAGAATGAGAAATTGAGTTCCCTTTTATGTATGATTATGTTATTTTAAAGGTTGGGTATAATAGAAAGTGTATGTGCATATTCTTCTTTGTTGAGATTGAAAATTTTTGTTAGTATTAGAATAGCATGTTAGAGTTGGAAGGATTGCATGTGATAAATCATTGAGGTTAGATTCAAAAGTACTTAGTAGTTGGATTGATATAAAGAGATATTGCATTTTGCAAGCTTCTATAGGTGGAGAGATTGTGTTCTGAACTCAAAGGAAAAACTGCATTGACCTGGGTAGATTTAGCCAATTTGTCTTCATAATTGTAGCTTAACGTTTTATCTTTCCAACAGTATAAAGTATACAATTTTTCGATATCGGAGTTGGGAGTTATGACCATTACAAGTTAGGATGTTGCAAAGGATGTATATACGGAACAACTATGGAGATTGAAGTGATATGGCACTAGAAGAGGTGGATTTGAGGAGATTATGAATAAAAGGGATGTTAGAATGGAGTTAGGATCCATTAGAGGGGTCTTGGATGGTGAAAAGTTTCGTTACACCCGAAGGTTACATGGTCAGGCCGTGTATTCCTGATGCAGAAAAATTTCTAGACCAGAAGGTTACACGATCTGTCCATGTTGTTTCACACAGCTAGTGTTCTAACCTCTAAATGACAAAATGTCCTTTTGAGTTCTTCACCAAAGTTGTAGATACAAAATTACTCATCAAAATTGTCTAAAGAATACCTTAATCTGATATCCCTAGTGAAAGTTATACTAATTGTTCTGAGATAGGTACAACATGATTGAGGACATGAGCATAGTTGATTCTTTTGGCCATAACTTCATAACCCGACCTCTAAATTAAGTGATTCTTGAACCGATAGATTCCTGACACATTTTTCTACCTTTTCAAAAAAAGTTGTATCCTTTTATGATGATTCAAAGAAGATTGAATGAAGGAAAATGAGGGATCAGTTGGAAGGGCATAATTCAGTTATGATCATCCTTTGGAAATTTTGGGGGGTATATTTTGAGCTATAGAGCTCCAAATGAGATGGTTATTGTTTCAAGATAAACTAGAGACATAGAGATACAATTGTATTGAAGAAGTCAAATTGTGATGTCGGTGTTGGCTGGTGTGGGCAACCCACCCTTGTGAGATGACAGCAAAGTAAGGGTTCATTAGAATAACCCTATAAGAAAACCCGCTCACGCTTTTTGACTTCAAAATGATAGTTGAGCTCTGGGAACGGGGTCCAACAAAAAGAAGTTAGAACATCCTTAACCCAATGATCATCATCATTAAGCCATCTTATACATCAAATGAACGAAATAAAAGATGAAAAGAAGAAAAGATAACTTGGAGGATTAGAGGTTAGAGCACCTGAAGCTCCACCTTCTTCTTTCTCTTCTTCTCTCTCTTCCTTCTTCCTCTTCCTTAGCTTTTTTTCCCAAAGTGGCAAATAGAGGCTCCCCTTTCTAGGTCACTTCTCTGCTCTTATGTAGTCATGTTCTAATTAGGGTAAAAAGTAGGTTTTACTAGGCCTAAAATTCCAAAATAACCAAAGAAAAATTGAGTTCGAGAGGTCGTTCTATGTCTATCCTCGTATAGGCCATGATCGTGGCCTACTTGAAGAGTCCCTTTCACAATTGTGGCCCTGGGTCCTCCATCAAGCTTCCTCAAAATCTTCTCTGTTCTTTGATATCTGATCTCTAACATTAACAAACACATCAAAGCACCTTAACACACAAAATTAAAGCTCAATAGTATGCTCTAACCTGCATAACACTGAAAACGTAAATATCTAACTAACTAACATAATCCTAAACCTAAGCATGTATGAATCAATTAATTAACAATAAATAACATACTAAAATGCCTATTAAAACATCATGCAACCTACAATTATCAAATTGCCATACTTGAACTTTTGCTTTTCCTTAAGGAAAAATAAAAACCAAAACATAAACACACCAAACAACAACACACATATATGCAATAATGGTACAATGGCATTGAGCTTCACGAAACAATTTTAATTATAAACATAACCCTTTAAGGTGTTTTAACTTATTAACTTATGAAATTTGTGTCTCAGTACTTCAGACTAAATATACATACAAATCAAGACTTAATGTCAAATTCATTCACTCCTATCACTCACACACATAAACATTGATACTATCCTTAAGTAGCTTTTCATGAGAAGTAATGTTATTCACAAGGATCAGTAGAATTTATTAAACAACACATTGTTTTTGTTAATTTTCATTAACATGAAACTAGTCTTTTGATGCGAAGGCAAACATTTGTGATGAATGTCCTTTGGTTACTCAACTAGGTCATGTTTTTATTAAATGGCTTGGTTGGAATGTCATTATAGCCTTTTGACATGAAGGTGAACATTTATGATGAATGTCTCCCGATTACTCAGCTATATCACATTCTCAACTGGCTACTAGCTCTATTTATAACTCAATTTGTTTCAAAAAGGGCTAGCAAAATAGTTATTTATTAAACAAAAACATACTTTTTTTAAATATATTTTTTGCCTACCTCATTTCTTTAGATAATCATTCTTATGAAAAAGTACTAACAATTCTACTTATTCGATTGACCTAAAATTATAAATGAATGTCTTAAATTTCTAGGGTGAATGAACCAACATCATATCCTCATTAACATGCATATTTAACCAAAGCAACCTAGGAAACTAATTTCACAAGCTAATAAATCTTAGTAACCTAAAAGACTATATTCAAAGTTAAACTAATTCCGTTAATTCCTAGCCATTGACACATTCACATGACTCACATCATGCAAATTCAAACAAAACTAACATATAATATACAAAATTCGCACTCAAAATAAAACATCTAATACGTTTAATGCTACCCTCCCCACTCTTGGACAACACACTGTCTTCAATATAAGAAGGAAAAATAACATACAAGGTGGGAATCAAAACAAAATAATAAGAAAACATAAGAAAAAATAAAGACAAAAATGAAAAGATAAGGGTTAGAGTATAAGAACCCGTCATGGCTATTAAGGTGGTGATGGCGACGGTGTTTGAAATCAACTGCACTTTACACCCAAGATTGCTGCCCTATCTTAAAATTGCTTTTAAAGGAATAAGAGAGTTAGAAATCCAAACCATTTCACATCATTAAAAACTTATTTTTAGAATTTGAAACAAATCTAACTATACAACAATTTTAATCTAACTATTAAATGTGCTAAGTTATGGTCATTAACTTGACCTTTCATCTTATGAAGTGCTTTCAGTTCTCTGAAAGGAAAGAAATTACTTCCTTTTCCTTTGAGACTACTTTGCTGAGATATAGTTTGCAACAATGCCCATTAACCTTAATGGATTCTTTGTTTGCATTTTCCAATTCAAGGGCTCCATGGGAGAATATTTAGGTGAATGTAAATGGTCCACTCCATCTCTATTTAAGTTTCTCTAGGAACAACCTCAACATCAAATTGTATATCAAAATTGCATCTCCCGCTTTGAATGCCTTCTGCTTAAGATGAAAGTTGTGCCATCTCTTCACCTTCTCCTTATATAGTTTGGCATTTTGTATGCATTGCAATGAAACTCTCAAATTCATTTAGTTGTAGAAGTTGTTTCTCACCTGCTTACTTCCAATCAAAATTGAAAACCTTTATTGCCCAATATGCTTGATATTTTAGTTTCACAGGAAAATGACAAGCTTTACCATATAAGATTCAAAAGGGCATCGTTCTGATAGGTGTTTTAAAAGCAGTTCGATAAGCCCTTAAAGCATCATCTATCTTAAATGCCCAGTCCTTCCTAGAATTATTCACCATCTTTTCTAAAATTTGTTTGAGTTCCTGGTTTATGACTTCCACTTATTCACTTGTTCGCGGATGATAAGGAGTAGTAACTTAAAGGTGGACTCTATATCTTTTTGGGTGAGTATTAGAAGATCTGTTACAAAAATGCATTCTCCCCTTACTAATTTTTGTTCATAGCACTCCAAATCGATTAAATATTTGCTTGATAAATTTCTATACAACTTTCCAATCATTAGTTGTAGATGCCACAGTTTCAGCCCAACGAGATATGTAGTCCACTCCCACTAAAATGTATGTGTTTCCTATGGAGTATGGGAAAGGACCTATGAAGTCGATGCCCCATACCTCGAAGACTTCGACTTACAAGGTGTTGGCTAAAGGCATCTTATCTCTTTTGGAGATGTTACCCACTCTCTAACAGCGATTACCGTATGCCAGGGAAGATTGAGCATCCCTAAACATATGTGGCCAATAAAATCCACACTCTAGTACTTGAGCTATTGTTTTGTTTGCCCTATAATAGCGAGCATACTATGCTTTGTGACATTGTATTATTATATCCAACATCTTGTTCTCTAGCACATATCACCTCGTCAACCCATCAGCATAAGTTTTATATAGGATTGGCTTATCCTATAAATATCAGGCGTACTCATGCAAGAATTATTTCCTCTATTAATATGACAGGTTATAAGGGATCTTACCACAGATGACAAAGGTTAAGATATCTGCAAACCATGGTGTCGCTATGCTGTCGAGAAGCATCAGGGTTTCATTAAGGAATTTTTCATTGATATCATCACATCACTTATCTTACACTTCCCTTCTTCCAGAAGTGACAAATGGTTCGCGACCACATTCTCCGCTTCCTTCTTATCTCTTATTTCTAAATCAAACTCTTGTAAGAGCAACACCCATCGAATAATTCTCGACTTTGCATCCCTTTCAGCAAACAAATATTTAAGCATAGCGTGATTGGTAAATACGATCACTTTAGAGCCCAAAAGCTATGAACAAAACTTATCACATGCATACAACACTGCAAGTAATTCTTTTTCTATAGTTGTGTAGTTCAATTGAGGTCCTGCAATTATCTTACGTGCATAGTAAATTGCATGCAACTTTTTATCCTTTCTTTGACCCAGCATGTAACCTATAGCTTGGTTATTTGTAATACACATGACCTCTAATTAGAGTGTCCAATCAGGTGGCACTAAAATTAGGGCTAATGTTAGTACCTCCTTTAATTGATTGAATGTAGAAGAACAGTTATTATCAAAAAGGAAAGGCACTTCCTTATCTAACAAGTATGTTAAGGGTCATTTAATTTGCGAGAAATCCTTAATAAAGTGACGATAGAGTCCAGCATGGCCTAGGAATGCCCGCATACTCTTAAGCTTTAGGGATTGTGATTTCTCTGTGGATGGCAGTATGGGTGTTTCAGTTCGCACTAATATTTCCTGATGGGTCTAAACACCTGACTCAACTATTTCAACATCTCCTTCAAACTCAACTTTGGTAGCATTTTCATCTTTATTTTCTGTCTCCATTTCTACTAATTTAACTTCTGAAAAGTAGCTTCTTACTTTTTCTTGTACACTTTCATCTATAATGTCAATCTTCATGAAAGCATTGCTTTCCTTCAGACTCTTTAATGCATCGTTCATATTGAACTCCACTTAATCTTCAGCAATCTGAAGAGTTAATTTACCTTCATAAATATCAATCAATGTTTTATCTGTGTTCGTGAAAGGTTTTCTAAGAATTAGTGGAAAGTTCTTATCTTCCTAGAAATTAAAAACAACAAAGTCTATAGGAATAATGTACTTGTCCACTTGTGTTAAAACGTCTTCCACCACTCTAAACGATCTTTTAATAGATTGATCAGCTAGTTGAATTAGCATTGCAGTTGGTTTGGCTCACCGAGCCCTAATTTTTAGAATATTGACAAATTAGGCATAAGATTAATGCTTTTTCCTAAATCACATATCATTTTTGTGAACTTAAATTCACCAACCACACAGGGTATTATGAAACTCCCTGTATCCTTTAGCTTCGAAGGCATTTGATTGAGGACTATGGAACTATAATTGCCAGTTAAGGTTATCGTTTAGTTTTCTTCCCAAGTACACTTCTTTGATAATATATCCTTCAAAAACTTAACATACTTGGGCATGTGTTACAAAGCCTCAATCAATAAAATATTTATTTGCACAATATTCAATTTCTTTACAAAATTCATAAATTGTGCATCTAATTTGCTCTTATAGAATTGTTAGGGGTATGGAATTTTGGGTGGATATGGTGGAGGCACAATGTATAGATGGCATTTGCTCATATCCACATCTTTATTTTCCTTGTCTTTCTCTATAGAGTAGGGTTTTGATTTTGTGGGTTGTTTGAGTTCCTTCCTGCTTCGCAATGTAATTGTTTGTAGTTTCTCCCTTGGGTTTGATTCCATATTATTTAGTAGACTTCTTGCACTTCATGCAAACAATGTATTTGCCACTTGGCTCATCTGAACCTCTAAATTGTGGATGGATGAGGTGTTGTTCTTCGTTAGCTGATCAATTTGTCCTTCCAACCTCTTATGAGTGTCATCCATCTTTTCGAGCTTATCCTAAATTTTATCTAATTTAGAGTCCATGGAATTGGGTTTTTCTTATTGGAATCCAAGTGGCCCTTAAGGTTAGAATTGACCTCCCGCATTATTTGACTAAGAGAAATTCAGGTGATTCTTCCACCCATATTTATATGTGTTTGAGTAGGGGTTGTTCCCCCCTCCTCGACCAAATTGCACTCCCATATAGTTAACATGTTTTGATTTATGTTCTTTCATCAAAAATCAATCAATGGTGTCATGGTTATTTTGTTCACACAACTCACATCTTTGTTAAATAGCTTTCACAAGAGCTGAAGAAGAGGATTTCATATTATTTAGCTATCAAGTCAATTTATCAATCTTATCTTCCATTTCCATGATAGGGTCAACAGTTAAAGCTTCATTTTGCTCATAGAGGGTTGTATGATATCTACTCCTATCCATCGTCCAAAGATAATTGTTATTGGCCATTTCCTCCAACAACTCCTACGCTTCATCAACCGTCTTCCTTATTAAAGAACCACCAGATTCCGCATCTATAGTGCCTTATATGGATGAGTTAATGCCATTATAGAAGGTTTACAATAGGAATTCCTTAGGTAGGTTATAGTGTGGGCACCCCCTTTACAAATCCTTAAACCACTCCTAAGCCTCATAAAGTGACTTCCCATCACTTTGATGGAAATTTGTTATTTCCTTTATTAATTTCATAGTCTTAGTGAGAGGGAACTACTTATCTAGGAATGCACACACCAACTACTCCAAAGTTGTGACATTTATAGGATTCATCGAACGATACCAAGTCTTATCTCTATCTCTTAGTGTGAAGGGGAAGAGCCTCATCCTAACGACATCTTCCGTCATTCCATAATATCATAAGGTATCACATATTTCTAGAAAATTTACTATATGCACGTTATAGTCCTCATTAGTTAACCCGTAGAATTGCACATTTGTTTACGGCATGTTCAGTGGGTTAGGCTTAATTTCAAATGAAGATGCTTGAATTGGGGGCCGAGTCATGCCTTGATGTGCAGCATTGAACCCCAGTGTTGTAAAGTCTATAAAGGTTCGTGGTTCGTTTCCTTAGTTTCCTCCTTAATCAAATTCTTGGTGAAATTCTTTTGCCACAGGTTATTCAATTTCTTTTTCTTGATATCTTGCTCGTTGAATTGCTTTTTCCAAATAGGTGATGTTAAGTGCTAGGATTTTGACAATCCGACTTGAACTTTAAGTAACTCTTGTGTTCATGCAACTGAAATGACACAAGAAGGGTAAAATTTCCTTAGACTAAAGGAATCCATCTAATCCTGACTAACTCCTATCAATGGTGCCAAAAACTTGTTGAGTAAGTTTAAATCTTATAAAACTCTCAATATTTTCACAAATGCATAGGTTATAGCGTAGTATATAAGGTGTCGATCCCATAAGGAATTAGTGAACTAATTGAATCCTAATTTTTCTAAAGCCTAAAAGTGTAACTAAAATGAAAATAAAAACTAAACAAAAAAGTAAACAATCGAATATAGAGTGATTGAAATGAGAATTCTAAATTAATGCAATAAATCAAATTTGAGCGCCACCAATTAACAACTAAAATTCAAATAAGAAATATTAACAAGTTATAAGAAAGGGGATTTATCCTATCATCAATGCTAACTTTGTCACTTTTGTGTTAATGTGGTGTTGGTTTTAGACTTTCGAAGAGTGGATTAGTTTCTCTCGAATTGTAATCACTAAGCCCTAAATCATAAACCCTAATTAAATTGAGTTACTGAATGTGCAATCTCTTGATTAAGAAACAACCTATAACCTAATTAGTTCTTAAGCGTTCCAATAAACAAAGAGGTCCTCACATTAGATTTCTCTCCGTATAATTACCGATTTGATTATTTGTGTGGTTTATTAGATCGATTTAACTCTCATTAACCAACATAATCATTTTGCATTCAGTTTACTCTCATGATTTATTATCGAAGCATGCAATTATAACAAATAATCACAACACCTAACATCCTTAATAATAAAAGCAACTAAATTAACATTAAATCAAATATAGATCACCAAAAGAAGGTAGAACATCCTGAACCCAAGGTTCATTATCATCAATTCCATTTCACACATCAAATGAATGAAATAAAAGATGAAAAGAAGAAAGGATAACTTGGAGGATTGGAGGTTGAAGCAGTTGAAGCTCCACCTTCTTCTCTCTCTTTTTTTCTCTCTTCCTTCTTCCTCTTCCTTAACTTTTTTCCCAAAGTGGCAAATGAAGGCCCCCTTGCTTGTTCATTCTTTGCTCTTATGTAGTCTTTTTCTAATTAGGGTAAAAACTAGGTTTTGCATAGGCCCAAAAGTCCGAAATAACCTATGAAAATTTAAGTTTAGAAGGACAATTTGCACCTGTCCTCGTGTAGGCCACAATTGTGGCTTGCTAGAAAAGTCTCTGTCATAATTGTGTCCCTAGGTCTTCAATCATGCTTCCTCCAAATCTTCTTGCAAACATTAACAAACACATTAACCATGATCGTGGCCCTGGGTCCTCAATCGTGCTTCTTCCAAATCTTCTTCGTTCTTCGATATCTAATCTCAAGCATTAACAAACACATTAAAGCACTTTAACACTCAAAATTAAAGTTCAATAGAATTCTCTAACTGATATAACATTCAAAACCAAATATCTAACCAACTAACACAATTCTAAACCTAAACATGCATGAATCAATTAAATTAATAACTAAAAACATCTAACTATTAAAACATCATGCAACCTATAACTACCATTTGGCTTTTCTTTTAAACAAAAGACTAGCGTCTCATATCATTAATATTTAGGCTCAAAGAAGATGGGGTAACAAATGGTTAATGGGGTTCTCCTCATTGAAAAGGGCAGTTCTTAACTCTATTGAAAAGCCTCTAGCCTTCGATTCTACCATAACTATGATTGAGAAAGTATGTTATGCAAGAATTTGTGTGGAAATCAATCCTAGAAATTGATTGCCTGAGACTTTATTTGTAATGAAGTTTAGTTATGCTAAAGAGTTGGTTAAGGATGAAATTTGTTTGTCTTAAAATTGGAAACCACAAATGGGTAGACAAGTATGCAAACCTACAGGGAAGCTATTCAAAATAAGAGATTACTTAGAACTTATGGGAGTAGATGGTGAAGACAATACTTAGATTATAAAAGTTGATCTCACTATTCTGATTCCTAAAAAACAACCAGCATTGACAGAAAAAAGAGTTCTTTTTATCACAAGATAAGCCTATTAATGATGTTGCTAATTTGAAGGAATTTGTAGAGAATAGAAATCCAGGAACTAATTCCATAAATGGTGCCATTGAAGAGTAGGTAACGAACCATGAGGATGTTATATTGAATATGGAAGATTTTACTTCAAGCTCTAGCATGAGCTTTGGCAAAAAAAGGAGAAAGCCTAAAGGCATAGGTAATTAATACTTTATACTTATATGATTTTTTGGAATATCACAGGTTTGAATGAGGATCATAAGAGACAACAATGAGGGATATTTTGATGAAAAGTACCCTATTATGTTGGGATTGTTGGAAACTAGTGTCAATGCTCAAAACTTGTAGAATGTCATGAAACTTTTGGGATGAGACTGGAATTTTGGATCCAACCATACTCATCATTTTGATGGAAGACTTGTTTATTCTTTTGACAGAGAAAGGTGTAGGTTACAGTTATTAGAAGTTCATACCAACTCATTCATCTTTCCTACTTTATATCATAGTCCAATTCTAGGTTTGAACTCTTTATAATCTATAATTCAAACTTAAAATTTTAGGGAGTTATACTATGGGAGGACCTATGTAACATCCCATCACCAATGGGAAGGGTAGAATAGTAATTTTTGAGTAGCCCATGGGCGTTTAGAAATGCCTTTACATATTCATGCATAATCTACAATCCGCATACATGTGAATAGTATATTTTGCACATGACAATGAATTTACATGCATTTATGACATTTCCTGATATTTTTGTTAATAAAGGTGATTGTTATGAAAAATGTGATTTGAGTGCTTGAAAATTTAGTTGGATATGAAATTGAGATGAGGTCTGGCTTGAATTAAACTAGAGTTGTTTGGATATAATTCTTGTGAAGGAAGTGATGTTTAATTTTGGCTTGAAGAGTTCCAAATTTGGACTAGAATGTGAGGAAAGGTGTAGGGATGAATAGTAGCTTGGAAACTGCATTTAGTGATCTGAAATTTTAGGAATTTATCTAGGTTGATTTAGGCAGATTTTGCTAAATTGGTCTTCATGAAAGTTGTAGCTTTTCTTGTTAACTTTTTATCGCTATAAAGTATGGAATTTTCCTATATCGGGGTTGAAATTTATGATCTGTTGACTTTTGGATGTTATTCCAAAGATTATTGTGCTTTGTGTTTGGAAATGTCCATGTGTGTAGATTTTGTGAGTACTGTGCTTTGAGGCAAATTTTGGACTGTTGTGGTTTGAATTGAATCAAGTAGACTTATATGTAACAGGCCATTTTTGTATGTGGGAATTGAAAGATATGAATTTGTGAAGTTTGGATGTGGTTTAGGGTAAAATTTATGGGACAGAAACTTTGATTGCGATTTTGACCTTGTTAAAGGTTGAATTTGCTGTTAATTCCTTCATGAAAGTTATAGATTGTGTTTTAATCTTTCCATTGATATAAAGCATGGAATTTTTGAATAATGGAATAGGAAGTTATGATTTTTAGAAGTTGTGTTATTATTTAGGATGAGATTTACAGAATAGATATTTTGAAGTCAATTTTGACCCCTATAAAGGTGGAATTTGTCCATGAGTCCTTCATGGAAATTGTATGTCTTTCTGTTGATATCAAATCTATCAAATTTGGACTCCTGAGTGAAAAGTTATACATTTTGGAAGAAGAACAAGTGGAATAAGAAAAAAAAAGAAAAAAAATTTGGCAATCGGAGTAAACAAGGAAGCAGGCCCTCGCGAGACAAGGAAGCTGGCCCTTGCGAGGGCGAGCGCGAGAGCTCGCACGCGTGAGGGCCAGCTCACTACGCGCTCCTTGTGAGCCCAAGAGCTCGCAATCGCGATGGCGAGCGTGCTACTTGATCCTCGCGAGCGTGCGCGTTCAGCCCGCGCCCACGGCCACGAGACTCTCGCTAGTGCGAGCGGCCATTTCTGATTTTTCCCATCCGACCCTTTAGCCATTCTTTTGCTTCTAACTTTTGCATCCGACCTCCGATTGACCTGATTTTCAAAGTATTGGATTTCTAAAACATTCTTTTACCTCTCCATGTGAATTTGTGGATTTTGAGATCAACGTAAAAATAGAAATCTAAATTGAGTAATTTTGGTGTCTATAGATTCATAAAACTTAGGGGAACTTTTCGGGTGAGATTTATGGAATGATACCAGGGTTGTCATGAACATGCATCGTACATATTCCATAGACACACATGTGCATAAATGAATGCTTATAATTGTGCAAAATTATTAATGTTTGTGCAACGTATTACATAAATGGGTTGTGCAGGTTAAAAGTCCGCAGTCAGGCGTTTCCAGAATTTGGAAGCAAATGCTAATCTGGAGCGTACTGTGAGTAAACCGAGATGGTCTCATTTCATTATGTGTTTTGTCTGAATTTGTATTGATTTACTGCTGATTGTTCATATAAGTTTTGATGGATTGTGATTCGATTGTGGATTCCGGACAGAAAGTCCGATGACTGTGTGTTGGGGGAGTTGTGATATTGAAGTACTACTTGAATGTGAATTGGATGAACTATGTGTATTTAATGTAATGGAAAAATGTGTTTTGAGTGTGCATTATATGATTGATAAGTGCCGGACCACGGTCCAGTAACAAATGTCTTTTTGAATGTGCATTGCATATGTATGGGAAATATTTCGCAACTCTACTGTTAAATGCCAGACTACGGTCCGATGACATGTGAAAATGAGTGAATGGGATTGATGCATTTTATTGCATAAGTGTATATAATATATAATGGCTATTGTGACTAGAGTAGCCACCGATCAGAGCTTAAAGCTCAACGAGTGAAAATGAGCCTCGAGCTCAAAAGTGAATTAAAGCCTCAGGCTCAACATTTAATGAGCCCTGTATCTCCCAAGTAGATAAGAGACAGGTATTAATGAGCCCTACATGGGACAGTTTAGGCTCTTTGTCACAACAAAATAACAAATGAAAAGTGAGTCTCATGTGCATTACATATGCATAATACACTCAATTTTATAATCTTAACATCTAATTTTGAGATACTCTGCTATTCAATTTTCTATTCAATGCATCAATTTACAATACTAGCTTAATTGGGAAAATACTCATTTGCACAATCCCTTTCAATTCTTGCAAACTCATTAAGTACCGCAATCTTTGCTAATCCATATAATGTTTCTGTACAATTGATGTCTCCAAGCTTTCAAAGCAATTTCTATTATAGCACATTTCAAGTCATATATCCAAAATTTCGCTCATGAGGCGATAATTATCCCTATGTATCCAAAAATCACTTTATGATGTTACAACAACTTGCATCTTAATCTCTAATGGGAACTTCATTATATACTGTGAAATCTACAAATCCAATGATATAATTATGAATGATGTTTTACTTCCTCAAAATTCTTTTTACGATTATCAGTCCATATGATTGACACATTTTTCTTCAGAAATCTCGTCAAAGGGCTAAGATCGATAAAAACCACGCCTTAGCAGTCTCTGGTAGTATCCAACATACAACTAGTTCTAAAAACTCTAAATCTCGCATACGTTCCTGGAGATTTCTCACTTTATCCTCACCTGTACTTTTTTTTTTTTGGGTCTCCCAATATGCCATGTTCAAATATGATACAACCCACATTTTATTTGATCAAGCTAAGATTCATTCTCATTTACACTTGGCATATAATTATTCCTACTTCCATGATCTGTAAGATTTCCTCAAGTATTTAAAATATTCTTCTCCTCTTTTCAAGCACATTCGATATATCATCTATGAGCATAGTCACTAATCAATCCAAACAAAATTGAAACACTTTATTCTTCAATACTATAATATTGTCAGGGGCATTGTTAACGCCAACAGACATGCCTAAGACTCGTTATGCCCATAATTTGTTTTGGTAATTCTGAAGTAACTAATTCCTCAGTACAGTAGTATTATCACGCGATATGCTCAATTTCCCAATAAACTCCCTTTTTCTCGACTGATTTCCTCAGTTCATTTGATTCCCTGTGATTCCACATTGACTTATTCTACTGTTTGTTCATTCACACCAATTTCTCCACACATTTCACTTTATTTGTAAACATAACTTCATGTGTATATTATGGTTAAAAAAAATTGTACTGAAATTTGAATGATCAAGTGCTTTAGCATGATCGAGTGCTTTAGCATGCCACCCTCGCGGGGCACGGACTCGGATATTCCTCAAGATGTTGGGTACGTGTGTTGCGGGAGTGGGGTGTTACAACCTACCCTCAATTTATAGCTCTATGAACAAACCTTGGCTATTAGTAGGAGATGTAAATTGTGTACTCTGCCCTACTGAAGCTTTTGGAGATAAAGTTAACTTTACCAACCTTGGTAAATAACTAATAGTGTGAGTATATGGCCATATTAATTCCCATTTACTTTTCCTATGGCTTTATAACTTCACAAAATACCTCTAAATCTCCCCAAACTTGTTTGAATTTATTCCTTTTGCTCTAAATAAGTGAATTACAATGTAAAAATGAAATATGAATGAATTAAGTACAAAAAACAACAAAAACTCAAATAAACAAGTGAAATGCACTAAATAAAATCCTAAAAATATAAACAACTAAGCACTTATCAAACTCCTCACAGTTAAGCATTCACTTTTTCTAAAGCAAATCAATTTCATTACTCTCAAGTTAATAAGAATCAACTTTATGAAAGCATTAATCACATCAAAGATATCCATTATAATTCTTCATTATTCATTCAATTGCAAAGTTTATTGAATTGTTAAACACTTAATTACTTGCATCAAATTATAAATTAATCCAAATCACACTGCAATTCTTCAAATTTCTATTTAATTCCCACCATTCCACTAATTGTATAATGTGAACATACATGAGAGAAAAAGCTAAAACCTTTAAAATTTTTCGTATCCTTTTAAAAACATTAAATTTAAACGTCATAAAAGCATTTATAGCCTTGATTGAAAAGTCTCTCACCCTTTTGACATAAGAGTAAACACCTTTTTATGAATACCCCTAGTTAAGTATTTCACTATCTTAAATGAATACCAACACAATTCTTTAACTTTGACCTTTTTATTGGTGCAAAGCTAACAAAGTGAAATTATTTATGTTTTGTTTATTCATATATTAATATTTTTTATTTTTATATGTTAGGTAATGAAATTGATTAAAAAGAAGTTAAATTTAACTTAATGCATATACAAACTATACACAGAGTATCATACGCAAATCAAGCATCCATTCTAAAAATTAATAAACTAAATCGAAATCAACTTAATCATCAAAATTTATAACTATTTGCATAAGCAAATCAAATTACAATCACAACTAAACTCATAATGAATCATTTTATCAAGATCCTTTTTAATTTTTTTAATTACTCATTATTAAGCTAATTATAAAAAAATGACAAACTTGACCACAATTACCTCCCTATACTTAAGTTGTACATTGTCCTTAATGTACAAAACATTCAAGAACACAAAAAAATACAAAAAATAGTGAGGGAAGGTGAGGATAATTGATAGTCCCCTGATAATAAAAGATTTCTAGCCTTGTCCAACATCATTAACATCTATATGGAGCCAGTGAAATCTTTTATACTCTAATATATAAGGGAGATGTTATCTTTATAGCTTGCAGAACTATATCAAATCTCAAGTAAGAAAATTAGAACCTTGAGACTAAAACTACAAAAATAACTAAAGTACTAATGAAAATCCTACAAGCTACTTAATTAAAACAAAAACATCTAATTGTTAAGTTGTCGTTTTAATCGACATTTCTTTATAAGTCTTTTCTAGACTTCTCAACAAGTCCTTTGTTAACCTAGACCTATAATCAATAGCTTGCCTATGTAATTAAGACTTCACACATCAATTTAATCTGAAGTTCATTAGAATATAAAAACTCCTCACTTATGCTAGCATCTTTCTGAAGATTGTTAGTAACTATTCTTAGCTTAATCAATCAAATATCTTTCTTATTAAAAACCTTAGAATTGCATTAATCGATTTATAAATTTTATTATTAGGTTTCCTTGCTTGTTTTTCATTCTTTCTATTGTCCTAAGCCTGCTAATTATGTCTCTTGACCTTTCTTACTACTTCCCCTTTTAATTTTGCCTTTTATATTTTAAAAATTAAGTTTCTAGGTGGTACACAAGCATGTACGCAAACATGTTCATAGTCGTGTGCTACAAGAATCATGAGATCCTCGAATTCGAAGAAAACAATGGCTAAAAATATGAACACAAGTAAGTGCATGAGGATGCTAATCTTTAATATGGGCTTGTTATGGCCATGTAACTCTTAAGAACTTTAAAACAACTTGTCCTGCGTGAAACACAACTATGTTTAAGTACACAAGCTAGCATATGGCATATTGATTCTCATATACTTTTCCTATAACTTTATCAAAACATCTCCAAATTGTCCCAAACTTATTTGAATTCATTCCTCTTACTCCAAATACATGAATTACATCCTAAAAGTGAATTTTAAATGAATTAAGTGATAAAAGCACTCAAATAACAAGAAAAATGCACTAAATATAAACCCAAAAAAATGAATAATTAAGCACTTATCATATGGTCCAAAAACATGATGCCCGTGTCTCCCTTTCATGTGGTTGGCTTCTAAGAGCAAACTTGCTACACTAAATTGCATCATCTACCTAAACATCTCTAATACTGTTTCCTTTGTAAAGAAAGCCACCAGAACCTGAAGCGCATCCACTTTAGCTATAAATATTCCCAGGACATATAGAGAGGCATCCTAGAGTTTTGTCACCTTAATAAGTCCAACGTGAATGTTTTTGAGCTCATGGAAGGGTTGAAAGATGAGAAGAACCTACCTAGAAATGATTTAAGCGTGATTATAACTGCTTTTGGATGTTTATATAGATTATGGGGGGAAAGGAATGTTAGGTGCTTCTTTAATGTGGAAAGTCAAAGAGAACAAGTTTAAGTTAACCCATTGGATCGTAGAACAAATTTTTCTCTGTTAGGAGGCAACAGACTTAGACTCTCTTGAAGAGCCAATTGGGACTTTGGTTTTATACAAAACTAGCTTGATAAGCTATTTAAAGCAAGTGTTATATAGGGAATCCATAAAATTATGGGCATTTGTTGCGATGATGAAAATTGGTGGCTACTTTGTCTATGAGGCAAAAGGTTAAATTTTTAGTTTGGCAATTACATACCTTGGTTCAGAGCATAGGGTCGAGGAAACAAAGAAAAAAACGCATTAATTTACAAAAACACTGATTTTGTATTTATGTGAATTTTTAAAGCTACAACAAATCAAGTTAACATATTTTATTAAAATATTTTTAAAAATTTTAAAAAACGAGTCATACATAAAACAAACGCAATCTTCCTTCCAATAAACCAACTGCATAAAAAAAACTACAACAAAATTAAGGGTTGTAATTCTGGCCTGGCTCGTTTTTGATTCAGGTTGGCCGGGCCACAGTCGAGTCACGAGATGGCTCAGCCTAATGACCCGCACATTTATCCTGAAACGACTTTATTTTAAATTTTTTCTTTTAAAAATAAATGAGCGCTCAGCAGGCTATAGCCCAGGTCATGGGTTAGTCAGCCTGCCAATGGGCCCTTCGGCCTCACTCAACACGGCGCATTGACATGCCTAAACAAAATTAAAGGTCCGTTTGATTATATTTTTATTTTTTGTTATAGTTTTCAGTTTTTAGTTTACATTTTCATTTTTTCATTTTTCTTTTAAATAAAAACAAAAACTTATTTGATTGTTAATATTAATATAGTTATATTTTTATCACTGATAATAATTATCTATTAGATAAAACTTAAAGATGATTATTTTTAATTAAATAAATTTATTTAATCTCTTATATAATATTTATTAATAAATTATTAATAAAATTATGTTATTTTAATAAATTAAATAATTTAAAAACCAAAATTTTATTTATAAATTAATATTTGTTTGAAATATATTTTAATTATTAAATCAAATTTTATTTGAACATTTATATATTTTTAATCTAATTATATTTATTTAATCATTACTAAAAATTTATTATAAAATTAAATTATTCATAAATTTTATTGATAATTAATTTTAATTTATTAAATATATAATATTGAATTAAATTATTCATAAGTTTTATTAAAATTTAAAACTAAATAATATATATTTAAATGATAGTAAGTTATATTATAAAAACAGAAACAAAAAAACTATTTTTATGATTTTTATAATTTTTGAAAACTGGAAAAATTAAAATAAAAAATAGAAACCAAAAATTAAAACAAATAGTAAATTTAAAATAAAAATAAAAACAAAAAATAAAGATAAAAACAAACATTCCGTGTTAACATATTTTATTAAAATATTTTTTAAAAATGAAAAAAACATAATGACCTTTCGGCCTCTTATGGAGTCAAGTCTTCACCCCTTTCATATTATTTTGTTCATCAAAGATCAAACCCAAAGAATCGTTTAATTTATTCATGTTGCCAGGTCTATAAATACTTCATCCTGTTAGGCTTAGATACTTCTTTTCTTTAATTCTGTTTTCTTTTCATTCATACAGTGAATCGTAAGTTAATGGCCACTATTTCCAATACCCTCACTTTAAAGCATTGGTCGGGATCTTCGCTTCATCGGAGCTTCCGCTTGTCTTCTTCTGCCCTTTTCAGTTCCCTCCGCCGTAACTATGTCGTTGCCGCTGACTTCTCCAACGATAATCGTGAGTAAGTTTCACCTCTACTTCTTCTTTTAACTATCTTTTTGGTTTTCTCATTTCATCTGCTCTGTTAATTTTCTTTTTTGAACGTGGGCAAATAGGTTCTTAATCGTTGGTGGCGGAAATGCGGCGGGTTATGCAGCGCGGACGTTCGTCGAACACGGAATGGCTGACGGCAGGCTCTGTATCGTTTCTAAAGAGGTTTTTCATATCTTGTTGCGTCTAAGTTTACCTATTTCCAGTTACATAAAAGCTGTTGCTTTTAAATTTATACACATATATAGAGACACACATACGCTGATATTTAAAAAATCATGGTGCTGATTTTAATGGTTGCAGCCTTATGCCCCTTACGAGCGACCGGCTTTAACTAAAGGTTACTTGTTTCCACTTGATAAGAAGCCTGCTCGCTTACCTGTAAGCATTTTATTCATACTTTGCAAATGATATATGATAATAATCATTGATGCTTAAGAAGACTTGTTTTCTTATTCTATTAAAAGAGTATATAGTCTTAATCAGCTTACATGGTCTGATAAAATTTTGTTTCTTCCGGAGTGTTCCATTTTAAAGTTATTTTTTGTATTGGCGATCTATTTCTTGATGTAGGTTGGTTCTTTGACTACGTACAGGGTTTTCATACTTGTGTTGGATCTGGAGGGGAAAGGCAAACTCCTGAATGGTATAAAGAGAAAGGAATAGAGGTACCACTGTGTTTACAATTTCAGTGAGATATACATAAATACTGGTTGAATTCAAGCTAACTTCTTTAGTTCCTTTTGGGTTTTTCTCTATGTCTATCTTTGACATATAAGACATTTTTGTTTTTTTCTGAAATATGATTAGCAAGCTCCCATATCAGTTTGAAATGCCGACATACAATGAATTGTTATTAGCTTGTGTCACTGGAGCATCTTATTGTCTTAGTGGCTGCTGTGTCATACATAACACATTCTTTCTATTTTCTTCGTGGTTTTCTTCTTTAGATGTTGTATGAAGATCCAGTAACCGGTATTGATATCAAAAGACAAACACTTGCAACAAACTCTGGCAAGCTTCTTAAGTATGGAACCCTTATTATTGCTACAGGATGTACTGCATCAAGGTAAAGACTCACAATTAGCTCTACTTATCAATCACTGAGGTAGACACATAACACTACTGCACAAACCTTTTCTCGTGAAATATTTCTTGATTACATGTAAAATAAGGCAAATATATCTTTATTTCTCAATAATCTTCATTTCAGACTTCCAGAAAAAGTTGGGGGAAACTTGCCCGGCGTACACTACATCAGGGATGTGGCAGATGCTGACTCGCTTATATTGTCGTTGGTAAATTTGCTTTAACATTCCCTTCCACTTTATTCTCAAAGCTTATAATGTCCTTATTTTTGCTCTTTTACCCATAAATTTGATTTCATGGTGAACACTTCAGAAATTTGAATGATATTTACGAAAATTATGCAAGAGGTTGAGATGTTTAGCTTTTACTTAATTGAATTGCAGCATTCTAAAGAAACTATAGTTTTCAGCCTATCAGGGAAAATGCATGCATCTTTCACAGATTACTTAATATCAAGAGTATTGCAAGCAATTGCTTAATTCTTATGAGTGACAATAACTTTCCCAAATTCTTACAGGAGAAGGCACAAAAGGTGGTTGTTGTTGGTGGTGGTTATATCGGCATGGAAGTTGCTGCAGCATGTGTCGGTTGGAAACTTGACACAACGGTATGAATTGTTGTTATTCTTGATGCCTTTCATTGCTGGTTCAACATTTTTTTTTTTGTTGGCAGTTGCAGAGCATAAGACTTTGTCTATCCAAACAATTTTAATTTTCAGTTGTTTTTAACCCCTAAGCTTGCTTACTATGTATAACTGGCTCCATTCTGGACATGAAAGTTTACTTTCTGGAATTTTGATACAGATTCATACATTTCAATGTCAGATACTTACTGATTATTTCACAATTTATCTGATTACACATTTTTATGTAATCTGGAACAGATAATTTTTCCAGAGAATCATCTTTTGCAAAGGTTGTTTACTCCTTCACTAGCCCAGAGATACGAAGCATTATACGAAGAGAATGGTGTCAAAATTTTGAAGGTATCCTATACTTTGTTTGGATGTCTCATGTAAGCACCTCTTTCTGTTCAAATCATCATCCACTGTGGGAGCCTTTTATGCTTTCCATTGAACCAGGAAAAGAGCAGCTCCGTTTGATTCTAACCTAAATTTCTTATCTTTGTAATCAGGGCTTTTGATATCTTATCTTTGTCCAGGGTGCCTCTATACAAAACTTAGTAGCTGGCTCCAATGGCCATCTTGCTGCTATTAAACTTCAGGATGGTTCCACTATAGAAGCAGATACGGTAAGTTTCGAGCTTTATTTGCTGATGAATTAATAATTCCTACACCGTTTCATATTTTGGCATAGCTCTCTAGAGGGCATATTTCTTATCGATGGGATGCCCTTTATCTCTTTCTTTCAGTCTAAGGGATCAAGTAGGAAATGATTGCTTATTCTTTCTACTAATTGTGCAGGCAATAATTGGTATTGGGGCAAAGCCAACAGTCAGTCCATTTGAAAGGGTTGGATTGAACAACAATGTTGGTGGAATTCATGTAAGGATATGTCCACTGGTTTTCTTGCCTACAATTCTTGACCTCGAAACCTTGTGAACATTTGTACTTTTATTAAGCACAGTATCTTGAAGATTGTACGTAATTCTTTTGTTGCATGTTTAGATTATCTATTCCCAAAAGGCTATGATCTGGTAAATATCATTCATTGTCTTTCTTAAATGCAATTGTGTAAAAATTTCCCCAAGTCATCTTGTAACCATTTTAAATGGACTGGTAATTTGGTTTCTGTCTGAATGAGCTGTTTTATGTTGGACTTGAAATTCATGCATTCATCCATATGATGCAAAGGTGGTCGTTTTAAGTTTCAACATAGAAATAACACAGAAGCAGGGAAACATGGTGTGAGTTATAGCATGGCCTCAGTTCATAGTCATTACAAGTGGTTCCTAATTTACCTTCATAAGTGTTTTACATTCTTACAGTACCACATACAGCAACCGTTCATTTGAAACCTTATATCTCAGGTTGATGGTCTTTTTAGGACTAGCATACCTGGAATCTTTGCAATTGGAGATGTGGCAGCATTTCCCTTAAAGGTAAGAAAAAGCAGCAATCAGCTTTAATCTGCTCTCAAACTCTATGTGTTTATGTTTTACATAAACAGTTATACAATCGCATTGCCCGAGTTGAACATGTAGACCATGCCCGACGATCGGCACAGCATTGTGTTAAAGCACTACTAAGTGCTCAAACTAGCACGTAAGTTGCTAACCATTCTGTGCACATGACTTGTTCTGGCCCCTAATGATACTTGTAGGTCATGTTAATATGGCTTTGTTGTTGATTACGTAACTATCTGTTGTCCAGATATGACTATCTCCCTTATTTCTACTCGAGAGTTTTTGAGTATGAAGGAAGCCCTAGAAAAGTATGGTGGCAATTTTTTGGAGACAATGGTACCTAGTCTTACATTTTCTGAATAGTGCATATTCTTACATTTTCTAAATGACTATTCCATGAAAAAATCATGCAATTTTAGAGGCTTTTGGGTTTTGACTCTTATCTTATTTGCCTTTATTGGCCAGTTGGAGAGACTATTGAAATTGGAAATTTTGATCCTAAGATCGCCACATTCTGGATTGATTCTGGTAACACAATATGTTTCACGAGCCTAGCCAAACCTTCCGTTTATGACATGAATATAGTTGTTAACTAAAGCTTTATCTAATAAAGACTTACTGCCACAGGTAAACTAAAAGGCGTCCTTGTTGAAAGTGGAAGTTCTGAGGTACCAACTTGGATCTATTGACAATTTAGCTGTTTTTTTTTTTTTTTTCAGTATGAGACTGATCCCAGAAAAAATCTTGATTTGCTTCATAACATTTTGGGCCATGACATCTCAGGAATTTCAATTGCTCCCTCAACTTGCAAGGAGCCAACCTATGGTTGATAAATCTAAGCTTCAGAAAGCATCTTCAGTTGAAGATGCATTAGAAATCGCTAGGACGTCCGTACGGATTTGAAACTGCAGTATAGATGAAATGATGAGGCCAATGCTTTAACTGCATAGTCCATATGTAAATTCATATTCTCAATCATTTTCATGCAGGGGAACTTGTGTAGCAGTTATTGCGTTTTGGTTTCTCAAATTTTCTTGGAATAATTGCCCAATAATTTCGTTTTGGTCTTTGATATATAGCTCATTTAGATGAAGATCATTTGGGGATTCTTGAGGTCCTAATTTGCTGAGTCTTGCAGATGTCTACGTAGAAATTTAATTCATCACCTAAAGCGATTCTGTTTAAGCAATTTTCTGCGAAACAGAGCGGAGAAATGGCTCCAGTATTTAATGCTGGAATTGTAAGGTTTCAATCCAACTTAAATTTATGGCTTAAAACATTTAGTACGTTGACCGCAAGTGTCTATTAATTATCTCGTCATTTTTCATTATTTGGAGAAATATTATTTTCTAGTTTATCCAAGGAGGTGATTTATGAAATTAAATAGGAACCGTTTTTTGCTGGCGCTAGCTCTTGGCAGCTATTGGTACAGCGAATTTTCAAAAAGAAAAACCTATATGAACAGCGACTGACAAATCTTTAATGCAGTAGCTGGATGACTATAGCTTTCAAGTCAATTTGATAAATTTTGACTTCCGTGAAGAGAGAGGAATCTTAAACATGACATGGAATTGCATTAGTGGATGACTCCAAGAAGAATCCTTGCATATGTTACTTGAATATACTGGAGCCTGCAGTAATTATCTAAACTTTGGCACCATTTTTGTAAAGCATTGGTAAACTGAGGGGTAAATTTAGATCAGATATTTAATAAGGGATTATTAGATCGAGTTATTTGCAAATTAATTCAAATTCCAAATTTATAGAGACTCTGACGCAAGACAAGCGTCAAATGGGCCTTGAAATCTTTCATGAAGACGAAAAAATCATAATATTTAAATATGCGTTAACAACTTACACAAGAATCAATTATATTGAAAACCTATCTGCAAATTTTTGAATACAATGCTTTTATAGACTGTTGCAATACTAAGTATAATCTGAATAGGAAAATTAATTCTGAATAGAAAAACTAATTTAACTTGAAATAGGAGACCTAAATCTATTTGAAAAATTAATCCTGCTAAGATAAGGAAAGATAAAATTATGATATGTTTAGGATTTCTATTTGTTATTGTCGTGGTCCTCCATCATTCGCCCATACTAGAAAAGAAACTCGTCCTCGAGTTAGGTTGATACAAATCTTTAGGAGGATAGAAAATGGAAAGATCTACCATGTTGAATGTTTTGGAAATTTCCATTTCAGCTGATAAGTCTACCATATAGGCATTGTCATTAATCTTCTTTAACACCTTGTACGGACCATATTTCTTCGGTTTTAATTTACCACGAATACCCATTGGTAACCTCTCCTTTCTTAAGTAAATCATTACCTGATCTCCAACCTCAAATACTTGATGTCTTCTATGCTTATCAGCAGCTGTTTTGTAAATCAGATTGCTGTTCTCTAAATCTTGTTGTACCTCTTGAAACAAATTGGTATAGTTCTCAGTGAAGGCAAAAACAACATTATTGGTCTTCCCATTAGATGGTAGCTTAATAAGATCTACAACATGCCTAGGAATTTTGGTATAGACAATTGCAAAAGGACTTTTTCCAGTTGATCTACTAACAGAACTTTTGTATGCAAACTCATCTTGAGCTAATGCAAAGTACTATTGTCCCTTCTTGTCTCCATAAATGCAACAAATTAGATTACCCACGAATGGTTCACAACTTCAGTTTGGCCATCGGTTTGTGGATGTGCAGTGCTACTAAACTTTAATTCAGTGCCAAATCTCTTCCGTAAAGTCAACCAAAATGCTGCCAAGAACTTGTTGTCTCTATCCAAAGTCATGGACAAAGGTACCCCATGCAATCGAACCACCTCTTCAAAGAACAACTTAGCTATGTGATGTGCATCGAGAGAACTGATCTACCATAACAAATACGGAATCGTTTCCTCATTGCGTTCTTGGTAACCTTAATACAAAATCCACAGAAATATCATCCCATGGTGCTTGAGGAATAGGAAGTGGCATATATAAGCCTGTGTTTTGCTGCCTTCCCTTGTTTATTTGGCACATGGGGCATTTTTGCACAAACTTTCCAGTATCTCTCTTTAACTGGGGCCAGTGGTAACGTTCTGCCAAATTAGCTATAGTCTTATCTCTACCTATGTGGGCACTTAAATAGCTCAACTGGAGTTCTCTAACCAACTTGTCACATAGAGAACTTCTTGGAATACATAACTTGCTCCCTTTGAACAGATAACCATCTTGGACTAGGAATTCATTTAATGGTTAATTGAACAAATACTGTGTCCAGAGCTGCCCAAAATCTTCATCACCCTCATACAATTCCTTGAGTTGTTCGAAACCTAAGATTTTAGGAGCAATTGTTACTAGCAATGTAGCCGTTCTACTTAGTGCATCTGCTACTCCATTAGTCACACCAGATTTATGCACAATGACATAATTGAAACGTTCAAGATAAGCTACCCACCTTGCTAACGTAGAATCAACATGCTTTTGCCCTCTAAAGTGTTGTAATGCTTGATCGTCAAAATATACAATAAACTCTTTAGGAAGTAGATATGTCTCCTATATTTTAAGGGTTCTAAATATCGCGTAGAGTTCTTGTCGATAAGTAGACCATTTCTTTCTAGCTTCACTTAACTTCTCACTAAAGAAAGCAATAGGTCGTCTCTCTTGTGAAAGAACTCCTCCAATGTCGACTTCTCTATCATCACATTCAAGTTTAAAATTTTTATTGAAATCTAGCAAGGAAAGGACGAGGGCGGTAGACAGCTTCTGTTTAATCAATTCAAAGCTTCGATCTGCTTCCTCTTCCCATTGCAATTTACCCTTCTTCATGCAATCAGTTATTAGTGCTACGATATTGCTGAAATTTCGTATAAACCTTCGATAAAAAATAGCCATCCCATGGAAACTCCGTACTTCATTGATTGTTTTAGGTGTAGGCCAATCTTGAATAGCTTTAACTTTTTCTTCATACACATGTACACTAGCACTATTCACAAGAAAGCCTAGGAAAACTAGTCTATTTGCTAAGAATACACACTTCTTCATGTTTACATAGAGCTTATTCTCTCTTAAAGCTACCAAAACTTGTCTAAGATGAGATATATGATCAATTACATTTTTACTATAAATTAAGATATCATCAAAGTATACTACCACAAAATGAGATAAGAAAGGTTTTAGAACCTAGTTCATAAACCTCATGAATGTACTCAGTGAGTTGGATAAGCCGAATGGCATGACCAGCCATTCATACAACCCTTCTTTTGTTTTGAAAGTTGTCTTCCATTCATCCCCGGGTTGAATACGAATTTGGTGATAGCCACTCTTCTAGTTAAGCTTTGTGAAGATTTTAATGCCATGTAATTGATCTAACATATCATCAAGATGAGGAATGGGAAATCGATCCTTCACGGTTATCTTATTGATTGCACGACTATACACACACATATCCTCCAACTTCCATCTTTCTTTGGTGTTAATAAGGTAGGTATAGAACAAAGGCTAATACTTTCTTAGATATGTGCCTTTCACAATAATTCTTGCACTTGCTCCCTTAACGCTTCATTCTCCTTAGGTCTTATACGATAGTGGGGTAGATTTGGTAGGCTAACACCAGTAACAAAATCAATGCAATGATGAATATCTCACATTGGTGGTAATTCAGTAGTTCAACTGTCACATCTTCAAATTTAGCTAATAGCCCTTGAATATCTGTTGGGACAGCTTGTTCTTATTGCTCTATGCCTTTCACCACTAAGGCTACAGCTGTTCTAGCTTCTTTCATAGCTCCCATGAATTCTCCTTCCTCAAGTGACACCGTTAGCAAAGGCTTCTCTACTCTTTTAGGGCTGTCTTCATTCTTATTTGGAACGATAACAATCTGCTTTATTCCATGTAAACATATAAGTATTGTCTCGACCCCTGTGTGTTGCATCTACATCAAATTGCCATGGTCGTCCTAGAAGAACATGGCAAGCATCCATCTCTATAACATCACAAAGAACTTCTGCCTTGTAAGTTTTCCCTAATGATAAAGGCAATCTACATTGCTCTATTATCTTCATGCTTGGGCTTTTCTTAATCCAACCAATATTGTATGGGGCTGGATGTGGTTTGGTTTTGAGCTTAAGATGCTCCACCAATCTCTTAGGCACCAAATTCTCATAACTACAAATATCAATCACAAGTTTACAAACTTTAGCATTAACAGAACATCTACCTTCAAAGATGCGTTTGCGTTGTGACTCATCCACTTGAGTGGGAATGTAAGATAGCCTCTTGATTACACACATCACTTCATCTCCATATTCTTCAGCTACCTTATAATCACCCTCTTCTTTGGCCTCTTCTTCAAGGTGCTCGTCATTTTCTTCTCGTTGAGTGATATTAGCAAAATTACGTCTTGGGCAATCACTAGATCTATGTCCTAGTTCATTGGATTTAAAACATTGAATGCCTTTGCTTGGTTCAACCTTCTTTTTTCCTTCTGGCTCAACTTTCTTTGGCTGAGGTTCCTTATTCTTCGGCTCTAAGGTGGGACGGTTGGAACTATTTGGGGTAGCTTTACCTTTCGTTTCAAGTTTTCTATTAATAGGAGTTCTCAGATACCTTCTATTCTTTACCACTCTTTCGGCCTTTAAGGCTAAATTCTGTGCTTGATCCAAAAACCAAATGCTTTGCATGCCTAATTGATCTTGAACAGCGTAATTCAGTCTATTCACATATTGAGTGACTTGTTAATCCTTCGTTTCATTAAGATGGCATCTAGATTGTAATCGTAGGAACTCTTCAGTGTAGGTAGCAAAACTACGCAAGCCTTGATAGCAATTCTAAAATTGTTGAAAAGAGTTTTCTCATAATCATGAGGTAAGAAACTCCCTTTCAAAAGTACTTTCATTCGTGCCCAATCCCTTACAATAGGTTGCCCCCTCAATCGAAGATGTTCTTGATGGCATTGCCACTATACACCAACCCCACCCTTTAATTTGTAGGCTACAAAGTCCACTTTTCGTTCAGGTTTTACTTGCATGATATCAAAGAATCTCTCTACTTCATAAATCCAATCAAGGAACTGTTCAATGTCAACAACTCCATTAAAAGTAGAGAGATCGGCTTTGATTTTATAAGAATCATGGTATGGGACTACTTTCCTTACCATTGGCTAAAAATCTTGCACAGATTCTCCTTCAAATCCTTCGTTAAGGCCATCTAGCGATTGTATTGGGCCTTCCTCTCTTCTAATCTGCACACGCCCAGGAGGAAGGGGTCTGTTTTTGGTGCTTGAGGTGCGGCAGCATTAGCTTGCCACCCTCTTACCATCTCAGTCAAATTCCCCAGGCTCTTTGTTAAAGTTTCTATGTGTTGTTCCATGCGAACACGCCAGTCATCCTATTTTCCCCCTTACCCAACTATCTCATAATTGCTCTAATACCACTTGATGCAGGACAAGCATCAAATGAGACGTGATATCTTTTATGAAGATAAAAAAATTAGAATATTCAAATCTGTGTTAACCACTCACACAAGAATCAATTATATTTAAAACCTATCTACAAATTTATAAATACAATGATTTTATAGACTATTGCAATACTAATTACACTCTGAATAGGAAAGTAACTCTTAATAGGAAAACTAACTCTGAATTGGAAAACTAATTCTACTTGGAATAGGAAACCTAAATCTATTTGAAAATTAATCCTACTAAGAACAGGAAAGATAAAATCATCATATGTTTAGGACTTCTACTATAAAATCATGATATGTTTAGGACTTCTACTTGTTGTTGTCGTGGTCCTCCATCAGACTCTCTCTCTATTTTTTAGGTGAAAGATCATCAAAAGTAAGCCAAGGCTCTAAAGTAGGTTTGGTTGGGGGTACTTGTACTAGTGGTGGTGAGGGTCTGAATGGTTCAGTCCTTGTAGATATAGTTTCATTGATATCTGGTTCGACTTCAGTTGATTGAGATGTTTCAATTATAGTCATCATGATCTGAGCTAATTTAGATAAATCTGCGAATTACTGCAAGTCTTCTGAGGATTGTTCAAAAAGTTTAGATTCTTCAAATTTTTATTTTTCATATTCTTCTGAATTTGATATTGATGCAAGAGTTGCAATGAACTCTTATTGAGAAGCGTTATCTTTTCCAGTAAATAGAGAAGGTTGGTTTTAGGTAGTCATCAAGGTGGACTTTTAATCTGAAAAGGTTTTGTCCATGGATCAACAGGTTTAGTATATAAAGGTGAGACATCATGAGTCCTTTCAGTTTTGGTCTTTGTAGGTTTGGTAGGCTTGGTGGTAGGATGAATATGTTGCCTAATTAAAGGATAGTTCATTTTAAACAAATTTTCATAATCAATATTTGAGGTAACTCGAGACATTTAACAAATTAATTGTAGAAAACCAACCATTTAGTTTTTACTCGTTTATTTTTCTCTTAGAAATTGAACCAACTCAACATGTCAAGTATAAAGAAACGCAATCAACAACCAAAATTTGACGTCAAAATTTCTGCAATTCTATAAACATTAAATTCACTTAGTAATTAATTGAATTAAGTTAAAAATAATATCCCAAATAATCAAAACAATATGTCTAAAAAAATTCAACAATTAATCATAACTAAGCTTGGAAAATCATAAATAAAGAAAATAAATGATTAGGAAAACTCATTAAAGTGCTCCACTTTCAAACCTCACACCAACCCTCTCTCTATCTGAAAAATCCCTCTACTAATCCTAAACTAGCTTAAAATAGTCCAATCACACTTTAGAATGACTCCTCACTTTAACTAGTTTTGGAAGAGTGTTACGCCTCTCAGAAACTCTCTTCTTCCTCACTACTAGCTTATTATTTTCGTCCCTAGTTGCAGTCTTTTTATAAGCTCACAAAAAAAGTCCAATTAATGCATGTTTCTGGCTCTTTGATACTTCCTTCTTATCTCCTTCATTTTGAATGGGTTTAAATGAAGACAATGTTTACCTCTTCCATATACTTACTTACTGTTGAGTTTTTTCTGCGACATTTTCTTCTTTGCTTCTAATTTCGTTGCGTCGTGTTCTGTCCAACTATTGTGTCCTTTTTCTGCCAACTTCTCCTAATGGTGGTTTTTTGCTTTGTTGTGCTTTTGTGTGTTGTATTTTATCTTTTAACATTTTCTCTGCTTAAATGTCGTTTTGACACCCTTCTCTACTGGCGTTTTTCCCTTGCTATTTGCTCTTCTTTGTGCTGTCGTTTTATTTTATTGGATGCTACCTTTTTGGTTTAGTTACCTGCATTTTGGCTTCCTTGGGCTTACATCTTGGTGTCTCTTGGATTGTTGTGCTTTACTACTTTTATTTCTTGTTGTTCTGTGCGTTTCATTATCCCAGCTTCTTGGATTGTTTCTACTGTGTGTTTTGTTCTTTGGCGTGAACTGTTGTTGTGCCGTTTCATTTGCCACTTTTCCTTTACTGTGCATCATTTTGCTTTCCTAGGCTATTTGCGTTGCTTTTTGTCTTCCTCTATTATGCATTGTGCTTCTTGGATGTTGTCGTTTTCTTCTGCTAGTTGTCATGTTTCATATGTTTTAAAACCCACAAGATGAGGTTTGGGGCCCAAAAGAGTCTTATAAAGCATGTTGGAATCTTACAGAAGATTCTGGAAGCTTTTGGATCATGGTAGAAGACTATGGAAGCTTGTGGAACAATGTGGAACCTTATAGAAGCTTGTAAAATGTTGTAGATTTATACATAATGTATATGAAGTATGTAAGTAGTGTCCAGAATTCTGGAAGGTCAATATGGATCATTAGATTAAGTAGATCTTAACTGTCCATTCTAGGAGAAAGCAAGTATAAATAGCCCTTAGAGGTTGCCTCATTTGGGGATCATAAAAGATTATATAGTGCATTGTAAGCATTGTAGCTTTCTTAAGAGAGTTCTTTAATAGAAGTGTTCTTATGTTCTCCCACATTCCTTCTTCTCTTTAACAAAGTGACTCTTAAGGAAGCACCTGCAAGTTTGTCTACAGAGTTGAAGGAGGCAAAAGGGGGATTAGAGTTTGTGTAAGATGGTAGTGACAGAAGGAGGTGTGGCACCTATTATTTCCATTGCTTCTACCAAAGTAAAGGTCCCAGATCCTAAGGCTTTTGGAGGAGCAAGAGATGCAAAGGCCATCTATAACTTCTTTTAAAGTATAGAGCAATACTTCAAGGCATTTGGCATTATGGATCATGCCAAGATGATCGATAGTGCTTCTCTCTACCTTATAGACACAGCCATAATATGGTGGAGAAGAAGGGACAATAATATTGAAAAGGGGACCTGTACTATGAACACATGGGGTGACTTTAAGAAAGAGTTGAAGAAGTAGTTTTACCTGAGAACGTAGAGAAGGAAGCTTAACCCAAGTTGAGAAGGCTCACTCACTTGAAGGGCATTCAAGAGTATGTTTGAGAATTTCAAGAGGTGTTGCTTGAGGTTCCTGACTATCAAGACAAGGAAGCTTTCTTTTCCTTTTGTGGTGGCTTACAATCGTGGGATAAGACGAAGTTGGAGAGGTGAGGTGTGCAAAACCTTGCTATTTCCATCATGGTAGCTAAATCCTTTTATGAAGTAAGAAGGGATGTCCATCACTCTTAGGTCCCGAAAGAGGGGCAAGGGCAAGGGTGGGGGAGAGAAGAAGCAAGGCAAAGATGGAGTTTCCAAAAGTGGTAAGCTGAAAGAAGGTTAAGCAAAGGCCATAAAAAGACACGAGTGGAGAACATCCCACATTGAACTGCTACCTTTGTGATGGACCTCATCGAATTAGGGACTGTCCATGGAAGAACAAGCTTGCGACACTTAAAAAAGAAATCTCAAAATCGGCTGAGGGAAGATTTGAACCCTTAAAAGCCCTTCATGTCATCAATACTAAAGTCAAGGTACCAAAAATTGAGAAAAAGGGTCGATTGTTCATAGATGCAAAGATTAGTGGACAAGGTATAAAAGCCTTGGTTGATACTAGTGCTACGAACAACTTTATGAAGGAAGAAGAAGTCAAGTTGTTAGGCATCAAGTACACACCCACTGGTGGTTAGATAAAGGCAATAAACTTGGAGTGTAACATCCCTTACACAGATCCTGTAACCATCCACACATAAGGCAACCAATTTCCTATATATAGGCAACCAATTTCCTGTACATACATTCACGACATACATTTCAGTTCAATGCTATACATATACACATTACAAAACTCCCCAATGCTTAACAATATTATTTAACAGTAGTAAAACTTATTTACATTTACATCATGATCTAAAAGAAAGCGTACAATTCCCTTTCACCATTGCATGTACATTCATCTTTAACTAAAAGCTCCTTCCAAAGTACTTTTTCTTCTATCTCTTGGACTTGGTCCCTCCAAATATTCCCTGTACCTCACTCCTATGACTTGGATCAACACGGATTAACACTTGTGCTAAGCTTGAAAGCTTAATGGGGAAAATACTTAGTTTGGATGACCACTGATATATGCCGTCAAGCATTTACAAATTAATATCTTATTTCTACCATTATTTAATTAACAAATTTAGTATAAGGTGAAATAAGAGTCGATTCCATAAGGAGAGTGTTGTTTATTAAAATTCATTTCAAATGCAAATGAGAGTATTAATCAAGTAAATGTATGTAATTATAATTCCAAACAAAGTGAAATTCTTTTAGAAAAATCAGCCCACAAAAACAAGGTGAAACACCTATAATTTGATGTTTAATTTAACTGAAACTCATACACAACTTGTACCCTTGTTATTTGCCATATTTCAGCCCCTTAAATCAGAAAATTATGATCATGAAACCCTTCAAATCAGATCTGGAAATTGCACACTAAAACAACATGTAATTCACTAGTTTCGCCTTATTAAACTTTAAAGATTGAATTATACTTAAATCCCTTTAATAACCCAAAACGTGAGCTGTCATTTATCATATTTTTGTCACTTAAAAAAAGCTAAAATCATGTTAAAAATTCAGAAAATCATAACAGAATGTACAACTCAAAAACAAAGAGCAAACAATGCAAATTCAGCTTCTTCGAATATTCAAGATTGCATCTTTCAAGTTCATTTAATCTCATCATCTTTCACTTGAATTTCTAGGGATATTAAACTTAAATGTATGTCAAAATCATGTTGATAAATCAAGAAATTAGCAGTAAACAACCAGCTCTTAAATCTAATTGCATAAACAGTCTAAGAATAACACTTTCGTATTGAAGTTGCGTATTTCAAAAAATTCCCACTTTAGGAGATTAATTTCAACAGGTTTTCTAATTGCATTATAGCATTTATATAACTCCCTAAACATACCCAAACATAAACCAAGTATAAGGGACTAGTTCCTAGGAATAAATTAATCATTATCAAGTAATTTATAAAAAATATACGTGCTGGACAACCATTTGCATAAAAAATTAGAATAAGTAGTTTTGGAATTTCTTCATTTCAAAGATGTTTTAGGCCTTCAACTTTTAACCCTTGAGACTTATAAAATCAGCAAATATATGATGAGATGAAGAAAAATCACATGCAAACATTTAAACACAACAGAAACGAAATAGCTAGGGGCTGGAGGTATTCTCATCAATCACTTTACTACAAATCCTTGAAAATTCCATATTTAATTACTTATTTTAATCAAGATGTTCTCCAAATAATTTTCAGATCTTAGTGTTAAAATCCTTCAACTTATGGCCTCATCTACTAGGAAAGCATAGTAGACCACAAACCATACCACAAACATGTAAAGATGAGAAAGGGGCGTTCCATTGGAAACTAGAATTAATTAATTAGAACAGAAACTTTTAACACTAAAAGCATAATATAAACAAATTTTGAACATATATATTAACAAGTGATCAAGAATATATTAAGCCCATAAATTTAGTCATCTAAGTTCATATTTTTATCACTGACGTCTTGAGCCATAAAATAGGCTAACTATAAAGACATTCACCAACTAAGTTCTCCCTATCTCCCTTTTCTAATTTAGAACCGAACCAGCCGGACTCTAAATTGATTAATGGAATTCTTTCCAAGAAGATATCATTAGCCTTAAAAATTTCAACCAACCAGCTAGTGAAATTCCTCGATCATGCTACATTAATTAAATCTCAACCCTTTGACTGACTAACAATTTAATAGTTGCTACTCGACTCACTAAACTCAATAGTAATTACGAGCTAAAGAAAAAGCTATAACAATCAATTAACATTCAAATATATCAAGATGTCTCTCAATTTTATACAAATATTAATCGCAAATAAATTGGCTCAAGCATCACATAAATACTGAAATACTCATAATGTTAGAATGAAATTGAAAATAATTGTCTCAAATTATCCAAACAAAGAACTAAAGTGAAATTCTAAAAACTTTTAAGCAAATTAAATTTTAAAGAACTAGATACAAAGAGAGTAAGAGTGAGAGAGACTCGTTCGATTGATAGCACAGACTCAACAAATTGATGATCGCTTTGACCTGATAGCTCGAAACATAAAATCATCCTCTAAAGGTCTTGACCCAACTCAATTTCGATGGTTTTGTATCTCTCAACCACCTGAACACCTACTTGCACTAGCCTTCTTCACAAATAGCTCTCAAGTTGTATTTTGCTCTTAATTGTAAGTGATATGCTCGATCCCCTATTTCCACCACCGTCCTTTCTTTTTGTTGGTTGCCAAGACACCCTAAAAGCCAACATTTTATGCGTCTTTAATAAACTTCCTCTTAACTCTTCCATTTTGAAGAAAGAATGTCGTGTTAGAATTTTATGGGCCACGTGTATAAATATATGTATGTAGATTTCTATCTCAGTTATAGGCCTAATAAATTGTAATCTAACTTTAGTCAATTAATTGGCCCTATAGATATATTAATTAAGTATTAGTATGGGCATGATGTGAAGAAACCCATTATAAGTCATTATGGCTAATGGATCCACAATGACCTGTAAGTCTAAATTGACTATAAAAAGATTGTGGTCCCTAAGTCAGATACATGCTTCACATTCCTCATAAACAAAGTTTTGTCAGTTTTCCATGTTTCATAAGGAGAATCCATTTGGTCTCTGGATATTGGCTTGGAAGAACATAAATCCATCAAGTTTTACCGTTTATGCTTCCACTGTGTAATAGTCAAGGTCAGTGTTCTTATTTATACATAAATCATTGTTTATTAGATCTGTGTCTGATTCTAGTTATTCAGTTTAATATTTAGAAATATAATTATATAATGATCATAAGTCTAAATCCTATCATGTCGGGTCTCTACCTAGGACTTTTACGTTTCACTTCATTTACCAGTTGCTATGTTTTTATTTCTTCTATCAATTGCTGTGCGTTTCTTCTTTTCTTCATCTGTTGACCCTCATGTTTCTTCTGTTTACATTTCACTTCATTTATGTCCCAACAGTTTTTGTTTTTGTTGTTTTCATCTATTGTATGTTTTCATTTCTACTCCCATTCTACGTTGTGGTTTCTTTGTTGAGTTTAGACTATTGTTTGTTATTGACGTAGACTGTTTCTATTTTATGGGCTGCTAATGTTTTAATTATTTATTGTTGTCATTTTACTCTTTTTTCTTGCTATACATTTTTGCTCTTTTGGTTCTAAACTACGATTTGCTTGTTTGGTTTGGACTACTTCTGCCATTTTGCCTCATTTTGCTAGATTGCATTTTTCTTCTACTAGAGTTGGCTTTTATTTCTGTTGTCCTATGTTTTCCTCTTGTGGTGTTCCATTTTTGCTTCATTATCCATCTACTAATGTTTTGCATTGCTTCCCACTGCTGCCTGTATTTTCATTTTGACACCTTCTCTAATTGCTTGAGTCCATTAACCTACAATAAAAACATATCAACTTAGGCTAATTTTTACAGGAAAATTTAGAAGAAATAGTTTTAGGCCTTAAATAATAAAATATGAATAATCATGCCTGAATGTGTAATAAAAATAATTGAATAGACTAAGTTTAGAAGGATAAAAGATGTAATAGTTTACACTTATCAAATTCCTCCACACTTAGCATTTGGTCGTCCTCGATCAATAAAACATATGAGTAAACAGTAAAAGGAAATAACATGCGTAACAAAACACTTAAACTAGACACATGATTCCATATCAAATTCATCGACAAGACAACTAGACCAAAAGAATCAAGTAGAAATTAATCTAAATTTTTTGTTAGCATAGAAAACAATGAAAACACTTGAGTTAGGAGATGTCACACCATCCACAAGAACTAACCAAACCATTGAGATTCTTAACATGTAGGCAAGATTCCTTCTCTTATTATAAGCGGTTAATTAGAAATAGAATGAAATGATTTCAGTAGATAGACCCTCACAAGGATATGTTTTTATGCACTCAACACTTATAGTGTTTTGGGTTATGTGTTTCACTCAAAAGCTTAATCCTAATAACAACTCATCTACAAACTTCCATATCAACTCAATTCTCCACTACTAGATATGGGACAACACACAACACAAATTAAAGGACTTTAGAGGGTTGCAATGAGCTTAGGGTAATATCATGTTAATCATGTTAATAACTTTTGCTCAATTTCAACACAAACAACACTGCCCAATATGACTTATGCTCAATTTCAACTAGTAACGACAAGCTTTCCCAAGGACTAACCTGTAGGGAGACATACCTATTGGAGTCTTATATGTAGTCTTGTAGGCCCATAAAGCATTATATAAACAATTGCTCTAATCCTTTCTATTAGGTTTCACCATTTTCTCCAAGATATATTTTATTTCCCTATTGTCCACTACAGCTTGTCCACTAATCAGGCGATGATATGTCATAGCAACATGATAAGTCACATGGTGTTTTTCCAACAAAGTTCCTAAAGTCTTGTTATAAAAGTGTGTGCCACGGTCACTAATTATAGCTTTGGGAATACCAAACCGGTTAAAAATATGCCTCTTAAGGAACTTCATCACAGTTTTAGCATCATCTAACTTAGTGGTGATAGCCTCTACCAACTAGAAACATAGTCTACAACAAGCAATATGTAAATGGCACCAAAAGATGAAGGAAAATGGCCTATAAAGTCAATGCCCCATATACCTCACAAACCATGATACTAATCTGTGGCATTTCTTGTTTCCGAGATAGATTTTTCGTCTTTTGGAATTGTTCACATGTCCTGCAAAAAATATTAGCATCTTTGTTTAATGTAGGTCAATAAAAACTACATTCCAAAACCTTGTGAATTGTCCTCTTGGGTCCGAAATGACCACCACATTCCACTGAATGATAAAAATTTAAAATTGAATGATGTTTTATCTCTGGAACACACCTGCAAAAAACCCTTATCAAAACATAATTTCCATAAATAAGGATCATCATAGAAATAATACTTCGATTAAGCCTTTATCTTGTCCTTTTGAGCATTTGTCAGATCATTTAGAAGATACTTGGCAACTAAATTACAAATATCAGCATACCAAGGCACATAATCATACATCAATAAATAAAGTTGTTCATATGGAAATAGGAATATCAAAATTAGCATTGCCTGACCCGCTTTTGGCCAGAGTTGATGGGGCCATGGGCCGGGTAGGTTGGGATGGGTCGACATCCCTATCTGGAAAAAACTTAACAATTAAAGGCCAATCCTCTCTAGGTACTATTCTGCTCAAATGGTCAGCTACTAAGTTCTCTGTACCCTTCTTATCTCTAATATCTAAGTCGATATTTTGTAATAAAAGCATCCATCTCAATGGCCTAGGCTTCAACTCTCTTTTCTTAAGTAGGCATTTAAGCGCAGCATGGTCAGAAAAACAATCACTTTGGTCCCTAGTAAGTACGATATGAATTTCTTTAATGGAAACACTATGGAAAATATTTCCTTTTCTGTTGTACTGTAATTAAATTGAGTAGGCTCCAAGGATCTAGATGTATAGTATTTGACAAAAGGCTCTTTGTCTTTTCTCTGTCCTAACACAACACCTCCTGCTTTGTCACTTGAGTCACACATAATTTCAAATGGAAGGTTCCAATCAGGGGGACGAATGACAGGGGAAAAGGTTAGCTTCTCTTTAAGCAAGTCAAAAACCTTTTTACACTCATCATCAAACGCAAATTTCGTGTCCTTAGTCAACAATGGACATAAAGGAGATGTAATTTTCAAAATATCTTTGATAAAATGTCGATAAAAGCCTGCATGCCCTAGAAAAGATTTTATTTCTCTAACGTAAGTAAGTAAGGCAGAGAAGTTATAAATTATATCTTTTCTTTTTCAACTTCCAAACCTTTGGAACTAACGACATATCCTAGAACTACACCTTGTTCTACCATAAAATGAATTTTCATAATTCCAAACTAGGTTTGTAACAATGCAACATTTCAAAACAAGAGAAAGGTTATGGAGAAATGCATCAAAAGAATCGCCAAACAAAGTAAAGTCATCCATAGAGAAAGGTTATGGAGAAATGCATCAAAAGAATCGCCAAAAAAAAGTAAAGTCATCCATAAATACTTCCATTTTATGATCAAGAAAATTAAAAAATATACTCTTCATGCAACGTTGAAAATTTCCAGGGGCATTACAAAGTCCAAATGGGATTATTCTAAAAGTAGAAGTATAGAAAGGCAAATGAAAGTGGTTTTGTCCTAATCTTCAGGAGTTATGGTAACCTATATATACCCTGAGTACCCATCCAAAAAATAGAAATGTGATTTTTCTGTAAGATTTTCTAGCATTTGGTCAATGAAGGGTAGTGGGAAATTATCTTCCTTAGTTGCTTAGTTCCAATTTCAATAATCTATGCACACTCTCCACCCATTTGACACTCTAGTTAGGACAAGTTCACCCTTTTGATTCTCTACGATAGTTAGTCTAATTTTCTTAAGCATGATATGAATGGGACTGACCCACTTGGAATCATATATAGGGTATATTATCCCTGCATCATACCACTTCATGTTTTCCTTTTGTACGACATCCATCATTGGGGGTTAAACATACGTTGGGCCTCTCAAAGGGATTTGCATCTTATTCCAAAAGGATTCTATGCATACACAAAGTAGGGCTATTTCCTTTTATTTCCGCAATTGTCCAACCTATGGCTTTCTTATAGTTTTGGAAGAACTTGTAAGATCTTTGAAATGATCATTTGTAAGGTCTCATTTTCACTAAGAAATGAATATTTCAAATTAAAGAGAAGAGGTTTTAATTCCAATTAAGGGGTTAGTACAATAGGGGGTACTAACTGGGAAGCAGACATAGGCAATATAGGGTTAGAAAACAGAAACGGTTCCTTTAGAAAGGAACTATAAGCTACAGTTGCACCACCTACAGTAAGATCCACCTTTATTCTTTCAGCATTCTCACCTACAACCATCTCAGGTTCAAATATTTCTTGTACAATGTCATTAATAAAATCAATGGAATCTATAGAATATAAACTGTAGTTTCAACAGGGTCTCACATAGTATCAAAGATATTAAAACTAATAACTTCTACATCAAATTCCATAAATAAATTGCCCCTATGGACATCAATCTTTCTCCTTGCAGTACTAAGAAATGGTTGACCAAATAGCAGCAGAACATCTTTGGACAGTTTAGACTTCTCAATCATATCAAGGAAGCAAAAATCAGTCGGGAACACAAGATCATTACCTTGCACTAGCACATCTTCAAGCACACCGTCAAGATATACATTAGACCTATCAGCTAGTTGAAGTATCAAACTAGTCTTTTCAAAGGACCTAAATTAAGAGCAACATAGATACTTCTAGGCATGACATTAATCAAAGTACCTAAATCTAGCATTCATCTTTCAAACCAAGTATTTCCTATCTTTCAAAGAATAGAAAACAAACCAGGATCTTTACACTTCATAGGTATTTTCCTTTGGATGATGGACACGTTCTCCCCTATACTTACCTTTCCATTCTCTTTAGTGCAAAGTTCCTTCAAAAACTTGGCTTAGCGTGGGATTTGCTTAATGGCGTCCAAAAGAGGTATGTTTACTTTAACTTTTCTGAAAGTTTCAAGGATTTCTCTTTTTGCTTCTTCCTTCTTTGGTTTGGCGAACCTGGAAGGAAATGTAGGAACATCAAAAAATTTGTTAAGAACATAATAGTTAGCAATAGAATGTGACTCATCTCTCTTTTCTTACTGCTTAACCTCATTTCCAACCCTTGGGGTCATCTCTCTCTCTTCCTCAATCTTACTTTTGTTTCCTTTGTCCCCTTTCAGATTCACAAATTCCTTACCACTCCTAAGCATCAAGCATTTTCTTTTAGGTTAGTATAGGTTACTCAAAGTGGTGCTAATCTGTCCTACTTGAGTGTCTAGATACTGTAAGTGAAGATCGGTTTTCTTTTGGTAGTCAACACCCTGGGTATGAACAAAACCAATTTGGTTAGTGAGTTACTTGACCATTTCTTCAAGTGATAGGCTAGAAGATTGATTTTCTGATGGATTAGAAATATAAGGTCGAGGTTTGCTCTGGTTGGCATTATAGGTTGTGGGGTTTATCTTAGGTCTATATCTCAAATTTGGGTAATCTTTATAACCCTCTTTGTATGTGTTTGAGAATAGGTCATAGTTTCTGTTGGATTGGCTAGGAAAACCACCAATTGCATTAACATCTTGAACCTGCAAATTAGGACAAATGTCACTTGCATGAGAAAAATCAGAACAAATCCCATAAACACGAGCATGCAGAACACCATTTGTAACCAGCTTAAACATATGAGTGGTTAAGTTAGCAACTTGTTCAACATTCTATTTAAGTTGATCTTGAATAGAATGCATTTTAATATCATCCATTCTCTTATTCTAGCCTACTTCATTCCTAGTTTCGAATTATTGTGAATTTTCAACCATATTAGAGATTAAAGTCTTAGTTACTTCAGGCATTTTGTCAACCAATGCCAGCATCTATCATGCTTCTATCGTTTAAGGCTAAGACTTCATAAAAATAATGAATCAATAAATGGTCACTAATATGTTGATTGGGGAAACTAGCACAAAGTCTCTTAAACCTTTCCCAGTACTCATATAATGACTCATTAACATTTTTCCTAATTCTATAAATTTCCTTCCTTATTGATCCAGTCCCACTTGCGAGAAATAATTTTTCAAGAAAATATTAGTGGAATTGAGCCCAAGTAGCAATAGATTGAGGGGAAATATAGTATAACCAGTCTTTAGCTAAGTCTGGAAGAGAGAAAGGAAAAGTACGAAGTTTTACTTGTTCATCATCCACCCCCTCAGGCCTCATAGTAGAAAAAATAACTAAAAACTCTTTTAGTTTTCTATAAGGGTCTTCACATGCATGATCATAAAATTTAGGCAATAAATTAAGGAAACCAGAATTAAGTTTTAAAGATCTTTCCAAGGCAGGAAAGACTATGAACAGACGTTAAAGGTCTTTCCAAGGTAGGAAAGGCTATAAACAGAGGTTGATCGTCTAAATTTGGTCAAGAAAGTTGCTTCAGAGTAGCCATTTCGTCAGACAGATGATCTTGAAACTCTTCCTCCTCAAATAAATATCTCAAACCTTCCTCTGTATCCTAACCTAAACCTTCCTCTATATCCTCACTATGATTCTACCACTTGATAATTTTATGCAAATCCTAAAAAAGAATAGAAAAGTGTGAATAGTCAAAACATATTAAAATTTTCACAATATGTAGATTCATATAATTCATATTCCTTCAAATTTGTTCTTAATCGTTTTAACACTCATCATGCTTGGTGAGTAAGGCCCAACATGAATGGAAGGAATTAGAATTAAGAAAAACTAAGTTTACGATTTAACAAACTAAACAACTCTCCCCGACAATGGCGCCAAAATTTGATATGTGGCATCAAGCATATACAAATTAATATCTTATTTCTACTGTTAATTAATTAACAAATTTAGTATAAGTTCAAATAAGAGTCGACCCCATAAGGCGAGTGTTGTTTATTAAAATTTATTTTGAACGCAAATGAGAGTATTAATCAAGTAAATGTATGTAATTATAATTCTAAACAAAGTAAATTTTGTTTAGGAAAATTCAGCCCACAAAAGCAAGGTGAAACACCTATAATTTGATGTTTAATTTAGCTCAAACTCATGTACAACTTTTACCCATGTTATTTACCATATTTCAACCCCTTAAATCAGAAAATTATGATCATGAAACCCTTCAAATCAGATCTGGAAATTGCACATGTAATTCACTAGTTGCGCCTCATTAAACTTTAAAGATTGAATTATACTTAAATCCTTTTAATAACCCAACACGTGTATCATGTTTTTGGCACTTAAAACAAGCTAAGATCATGTTAAAACTTCCGAAAATAAGAACAGAATGTACATCCCAAAAACAAAGAGCAAACAACACAAATTCAACTTCTTCAGACATTCAAAATTGCTTCTTTCAAGTTCATTTAATCTCATCGTCTTTCTCTTGAATTTCCAGGCATATTAAACTTAAATGTATGTCAAAATCATGTTGAGAAATCAAGAAATTATTAGTAAACAATCAACTCTTAAATCTGATTGCATAAACATTCTAAGAATAACGCTTTCATATTGAAGTTGCATATTTCTAAAAATTCCCGCTTTAGGAAATTAATTTCAGTAGGTTTTCTAATTGCATTATAAGCCAAGTACAAGCGACTAGTTCCCAGGCATAAATTAATCATTATCAAGCAATTTACACAAAATATATGTGTTGGACAACCATCTGCGTAATAAATAAGATTGAGTAGTTGTGGTATTTCTTCTTTTGAAAGACGTTTTAGGCATTCAACTTTTAACCTTGAGACTTATAAAATCAGCAAATATATGATGAGATGCGAAAGAATCACATGTAAACCTTTAAACACGGTAGAAACAAAATAGGTAGGGGTTGGAAGTTTTTTTTCAATCACTTTACTATATATCCTTTAAAATTCCATATTAAATTACTTATTTTAATCAAGATGGTCTCCAATTAGTTTGCAAATCTTAGTCGTTAAAATCTTTCAACTTGTGGCCTCATCTACTAGGAAAGCATAGTAGACCGCAAAACATACCACACATATGTAAAAGATGAGAAAGGGGGTGGGGTGGTAGGAATCAATCGGAAACTAGAACTAATTAATTAGAATAGAAACTTTTAACACTAAAAACATAATATTAACAAAATTTGAACATGGATATTAACAAGTGATCAAGCATACATTAAGCCCATAAATTTAGTGATATAAGTTGAAATTTTTATCATTGAAATCTAAAGCCATAAAGTAAGCCAACTGTAGAGACGTTCACCAATTGATTTCTCCCTATCTCTCTTTACTATTTTAGAACCGAACCAGCCCGACTCTAAATTTATTAATGCAATTCTTTTTAAGAAGATATCATTAGCCCCAAGTACTAGTAAAATGAGAGGTAAATTTAGACAAGATATCCTATAAGGAATTATTAGGTTGATTCATTTATAAATCGATCCAAGTTTCAAATTTACGGAGACATTTTCTCTATTTTTTAGGTGGAGGTCATGAAAAGTAAACCAAGGTTCTGAAGTAGTTATGGTTGGGGGTTATTGTATTGATGGTGGTTTAGGTTTGAATGGTTCAGTCCCTATAGATTCAGCTTCACTAATATCTAGTTTGACTTCAGTTTGGTTTAGATGTTTCAAGAATAGTCATCATGATCTGAATAAATTCAGATAAATCTGCAAATTGCTTTAAGCCTTTTAAGTATTGTTCAGAAATTTCAGATTCCATAGATGTTTGTTCTTATCTTTTGAATTAGATAATGGTGCAAGAGTTGCAATGAATTCTTTTTTAGGAGTTTTATCTTTTTTAGTAGATGGAGAAGGTTGATTTCTAAGTGGTGATGAAGGTGGAGTTTTAATCTGCAAAGCTTTTGTCCATAGATCAACAAGTTTGGTGTATAAAGGTGAGAGATCATGAGTCTTCCAGTTTTAATCTCTTTAGGTTTAGTAGGTTCGTTGCAGGATGAATATGTTACCTAATCAAAAGATAGGGATAAGATAGGGATGAATAGTAGCTTCAGGATAAGATAGGGATGAATATGAGGGTTGGATAAATGGAAAAGTTATAGGATAAGCTTTATAAACATTATTAAACAATTCTATTTGCATGTCTCCTTCCATTTTTTGAATTACTTCTTTCACCTTTCAAAGTTCTTGAAATCAAGTCCAAAATACTGTATTTTAATACATCTTCTAAGATTAACATCAAGTTGAATCATCTGATTTTTCAAAAGATGCATATAGTGTTTGGATATGAGAAGCGACCATTTCTACCTGTTTTTGAGTAGCCTGAGTCTATTGATTAAGTCCATCAATGTTAACTTCTATTCGACAAAGAACTTTGCTTTAAGCCATAAACATTAATAGTGTTCCAGTTGAGTATTTCATCTGTAGGATTGGTTATAAGGGCAACATGAGAGTTGATCCCTGTAGAATGATTATAAGGGTTGGTGATAACCCTATTAGTATGATTTGTGCATCTCTCCAAGCAGGGAAGTTCATTATCTTATGGTCTCATCATCATACAAGGAATTGGTGATAGAGTATTAATAGCAATGGAAGAAATAATAGGTGAAGGTCTATTGGGAAATGGATTATTATGGGAAAAATGTCCTTTCTAATAATTTTAAGTAGCTTATAAAGAGTCTTAGTTCTAGGTTGTGGGTTTTTAAGCACTAACCAATATCTTGAATCCAGCTCATGGTCATTATGCCTAGGATGAAGTTCTTGGGAAGGTTGACAATGATGGATTTCTCTTAGTTGTTATCTTCCTTTGTGTCGGAGTTCTACTCTCGTTTTTCAAGCATACGCTTCATCTTCACTCTTTATGTCATCTTGATTTAGTGGACATATTTCACAATTTGGTTAACACATGGATGGATCTACAACCCATATGAAATATCCTCGAGATGACTAATATATGCAGGTTGTCCTTTAGATTTAAAATAATGAATTAGAGGTCCATCTTTACCCTCTTTATGTGATAACACTGTTTGAAGCATTAAAATAAGGCCAAATGTGCTAAAAGACCCAAGCTGATCTTCATTAGGCTTGGTGTAGATGGATTTATCATATTCACCTTTTAGTTTCCTAAGAATATGAAGAGTAGTTATGTGGAAAGAATGCCTGTGATGAGCATAGAACACCATTTCGTTGTTTGAAAAAATTATAATAAAAAACAACTAATGTACATTTCAAAAATAAAAATAAATAAACATAGTCGAAATACAAGTAAGTGTGAACTCATACAATTCATCTAATGGTGAAATCACTAATAAAGGGATACTGAAGTGAGTGGTTTACAAGGGTTTAAGAAATTCAAATGCAATCTTTTTAACAATGTTTAATATAAAATCAAAATAAATAAACTTAATTTTGTATAGATTAGTTTTTATGAAATTGATAGAAGTTTATTTTTATGAAAAATAATTTAAATTCTATTAAATAAGTTTCAAATGGATACATTCAACATTTAGTCTACTATAGGTTGAGAATTATGGCTTAAAAACTAGATACAATCAGGCTTAGTCTTTAATCTACAAGTATTATTAGACCTAGCTTCACTTGTTATCACATGCTCTATTGGTTAAAATTTGGCGTAGCCTCATTAACAGTTAGCATCCCCTCCTAAGATTAAGTGTGAAATGTGGTCCACTCTATTACAGCCGATTCCTCTAGATGCATCGTCTCTCTAAAGATAAAAATCCTGAACTTAATCGTTATCATCCATCTTAGAGATTGTTGATATTGTCATATGAATATTTTAGGGTTCACATATGATCTACATAGTAAAGATTAAGGAAATTAGCTGCAGATTTATATGAATAAAGAAGACGTAAAGATGATAATCTCATAATCTAAAAGTAGAGCTTATGAGAAAATATATCAACAATTAGATACTAAAGATGGAGAAAATGATATTTTTAAGTTGGCAAAAGCTATGTAACAAAAAGTAAGAGATTTTGATCAAGTTCATTGTATAGAAGATGAAGTAGGGTAAGTGCTTCTAGTTGAAAAGGTCATCAAAAAAAGATGGCAGAGGTACTTCTATTGCCTTTTTAATGAAGGCATAGAGGATAACATCTTTTAATTGACCTTAGCTCGGCTAAAAGAATTTTACTTGTTGCCAGCATATTACAAAGGGTGAAATTAAGAAAACGTTGAGGTAGATGAAGAGTGGTAGGGCAATAGGACTTGATAACATACCCATAGAGGTATGGAAGAGCCTAGGCGAAGATGGCATTAATTAGCTAACCAAGCTTTTTAATGCAATCCTCAAGTCTGGCAAAATGCTAGATGAGTGAAGATTTAGTATAACGATTCCTTTATATAAGAACAAAGGCGACATCTAAAGCTGTAACAACCATAAATGCATCAATTTACTTAGTCACACCATAAAGTTATGGGAGAAGGTGATTGAGAAAATAGTGAGAAAGGATGCTTGTATCTCAAAAACCAATTTGGTTTATGCTATGAAGGTCCATGACAGAAGCTTTACATCTCCTTAGAAGCTTAATGGAATTCTACAAGGAAAGACAATGAAACCTACACACGGTTTTTAGTGATTTAGAGAAGGCGTATGATAGAGTGCCTAAAGAAATCATGTGGATGTGTTTGGAAGTCAAGATAGCCATTATAAATTAAATACAAGTTATTAGGGATATGTATGAAGGTTTAAAAACTAGAGTAAGGATGATAAGAGGAGATGAACAACATTTTTCTATAGATATTGAACTAGACCAAGGCTCCTTTGTGAGCCCCTTTTTGTTTGCAACAGTGATTGATGAGCTCACTAAGAATATCCAAGGGGATTTGCCCTAGTGTATGTTGTTTATTGATGACATTACTTTAATGTATGAGACCAAAAAAGGGCTCAATGTCAAGCTTGAACTTTTTAAGGATACATTAGAGTTGAAAGGCTTTAGATTAATTAGGACAAAGATTGAGTACATGAAGTGTAGATTTTTAGGACATAGGGTGGTTACTGATGTGGAGGTCAATATTAGTTAAGAACTTATATCATAAAAGGAGTGTTTTAAATATATAGGATCTATCATCCCAAGCAACGGAGAGATTGATAAAGATAGTTCACTAGATTAGATCAAGGTGGCTTAAAATAGTGTTTATTAGGAATTTTGTGTGACAAAAAGATACCACTTAAGCTTAAACTTAAATTCTATCATTTAGCAATTAGGCCGATGATGCTCTATAAGGTGGAGTGTTGGCCTATCAAATAAATGCAGGGTCATAAGCTAATGATGATGAAGATGAGGATGCTCTATTAGATGTGCAACCTTACTAAAAGAGATAAGGTCAGGAACGTAATGGTAAGGGACAAATTACAAGTAGCTAATATTATTAACAAATTAAGAGAGACAACAGTTAGGTAGTTTGGATATATTAAGAGGAGACAGTCAAATGCTCTAGTGAGAAGATGTGAGAAGATTGTACTTAAAGACTGTAAGAGAGAACAAAGGGATGTCTGAGAAGAATTGAGGAGAGGGGATCAAGAATGATATGACAATGTTGGAACTTACCGAGAGCATGACACATAATAAAAAACTTTGGTAGACTATGATACAAATAAAAGATCCCTTGTAAAGAGATCCTTGTAATTCTTATAAGTATTTTAACTTTAATAAAGGATCCCTTGTAAAGAGGTCCTTGTAGTTCTTATAAGTCTTTTAACTTTTTTCTCTTGTAGTTAGCCTAAATTTGTAAATACGTATTACTTCCCCTTAAGAATTTAACCAAAACCTTTTTTCCTATCTAGCTTGATTTAGTAGTTATTATTATTATTATTATTATTATTATTATTATTATTATTATTATTATTATTATTATTATTATTATTATTATT
>JANZXR010000172.1:14901519-14957194 GCA_027575705.1 Erythroxylum echinodendron
ATTTTGGTTTTAAAAATCTTGTGATTTACAATTACAGCTTTAATTATTTAAATGTATATGATGCCATGTGGAGTACAGTAGTGAGTGCACATAGCGCTCCGTTATCTTAGGTTATGTATCGGAATGACCTTCGGGCGTCCCGGTTCGTACTCTAGGGTCATGGGGTGTTACAAATTATGTGTCTAAGAATTTCAAAATCTGGCTTCAAATTGAGTTTTGACTGAGGCTGTAGCATTAACCGAGATAGAAATCATGTCTAGTTTATATTGAATAAACTGTATTGATAGATGCCGAATTAGATAAAGGTTTCTTCGCAAAAGTTGTATTTTATTCTCTTATTTTTCAACTGATGTAAAGTTCATAATTTTTGAATATGGGAATTAAGAGATATGAGTTCTACAATTTGATGGCATGACATGTACAAGCCAAAGTTTCAAATGTGCTCAGTCTGTAGTGTTTTGAGCATAACTTTTGAAATACTAAACTAAATTGAATGATCCTAGTGTCATTAGAAATGGGAAACATTTTTCTATAAGAAAGTGTTGCCAAATTACTTCATTTTCTATGTCAGAATGAATAAGAAAAATAGACCCAAAGGTTTGGGATTTTGGAGAATTTCTAAAAAAGAATGAGTTTGGATATTTTATGATTATATAATGTTAGAATAACATTAGTGAATGAATTGTTGGTATTAAAGCACCAAAGACATATGTATAATAAAAATGTAGAGGTTCATGTGATTGTAGTTGTGATTTAAAGGAAATGAGTAATGGGTATTAAATAGAAGTGAATGAGAGTTGGATACTGTGAGAACTAATAATGCTAAAAATGGAATGACGAGTAATTGAGTTATAAACAGAGAATGTGGATAAAATGTATTTGATAATATACTCAGGATTGTCATTGAGCATGCTTTATACATAGTCCATATAAACATTTGTGCATAAATGAATACTTAAGATTTTGCTATTATTAATGTGTGTGCAATGTGTGTATTGCATAATACTGATGTGTAAGATAAAATGTCTGCATCCAGATGTTTCCAGATTTTAGAAGCAAATGCTAATCTGGAACGGACTGCAAGTCGACCTAGATGGGAAGTGCTCCTTGTATGTGAATTTGATGAAATATGTGTTTTCTCAACTTAAATGTTAAATTCCGGACCAAGTTCTGAAGAAAAATGTGAATGTGTATACGAATGAAATATGTGTATTCTCAACATAAATGTTGAATGCTGAACTAAGGTCCGATGACATGTGAAGGCGCATATGATTGTTAGATGACAAAAAATTTTAATTGACTAAATACATGTGATGCATAAAGGCTATTGTGACTAGAGTAGCTACCGAAAAAGAGCTTAAAGCTCAAAATGTGAAAAAGAGCTTAAAGCTCATAACGTGATAAGAGCCTTTGGCTCAGTTGTGCATGTACCCAATATCCACTAAGGGATATAGGACATTATTTGATACAGCTCAGTATCCACCAAGGGATATGAGCTAGAAATAAAAAAAGGCACTCGATCATAACAATAATAAAAGAAAGTGAGTCTCATAAGCACTGTATATGCATATGATAGGTATAGTTTAAATAGTTGACTGATTTCTAAATGTGATATGTGTTGAATGTGAAATGTGAAATAAATGACCAAGTGATATGCGATGATATATGATTATCAATGAAATGATTTGAATTATATGATTATCTGAATTGTATGTGTTATGTGATCGAGTGAGCCATCGAGGATAGTCACTCATTGAGTTTGTAAAACTCACCCAAATTTTGCTATATTTTTCAGGCTCAAAAGAGTCACTCTAGTTAGACAAATTGGAGTATAACCACTGCATTCAAGTAAGAGAAAGAAGTCAAGATCAGTTCACGTCTACATTAGTATTTTCTTATTTTTGTATCGAATTGAGTCTTCCTCAATTATTGTAACATCTCTATTTGAATATTTCTATTTTGTAATAACTTTCCATAGTGGAAAGGTTTGTAAATGAGATTGATGTTGAGTGTAATAATACTAAATGTGATTTTGATGTTATTAAAGAAAAGAATGGGCCCAATTTGATTATTGATTTCTGCATATATGTGTTGTAAAAAAAATTGTAACGAGATTTTACTGACTAACTGTGCTAGCATGCCACCCTCGTGGGGTATGTTCTCGAACATCACTCAGGATGTGAGGTATGTGTCTTGTGAGAGTGGGGTGCTATAATTTGGTATCAGAGCCTAGATTTAGTATCTTCCATGGGCATTTTTCAAAATATGTGTCAAGTTTCATGCATTTTAGGCATGCCATAGCAGGCAGTAGCAACTGATCTCTAGTCTGAGTTGCATGTGTATAAGTCACATGCATGAACAATTGTTAAGAGTTTGAGTTAATAGAAATAATGAAAAGAATGATGATCTGTCAGAATTTGAGAAAATGAAAATTTATGGATGTCTTGAAATGAGAAATAGTATATGGTTAGATATGACAGATAAAGATTCAACGCATTTGTATTAGTGATGTATTATAGAATATGACATCAATATTTTACTATGGTGGTATATCCTCGAATGTGAAATAGATTTGAATACATTGTCGCGCATTCTTTAAGGAAAATAGAGATATAACTAGAAATGAGAAGATTTAAAGTGTACAAGCCAAGTTGAAAGAAAATAAAATTTTCTATAACCTTGAGAGGTTAAACTTGGACTTGAAATGAATGTCGGTTAAACGTGATAAGAGTTATTATTTAGCATAAGAATAAGTCTGTGATATTAAGATCAGAATTTCATGATGATTATGCATCTATAATTTTAAATGGATTAAGGATATACATATGGAAGGTGAAATAAATGACAGTAGGAAAATGAGATAGAAATGAGGAAAGAATAAAAGGGGAATGAAATAGACATAAATGACATTTCATGAGATGAATGATATATATATATATATAGTAAGGAGAAAGTTAGGAATGTATACAAGAGAGGATTTTATGTATGCATGAGATGAAGAAAAAGATGATGAATCAAATGGGAAGAGTGAATGCAATCAATATGGTAGTTGAATTATTATGAAATGGCATAGCAATAGAATAGGTAAATTCTGGAAAAACAATTTAGAGTAGAATTGATGTTAGTATGTGTGTTATTGCAAGGAAGAAAGTGCAGGGCACGATGGTGGCTTGATAAAAATAGGTTTCTGTCACCATCGTGGCAAGGATACCCCGATTGTGGGAAGGAATAAAGAGAGAAATGTTGTCTAGGTTCAATTGAGATCAAAGTGTTACTATTGTAAGATAGGTGATCTGTCGGAAATAAATTTCTAGATATAATGGGAGGACCTTGATGGTACACACCTAAGCATTTGTGACAGTAATTATGTCTAGTAATTCATTGAGTTTTGATGGCTAGAACATTATGATCGTGTAAGAAATGATAGAAATTGATCTTCTTGAGTTACTAAGAATGGTTAATAAGCAATGATGGAAACAATTGATTGATAAAGATTGCATGAACAGTATATATGTTAGTAGTAAGAAATCTTCTTTCGAAGAAGAATTTCACTGAATTAGGTTAAAAAAATCTGATAGTTTATATTAAGAATGATCAATGAAGGAATAAATCAGAAATGAATATGTAATGATTCAAAATTGAGTATTGGAGTTCTAGTCCTAATGGAGACACAAGCATAAAATGTAGAATATGCTGCTGAGAGTGTATGCATTATGTTTGATGTAAAGTATCCAACTATATGATTGGATTCTTGAATTTGAGATGACATTATTGCTAATATGAGGAGAACTTAGGTCTATATTATATTCTCTACAAATATGTACAGGAGATACAAATTAGATATGATGAATGTGTTTCCAACACAGGAAGTTAAGATTGTAAATAAATTGAAATGAGCGAAGAAACTAGTATGAATGAATAGACATTAAAAAAAGTCAATGAGAAATTAGGGGAAATCGAATGAATGGAGAAAATTATTCGAGAAAAGAAGTGAATGGGGAAACCGAAAATAACATGAGATAATATTACCTCATTGGGGAATTAGTTACTTAAGGAATTACAAGAACTAATTATGGATACATCAGGTTTTGGCTATATTTATTTGAGTTAATAAATACCCTTGACAATATTATGGTATTAAAAATTAAAGCGATCCAAGCAAAACGGGATTGATTAGTGACTATAATCATAGAGGATATATTGAATATATTCAAAAGATTGAGAAGAATATTTTGAATACTTGATGTAAATCTTACATATCATGAAGGTAGAAATAATTAGATGCAAATTTTAATAAGAGTGAATCTTAGCTTGATCGAATAAAATGTTGGGTCGTATAGTATATAAACATGGCATATTGGGATACCTAAAGAAAAATTGAGGTAATAATGAAGTCAGAAAGTCCAAGGCATGTGTATAAGAGATCTGGAGTTCTCTGGAACTAGTTGTATATTGGATACCACTAGAGATTGTTAAGGAGTTTTTATTGATCTTAGCCTTTTGACAAAAATGTCTGAAAAAAAGTGTAAATTGTATGAATGATTAATGTAAAGAGACTGTTGAGGAATTATAAGACCGATGTTAATTATGTTGTGAGGATTTGGAGATTTTGAAGTATAAAATGATATCTCATACCAAGGATTCGAATGAAATTTAATGCAGCATAATAAAATGATTTCTTGTCCATTGAGACAATTCAAGCCCCATGAGTTGATTATTTGATACAAGATTTTGAATGTGCTGCAATAGTGATTGCTTGAGAGCTTGGACATATAATATGCATAATGAAACATTTTGGACATATATAAATGCACAGATCCTTAAAGTTTAAGGCATTTATTGAGTTTGAAAAAATTGAATATAAGACAGATACAATGGAAAGAATTACTGAAAGATTATGATGGTACAAATTAATATTATCCGGTAAAGATAGTATTGTATCTGATGCTTAAACATAAAATTCAATAACGGAATGGCACAAATTTAGATACTGAGGTTACCAAACCTAATGCAATAAAGAGAATAGAATGTCGAAGTTAAATTTTAGGGCAAAATGAAGTAGGTTTGGCTGCATTGAAATTTAAGATCAATTTCACATGAAAAGATTGACAAATCCTGAAGTGAGGATCCAGAATTGTGAATCTTATTGAGGAATTGAAAATGAATATGAATTTTGAGTTTGAATTGGAAAATGATACTTGTGATTGAAATCAGAAGTCTGTGTACCTGATAATAATGATTGAGCAAAGAGATTATTAGAGAAAGCACTAAGAACAACCTAGGTTATACATCCTAGTAGGAATGAGGCCGAAATAGCGCTTAACGGCTAAGAGTGTAGAATCAAGTGACTGAATGATTGAATTACCAACAGTCTTACATGTTGAAGGTATGTTTAGAACTTATATTTTGTATTTTTGCCCATATTAAAATAATTGTACATGCATTCATTGACATATTTCGGGTATGATTGATCTATAAATGTGATTATATTGAGAATTGTGGTTTTTATATGTTAAACATTAATTTGAAGAGTGCATTTAGTGATTTAGAAATTTTGGTGAATTTTTGGAAATTTCTAAAATTTTGGGTAAATTTTAGACTAGAAAAAATGCCAAGTGGCAAGATAATGGATAAATGGTAGTAAAAATAAGAGTCAATGACAATGGAAATTTTTAAAAATGACTTTGGGAATTAACGCCTTATGTCATTAAAAGTTGGAGACAATTGGAGTAAAAATTGGAGTTAAATGGACTAGTTTAATAGAAGAACCAATTATAAACCATTAGGAAATGGACTTGAATCTATCATTAGATTTGAGAAATTCTCAAAGGATTTGAAGATATCATCAAAGAAAAGTATAGGTAAATTTTATCTCATCTCTCTCTACATTAGGATTTTGAGTTTGGTGTTAAGATATGTTGTTCTCCATGCTTATGCATAAATCATGGTTTAGGTGAATGAAATGTGTCATAGAGAGGGTTCTTTAAGTCAAAATTGAAAAAGCCCCCTTTTGGTGAAAGTTTGTGAAGTTTTGAATAACTTTTGGAATTGATGATTTAAATGAATTCTATGGTGTTAATTGTGCATATATATTGTGAATTGATAATGAAGAATGAAGAAGATATATTTTGGTTAAAGTTGGGTCGAAATCATGAAGAAGTGAATTAATGTAATGAGTTGTGTAATTGATAAATGTAGCTTAAATGAAGGGAGTTGGTTTGAAAGGAGTGGTGGAATGTGTTATTGAGTGGAAGTGTTACTATATGACGTAATAGGAGCATGAATTATTATGATAAAGTCTCGAAAATGTGATTTGAATGTTATGAACTTTAAGTGTTTGATAAATTGCTTAGGTGAACTTGGCTTATGATTTAAGGCCTTATGATGTTATAAATTGGAAAACATTTTCATGTTTACTTAGAGTGAACTTGGATTGATGCTTAGGTTGATGAGAAATGGCCTAATGTGCTTGGATAAAGATGTGCTTAATTATGCTTTGAAATGAGTAAGTATTGAATTAAAGGCATTAAATGCCTTCAGAAATGCAAAAGAAAAGCTAATGTGAATAGTAAGGAAGTAACCATGTGAGGCATTTAATGGTCGAATTCTATAGTTTAAAGGGAGTGGTATTGTGTTTACACACTTATGTGATAGTGTATAATTATGAAATTTATGTTTTAGTAATTTCATAATATGTCTTTTTATGCATAAAGGCTCGGGAACTATGAATCAGGGAGCTCGTATCAAGGACTGTTGAAATTAAGAGAGTGTATACTTTCTTTTGAGGTGAGTTAGGGAAACCATATTTCTCAAATAGAATTAGAACATCCTAAGACGTGATGAATGAATTGTATGTGAATTTTAATGTAAGGTAGAATTGAACTTCAAATGGATGCTAATATGCCTATGTATTTAAGAAACAATATTGTTTTGAATAACGTTTTGCACTTGGAGTGCAAAAGATGACGTTTATTGCATGAAACAATGTTTTAAAATTTACATATGCATGATCGAGCCATATTTGCCACGTACATGTGTCTTTTTTGTCTTAGAGCCATCACAAGGTTTCATTTCATCGATTAGATCGATGGGTTACTTGATTTTATACTTAAAATTTGAATATGATTTGTTTTGTTATTGGTGAGGTAACAATTGCCCAATCGTGTGCTAGGCACAACTGATTTAGTGACCCTTTTACTCTTGACATTAGTACATAAAAGTTGAGTCCCCGTATCGAAACCTTTCTACGAGACTCGCGGGTGATTCTACTCTTAGGGTCTGGACATCGACGAGGTCATCACCTAGGGTCATGACGCTCTTGTTAACTATAGTCCAGACTCACCACGGAAAAAAGTCGAGCCAACACCAAGGATCAGTGGGTACGTGCGCTAATTTGGCCAACTAGTGATGTCACACATGATTGTTTTGGCTTACCCTGATATTTGTTTTTCTGACAAGATTTGATTAACACATGTGATGTTTTTACGCTTTTGTGTATTAGAACTAGAACCTATGTTCACCGAACGAGTGAATTAATAGGCTAGGTCTATATTGTTCCTAACCAATATACGTTGAGTCATAGGCTAGGCCTATATGGTTCTATGTGTTGTATGTTCACCTTATAGGATATCTATACCGTCTTGGTCTGTATCGAGTTCTATTTGCGATATATGTGCGTCCTGCTCACTGAGTACATAGTGTACTCACCCCCTTCACTTTCCAACCATGCAGATTAATTTAGTGAGCTTGAAGCTCTGTAAGGATTGTGCTATCTTTTGAAGTTTTCGGGACATTGCTGCATGTGGGTAGCCTCTATTTTGCAGTTTTGTTGCATAGTGGCTCATGAACTGTTTTCTTTGGGTTAGTTTTGCGAATATGCTTTATAATATCTTAAATTTGACTCTAGACTATTTTAACATTGTATAAGACCTTATGTATGATCTTAATACTATTGTTGGGATTGCTTTGAGTGAACATTAAAGTCCTAAAGTTGTGGTAAAATTTTTAGGGTGAATATAGAAGTGTTTAAAATTGTTTGCAGGTTTTGGGATTTTTAAAAATATAGCCATTGTGCTGCCCAAATTTTTTAAAAAAATAAAAAAAATTATTATAAAGAGGAGAAGATATTCAGTTAGCCTTGTATAGTCAGATTAAGGACACAGTTAGTGTCCTTAGCCGGAGTATGCAATGGTTGTCATAGGAACGATATGGTTCGATATGATATGTGTTGAATGTGAAATGTGAAATGAATGACCAAGTAATATGTGATGATATATGATTATCAATGAAATGATGTGAATTATATGATTATATGAATTATATGTGTTATGTGATCTAGTGAGCCATCAAGGATGGTCACTCATTGAGTTTGCAAAACTCACCTAAAATTTTCAATATTTTTCAGGCTTAGAAGAGTCACTCTAGTTAGATAAGTTGGAGTATAGCCACTGTATTCAAGTAAGAGAAAGAGGTCGATAGCAGTTCACGTCTATATTAGTATTTTCTTATTTTTGCATCGAATTGAGTCTTCCGTAATTATTGTAACATGTCTATTTGAATATTTTTATTTTGTAATAACTTTCTATAGTAGAAAGGTTTGTAAATGAGATTGATGTTGAGTGTAATAATACTAAATGTGATTTTGATGTTATTAAAGAAAAGAATAGGCTTAATTTGATTATTGATTTCCACATATATGTGTTGTAAAAAAAATTGTAATGAGATTTTACTGACTGACTGTGCTAGCATGCCACCCTCGTGGGGTATGTTCTCGAACATCACTCAGGATGTGAGGTATGTGTCTTGCGAGAGTGGGGTGTTACACCTTTGGATTTGATTCTTGATGATTAATGAAGTTTATTCGATTGCGTTTTTATTGATTGGATAGTGATTTAAGTCTTGTCCTTAATAACTTGGAGATAGATTAAGAGGGTGAGCTAAGTGAAAATAATCAATTTAGGCTAAGGAGAGTTAGGTGAATTGATAGGTAAATGATTAAATCAAACTAGTAGAATCGTGTAACGAGAGATCGAGCATAGGTTCCCGGTAGGTTAGTAGATAACTTTAGATCTAATTTGGTTTTTAGGTCGATTACAAATATAGAGATTGGAATTCCCATAAATTGAATTAGGGATTATCAATTAAGGTTAAGAATTATAACTCGAGAGAGAGTATTTCACCCTAGGATCGTCTAGGCCCGTTGAGTCAATAATTGCATAATTGGTTGAATTTCTTTAATTTCGAATTAAAATCCCCTTCCTCTCACTTGGTGATTTCTAGGTTGATTTTGGATTTGGTTGTGTAATTGCTTTTTTGTTACTTTTAGCACTTTCATTTCTTATATCCGAATATCAATTGATTTACTTTTCTGTAGTAGTTGTTAGGTTTGTGACTTAGCTACCATTAGACTTAGGACTAGTTCTCTTCTTCATGGGATCGACACCTTAGGTACTACGCGAATGACCCATGTGCTTGCGGTAATTACCAAGGTTAAAAATATTGAAACTTAGAGCATGTAACCTTGAGCTAATAGCCAATAATGACCATAATTACTAGTAATATCTAGTGAAGGAAAACCATACTAATGATAGATGCATAATTGACTATATTTATGTCCCATATTTAATGTATTTTGCTTAATATTTTATAATTTTATTGTATGTTTGGTACTTAATTTGCTCTACATATGTTTATAGGTTATAATTACCTCCATGGACAAAATAGGGAAGAATTCAGACGAAAATATGACATAAAACAAAGATTTGAAGCAAAGAAAGATATACGACCATGTATCTGGCCATGTAATTTCCTCAAGCCATACAAAATCATAAATTCTGGAGATTTTAGGTTATATACAATCTAGTGCAAGCCCAAGTATTAGATCGTGTATCACTTAAAACCTTAAAATTTACTATAAAAAGTCATGTTTGAAGGTAAAATAAAGGAACAAATGTGTACAGACATTTAGAGACTTTTAGATGTGATTCAAGTGACAATTTTGATCCAGAGAAGTGGAAAACAAAAGAAATCATTGAAAGATCCAAGAGAATACAAGATCAAACATTTACTTTGCAAAGAACATTCGATAGGAGATAAAAGGGAGATTTAGAATTATGAACCCTTCATTTTCTTTTTTTCTTCCTGTTTATGTTTGATTTCGTCTTCTATCATGTGTAAATAAATTTCTTTAGTGTCTATGTTAGATGAACCCTATGTTTACGCTATAATATATTTTGATTCTTTTATTTAATTTAATTGTTTTGATTGATCTATTGTGATATGATTACGTGTTTAAAATATGTTCTAATAGATCCAGAATATTAGTGCATAATCTAATCTCAAACATAGAGATTGAAAAATCCTTATATGAATGGATCTACCTTAATTGACAAGAGTTGATTACAACCTTAGAGATAGGATGACATAAATCATCTAGATTAGAGTCAAACTTAATGGCAGAATTTACAATTCGGTAAAGCAATCCTATAAACTTTAACCTGAGTACTTCAATTGATAATCTTAGGATTAGTTGTTATTAGACTTAAGAGAGCTATCAGCATACAGCAGAAATTTCCACGGTTTAATAGTCAATAAAACAATTGCATAATAAAAGATCAACTAGTTAAAGGTTTTTAAAAGGATTTGTAACCTAAACACTAATTCTCAATATCGATAGTTTTCTAAGTGATTCTTATTTCTTTGTCCAATATTGCTACCTATTTTATTTTATTTTCTTGATTTTTATTTTCTTTAGTTAAAAATCAAAACCAAATTTATTGACTAGATAATAGGACAATGGTAACTACTAGTATTCTTACTGGTACTAGCTATAACTATGTCATGCACTTGTGATAAAATTAATATTGGTATAGAAATAACCAATCAAGTAACATCTACTGAAGAGAAGATGGTTTTTATGAGAAGCTAGAAAATAGAGATGGAGAACTTAGGATGATCTTCCTCCTTTAATTTGGTCTTGTTTATAGCCACTTTACTTCCATTTTTTTTAGTATTAGGATCTTTTATTGTGATCCACTTTACTTCTATATTTTGTTTTAGTATTAGGATCTTTTTGTTGTGATTCTTTAGCTCTAAGAGATCATAACTTCATTGATTATCATCCATACTTTGTCAAAATGAGATTTAAACACATTCTAACACTTTTTACTTTCATATTAGAAATTTAGGAGACCTATATAATCTTCAAAATTGTTATTGTTATTACTATCTCTCTAATTACACCTTATTTTGTGATTTTTTAATTTTTTGGGCTTTAGATTTACCAAGAATCACCTTAATATAAAAGATATGTAAATCTTTAAGATAAAATCAATAATCACACATAACAAAAGACAATAATGGTTCAATGTGATTTTTTAATGCTTTTATTAAATTCCACCACATTTTTCTTTTTCTTTTCCTCGAGTAAATCATAGTTAAAATAAACAGTACCACCAATATAATTTCATCAATCCATTTATCTTGAAATCAAAGGGTATGTATACTTTAAAATTCAAGCCATTCAAGAGTGAAGCAATAACTCACTTCACAATTAAGCCTCACAAAGCAATATGTATAAGGATTAATTAAGACAATCTCATTCGAAAACATGTAACAAGATTTGATGATTTTTTTCACGGTTATCATTCACTCCATATATAAGTTCGATGTTTCTCTCAATATGCTCTAAATCTTCACCACTTAGAGTGTACACATGTATAAGTCAAAAGGACTTTATTTTTAGTTGTAATAGGGCTATAGACAAAGGTATGAATTAAAAGGTAAAAAGGGCTAAAACCATAAATATTAACAAAGCATCGAAACAAATATAGGGAACATAATTCTAAATACGAACCATGATATTTAAATTACTTAAGAATGGTTAATTTCTTCATATGAAGAAAAATAAACAGCATATTAATTTTTCTTACTACTACCACTCTCTTTTTTTTCTTTTCCATTTTTATGAATATATATATGAATAAAAAACAATTTGAACCATAAAAAAGACAATAGTGATAGCGCAAGATTCACATTCTATACTTATTTGATTCCCATATTCCTGTTTTTGAAATTAAGAGATTTTCTTCTAAATGCCCTATTAAAATTTACGGTTAGGTAAGGATGTTTAAGTAGAGAATTTGGCTTGTAATATGGTTATAACATAAAAAGAAAAATGTTATAGCTCAAAGGGGACAACTACGGATATTTTATTGGGATGTGTTTTTACGGAAAAGGTTGTAAGATAATGAAGGCCTTTTTCATTCTTATGTATGCATATATCGAACTGGTCCTGAAATGATTCCAAACAATTTTTACAGAAATATTCACATAAAAGACAACACACTTCAAAGGAAACACAAATTGATATGAATGTTTCAATCTTTTATAGCTTAAAATCTCACAACTTATTTAAAATCACTCAGCTTTATGTAATGCCTTATCATTTGATCATTAAAGCTTATAAAAGTGCATAATCTTAGTTAAGTTAATTATGTCACATGCCATTAGTCATATTCTCAAATGACTGAATATTTTAGCGTGCACACAATCTAATTCATTCAAAAAGCATTTGATGAAACCATGTAATAGACTAGCTTAATAAGTAAAATATGCTTTTACGCAAAAGAACACAATGGAAATGGGTGCTAGCTATCCTGTAGTTTCAGTTATCTTGACCTATTAGAAAGGTAATAACGATTAATCCTCTAATAGGATAAACCAATCCTTCTTTGTGAAGAATGTTGTCGTTTTCAGTTAGAATGACGTTCAAGGAATAGTGGCTAATGTAGCGAGTGTTAAAGATGCCAAAGTTGGCTAATTGTGTTGGTAGTGATGATAGTAATACAAGGTTTGGTGACCTAGGAAACAATAGAAGAACTAAACCATTAGGGGAAAAATGTTAAGGGCAATAGGGATTTGAATTTCAATTGCGTTATGATGAAACAAAATAGAAACAATAAAAGTTCTAATCTAGCAAGATCATAACTTACCTAAAAATAACAAAAGTTTCGAATGATAAAGGAGAACTTTTTGTCTAACAAAGAATTCTTTCTTAGAAGTTATCTTATTATAGAAAGATTTTATTCTCTCCTTATAAATTCTAGAGCTCTCATAAGCATTGCTATGACTTTCTTCTAGTTCTTGAAACTACAATTTTCTATCTATACCAGTTTTAAGTAAATTCATGCTATATTATTTGATAACCTAATATGGTTTATGTTCTAGTTCAATAAGAAGATGACATAGCTTATCAAATATAAACTTATACGGAGATATAATAATTAGTGTTTTGTAAGCAATTATATATGCACATAATGCATCATCCAATTATAGATACCTATCTTTTCTATTTGTATTTACCATCTTCCCTATGATTGACTTAATTTCTCAGTTTGAAACTTCAGCTAGTCCATTGATTTTTTAATGGTATAACACAACAATTTTGTATATAACACTATATTTCTTTAATAATGCTTCCATAGTTTGGTTATAAAAATTTGTCCCTTGATCACTAATTAAGGATATTGGTATATTAAACCTTCAAATATGTTAGATTTCAAAAATCTTGTAACAGATTTTAAATCATCAGTTCGAGTGGCCTTTGCTACCCCCACTTCAAAACATAGTCAATAACTAACAAAATATAAATGTATATAAAAGAAATAGGAAGCAGTTATATAAAAACAATACTTTATTTATCAAAATTTTGATAGACTAAAACTGGAGTCTAGGATATCTCATTTCGTTACGAAATATTACCTTTTTTTTAGCAAAATTTGCAATACTTGTAAAAAGAATATGCATCTCAAAATTAAGAGGGTAAAAGAACCACATTCTAACACTTTCCTAGTCATTCTCTTGGCTTTAAAATGTCCTCCATAAGCATAAAAATGGTAGAAGGTAAGAATAAATGAAATTTTAGAAGGTAAGAATAAATGAAATTTTAGTTTTGGGTAGACACCTACATATTTCCTAATCGATGCAATGTTTTCAATGATAAGGATCATCCTGTACATAATATTTCACATCACTTTTGAGATTATCTCTTTAAGCTTTAGACAAAACAATAGGTAATAAATTAATAGATAAATAATTAACTATGTTTACATAACATAGAAGTTTTAGGCTCGTAGTAAATAATTGTTCATTAAAAGATTCTTCTCGTAGATTATTTTTGTTCTCTAAATGAATTAAATGGTTTAAATGGTCAACTACTCTATTTTCTACTCCACTCTTGTCTTTGATCCATAAATCAAATTTACTTAACAAGAGTATGCATTTTATTAGTCTAGGTTTTGCATCTTTTATTGTCATCAAATACCTAAAAGCTGCATGATTAGAATAAACAGTTACATTAGTACCCAATAAATAAGAACCAAAGTTTTCTAAAGAAAAGAGAACATTTATGAGCTTTTTTAAGTAGTCAAATAATTTTTTTGGGCATCATTCTATGTCATTAAGGCATAGTATATATTGTATGGTGCTTTCCTAACTTATTAACCCAAAACAACTCCTGTAACATTATATCTTGCATATCATCTCGACTAAAGAGACTCTAATGTGGTGTTAAAATGATTAGTGTGAACATCAACAATTGTTTCAACTTATCAAATTCATTTTTACATTCCTTATCAAACTTGAAAATCATATAATTTCGTAGTAACTTACAAAGAGGCAATGTGATGTAGGAAAAATCCTTAATTAATTGCTAGTAAAAACTGGCATGTATAAGAAAAATTGAACTTCCCAAGCCTTAACAGAGTATGGAAGAGATTGAATAATATCATTTTTAGCTTTGTCTACTTCTAAAGCTCTATTTGAAATAAAATGTCCTAAAATGACACTTTGTTCTATTATAAAATGATACTTTCTGAAATTTAAAACAATTTTAGTTTCTATGCATCTCTACAATACAAGTTTCAAATTATGCAAACAATTTTATAATGATACACGATAAAATCATCCATGAAAACTTCTATGATTTTTTTTGACATAATCTGAAAATATACTTATCATACAACTTTAAAAATTATTTAGTGCATTACAAGTTATAAATGACATTCATTGATATACATAATTCTAAACATGCACATAAAAGTTCTCTTTTCTTGATCTTCCAGAGCATTTGCAATTTGAAACCATCTAGAAAACATTAGTAAGCTTGACCAGCTAAGATTTCTAACATCCAATCAATAAATGGCAAAAGAAAATGATCGTTATAGGTTATAACATTTAAGTTTATATAATCAATACTCACCACCCATTTTAAACTCCGGTATATACCAATTCATTATTTTGATTTCTTACTACTATAATGTCAGTCTATGTTTAAATGATTTGAATATAACTTATGCATTCACCATCTAAAATTTGATAGATTATTCTGGCTTGAAAAAGCTTTCTTCACCACCTCTATCATTGCAAGATTTAAACTCCTTTGTGGTTTCATAATTGTTTTCACTCCCTCTTCTAGTAAAATTCAATGCATACATATAGAAGGTCTAGTTCCTCTAATATCCACAATAGTATATCCAATTTTTGTTTGTGATTTTTTAATACCTTCACTAATTTTTTTCTTGCTCTCCATTTAGTTTGCTGGAATTAATCATCGGTAAGTTCCCTCTTTAGTATTTCAAATGGTCTAAAAGTGACTTTAATTCTAGCTTAGGTGCCTATAAAATAGACGGCAAAAGTTTCTCATTAGGTATTTCCAAATCATCACAAAGAACCTTGCCTGTCTATTTTTTCTTTAGTTTTTTCATAGTCTTTTTAATCTCTGAATTATAATGTAAGTTAGCTTCCTTCGAAGATCTTATAACAAATGTACAAACTAGGAACTTGTTGACAACAACGCCAAATTTAATGTTGATGTCGTCTGCATCCTAATTAAATCCTAAATTTTTATAATAAAAAATAAATGTTGTATAGGAAATAGGGCTTGTCACCACAAGGAATTCTAGTTTTTCAACAATTATGTAAGAAATATTTACTAAAATGGAGATTATGATGACACAAAATTTTGTGATAAAAATAAATTAAGTTGTGCAAATAATTATAAAAGAATTATCACTAAAAAAAAATTTAGGTTATGACTACGTCCACCGTTAGAATTACAATTATTATTAATATAAAAAATATTTTATCAATCGTATATTTGAAATAGTATTAAATACATGTCTTTTTTGGATTTGTAAATAAAAATACATTATTCAATTAATCCTGGTTGCTTAACAACTTTAGAAAAGATAAAATTTTAATTAAATAATAGCTTTAATAAAAGAAAGACAATAGAAGAAAGATAATAAAACATCTATAGTTGTATTTAATCTAAATGAATGCTTTTTTTAGAAGCTGACAATTTTTGATAGAGTAAATTTAAAACTTTTAGTCAGTATAATGATTAAAGAAATTGAATTTATATGTATTTAATATTTAATCTAGCAAATTATTTTCAATAAACTAATCTTGAGCATTAGAAATCAATAAAAATAATCATAAAAACAATAACATACAAGAACAATTTAATATATGAATAGATAAAATGCTTTGCAATAAGACCTAATTTTATCCAAACCTACAAAGTTTCAAAGATTTCATACTGTCAAGTTTATTTATCGTTGGAGATGGAGTTACTGGAATTGCTAGAATTGTTCCCAGATCTTGGAAGCAAGTTATAGGGGAAGAATCCCCTTTAACATTATCTTACTCACCTCCCAAGGATATGGATGGAAGGCTAGTAGTTTGCCCTAACATTGAAATCCTCAAGGAGGGAGCTTGGGCTTGGGAATAAACTACGATCTGTTTCTTCTTTGGAAAAAGGTCACCCTTCCCTCTAGTCTCCCAATGGGAAAACAAGCAATGGAAGTTGAGAGGTTTGACAAATGTTCTTCTCTCTGAAGAAAAATTGATCCTTTTCACCTTCAGCTCCACTGCAAATACCCAGACAATTATGGAGGAAGGACCTTGCCACATCGGAAGTCACCCAATCTTCCTACAAACTTGGCAGCCAAACTTGAACCTTGAAACTCTTAAAGTCCAAAGTATCCCACTCTGGATTAACTTCCACAGTATCCCACTTGAATATTAGACAACCCAAGGGCTTAGAGCTCTAGCCAGCTACATTAGCAGGCCGCTGTGTATGGATAAACATAAAGATAAAAAGAAGCAAGTCAGTTATGCTTAGATGCATCAGTGTGAATATTACCCAGGAACTCCCTAAAGAAATTCCAATTACGTGATTAGTAGAGAAAGACAAGTAATGGGAAGATACAATAAAAATTTCATACCAATGGAAACTGCCTTTCCACTAACCCTAACAAAATATGGAAAGCAATGGGAAAGTTGTTTAAAACAGGAAGCTACCAAGAACTTATAGAGTTACCTGAAGTGGAAACTCTAGAAAACCCCATTTCTTTGACAACCAAAGCCACCATGCTACAAAAGGATTTTGATGTTATACCGCCTAAAAAGGAGGAAAGACAAAGCATTGAGGCAATGCAAATTTCTCTACTAGCTCACATAGAAAAATACAAGGATCACATTTTATCAAGTAATGCAAAGCAGTAAGATTCATAAGCATTGAATATAACACATAGCATTCAAACTGAATTAAATAATTACCAGATCTTCCCAACCATAAATTCAGTGACTGCTTAAAGTGATGAATGAGATTTAAAGGTAAGTGGCTTTAATCCTATCTAATCTGAAACCACAGTAACTCCTAAAAGTTCTAATGCTTTTAACGAAACTGGTGAATTCCATACAGTGGAAAAAAGGAGGTCAAAGAGGGGTAAAGGGAAGGACAACACAAGCCAAACCTTTTAACCTATATCTATAATTGTAAGGAATGTACATGAAATAAATTGTCCCGGTAAACAATTAGCTCTAAGGGACTTTGTTTTGAGGGAGAAGCTTCTCATATTCGTACTAGAAACCAAAGTCAGACTCAAAATTTTAGCAAAATGGACATTTTGGATCTTATTGGAACATGATTACCAATCACCAACATTATGCTTTAGGCAAAATTGTACTATGCTACAGCGAGGATGAACTAAAGGTGGATCTATTAGACTCAAATGAACAAGCCATGCATTTGAAAATATCCTTCTTACAGAAGTACATCCAGATAAACATTTCTTTCATTTATGCAAACAACTTCCAGTTCTAAAGAAGAGATCTATAGAACAACTTGACTTCATTCAGAAACACTGTTTCTATTCCTTGGCTAATATGTGGAGATTTTAACTCCATATTATACCCCTCAGAGGCACAAGAAAATAACTTCCTAAAGAATTATTCAGTCGATTTAAAAGACATAGTTGAGGAGTTAGAGGTGATAGATCTTAAGTATAGCAGTCACACTTTTACCTGGTCCAACAAAAAAATTTTGTTTAGCACGTTAGGAAAAATCAGATAGAGCACTGGTAAATGATATTTGGCTTAGGACCTTCACGGACAGCCTTACTACATTAAAAGACCCCCTCTTCTCAGATTACACCCCCTTATAGTCGACAACCTATTCCAAAAAGTTAGCAAGCATTATCCCTTATGACTCAACAACTTTGCAGCATATGTTCCAAGGTCTGAAGAGGCATGTATAAGAGATGTAGTATATAGTTGTCAAAGGACTAAGCAGTTCTGTCATGTCTAGAAACTAAAAGTTATCAAACAGCAAATAAAGATCCTAAATTCTCTATAAAGGCCTACAACTTTCTCAATAAACTCCTACAGACTGGAACTTCAAGATATCAAAGTAAGGCTTGCTACTCATCCTACTAATCTGACTCTACTTGATAGAGAAAAGAATGTGTTATCATAATTCTTGAAGGATACATATAATCATAACTCTCTCTTATAGCAAAGAGCTAAAGTAAAATGGTTAAAAGATGGTGGTAGTTGTACTAGATTCCTTTTCAAATTCATTTTTTTGAGGAAAAATAGCAACAAAATCCATTCTATAACTTTTAAAAAGTGTGTTAATCTTAAAAAACAACAAGAAATTCAATAGGAGGTAGTAAGGTTCTTTAAAGAACTATTAGGAACTCCTAACTCTTCAAATGCTACGTTAGATGAACTTAGATCCCTATCCCTCAAACAAATCACATCAGTAGATGCAGAACTCCTCATAAAACTAGTAGAAAATTCAAAAATAGAAGTTGCATTGTCATGGATGGCTTCAAAGTTCCTGGCTTTAATGATCTAAATGAGTACTTCTTCTGGAAGTCTTAGAGTGAGACATGTCCGTTTGTTATAAAGGCAATTAAAGAATTCTTTTCCAAGGGGTTTTATTGGGTTTGCCATGTATACATGTATGAGAATGTAGCAGAAGTATCAAAATCTAAATTTTGACACCATGATAACCAAGAAAAGCCATAATCATACATGTATGCATAGACATATAACAAGAACATGAAATTTAAAACCTTTTACCTTTTTGTTTCTCCTTCTTTTCTTGTTTCTTCTCTTTTTTTAGGTTGTTGCGAACACCAACCCTTCCTTGATCACCTAAGAACATGCAAAGATAAAGAAGAAACAATGCTTAAGGGTGATTTGAGCACCAAAATAAGTTCAAGTAGATGCTCAAAATGAAAAGAAAGATCAATACTCTTTTTGTATTCACTTTGATTCATGCAACAATTGTATAAATTGCAGGAACAAGACTTAAGACACCCCTCTCTCACTTTAGAACTCTTCTAGAGCCCTTATCCTCTCAATTAAGTGTGTAAGAACTAGTTAGACTCTCTAGCACATAAGTGAAGAACTTACTTACGTACCTAAGTTATGCCTTTGGTAAAAATTAGCCTTGCCTTTAGTGGCCTATGAGCCATGATCGTGGCCTACTTAAAACTAGTCATACACACTATATTTTTTATCTGATCTTTTATGGGTACAAACTTTAGGTTCCTGATTATTTTAGGCACTTGAATTAACTCTTAATTCAAGAAAATCATGAAAGGTTTCATAATGCCAATTTACCAAAATATAAGTGGATTAACATACAAACTCTTAGATAGTTAATTATCTAACTTACGAACCTTTCTATAGACAATTACCATGCAATTTGTCCTTTCAACATACTATACCCCACTTGGATCAGAGTATGAGCTATTTGTCAACTCCCACTAGACTGACTACGTCACATCTAGTCCAAGTGATATTAGTTCTTGTCCTAGGATCTCATTACTCTATGTTTCACTGAAGACTCTCTTCATAACATACAACTGCTCTGGCCAGAGACTTCTAAGTAATGACCACAAAAGGAAGCCATGAGTATCATCTCCTTCTATCAGGAGTGGTGAATTCTTTGTTGGCTACCCAATTACCTTTGAATACCAATAGTTGTACCTAATTACCACCCTAAGAGCGACCTCATCTTGAGATAACAAAGAATTATGTCAAAGTATAGGATTAGTATCCAAGATATCCTTGAGTACCTCAAGTATAAGGATAATTACACCATTGCTATGATGAGATTGATCATTGATATTTGATAGATCATCCACATGATAATTTTATAGCAGGTCATCCGATATACTTAATACTCTTAGTAAGCATCCATATGTTAACTCTAAACATCTCATCCTTACAATTTGTGAGATCTAATACTTGATCAAATCAAGGAGTATTACATGTGTTAGTTTATCTGGATTAATAATGTCCTCTCTTATTATCCTATGATTAGGGATTATTTAGATACTAATATAATTGCACATGATAGGAATCTTATTATCATTATCTCCTTTATGATATGTTTTCTATCATGGACTTCATTAATTTGATTTAAGTTCGACATCAATTCTTATATAGACAAATATCAAATTAATGGAAAATGCCTTTCACTTTATTAATCAAAATAAAGTTCGTACAAAAGTGCTAAAGGTGATTGTCTTTAGAGCACTACTCTAACAATCTTCTAGTAGCACTAAATCCAATCGCCTTTATATCTTATACCATAGGCGAGTACATAAGAATCAAATTTTATTTGAGGAAGTGGCTTAGTCAAAGGATCAACGATGTTCTGATCTGTGGGAACTCTTTCTATCTTCACATCACCTCTATTAATAACCTCCTTAATTAGGTGATATCTCCTAAGTACGTGCTTAGACCTCTGATGAGACCTTAGTTCTTTGTCTTAAGCAATAGCCCCATTATTGTCACAGTACAACAGTATTAGGTTAACTGTTCTCAGAACCACTTCAAGTTCCATAATAAACTTCTTGATCCTAACAACTTCTTTTTCCACTTCAACAACTACAACGTACTCTGAATCGGTCGTCGAATCTGTAATCGTCTCTTATTTGGAACTCTTCCAATTGACTACTCTACCATTCAATGTGAAAACATAACTTGACTGGAATTTGGAGTCATCCTGGTCAGATTGAAAACTGGCATCTGTATGTTCGCTCACGATGAGATCTCCATTTTCATATATCAAGAATACATCCTTAGTCCTTCTCAAGTACTTTAGGATATTCTTGACAGTCACTTACTGACATTCACTAGGATTTGATTCATATCTGCTTGTAACACCTAAAGCATACAATATATCGGGTCTTGTACATAACATAACATACATGATCGATCCTATTGTCGAAGCATACGGGATCATACTCATATGAATCCTCTCATCTTGTGTCTTGGGACATTGAGATTTCAAGAGTTTTATCCCATGAGTTATGGGAAGAATCCCTCTCTTGGACTACTTCATGCTAAACCTATTTAGCACTTTATCTATGTATATTGACTGTGAAAGACCTAACAACTTCCTTGATCTATCTCTATAGATCTTTATTCCCAATATATAAGTTGCTTCTCCAAGGTCTTTCATGGAAAATTCTGGGACAACCAAAATGTGACTGATTGCAAACTTGAGACATCATTTTCTATTAGTAATATGTCATCAACATGTAATACAAGGAATATGATAGCACTCCTACTAATCTTCTTATACACATAAGGTTCATAAGGATTTTGTGAGAAACCAAACTCTTTGATTGTCTCATCATATCAAATGTTCCAACTCCTAGATACTTACTTCAATCCAGAAATAGATTTTTGAAGCTTGCATACCCTTTTTCCATCTTTAGATACGAAGTCCTCAACTAGGTTTCAATTTAGGGAAGTCATCTTCACATCCATTTTCCATATTTCATAATCATAATGAGCAATAATTGCTAAGAGTATTCTAATGGATTTAAGCATGGCTACGGGGCTAAATGTCTCATCATAATTAACTCTTTGTCTTTGACGATAATCTTTAGCGACTAACCTTATTTTATAGATAATCACATTACCAATCTGTCGATCTTCTTATTGAAAATCCACTTAAACCTTATGGGTTTTAGCCCATCAAGTGGGTCAACCAAAGTCTATACTTGGTTTTCATACATGGAATCTATTTCAGACTTCATGGCTTGAAGCCATTTTTACATGGAATCCATTTCAGACTTCGTCCTCTATAAGAAATACGTCATTTTGTTTATGAGAAATTCATATCTTTCTGGAACATTGCATATCTTACTTAACCTATGAACATTTTGTGTGTTAGAAGGTTCAACTAATGTCTTATCTCTGTGAATAATAATTTCGAGTTCAGGCAGTTGATCTTTGTCTATTTGAGCATCATGAACTTTATCAAGTTCAACCTTGCTCCCGCTGTCTTCTCTTAGAAGAAACTCTTTCTCTAAAATTATAGAACTGATATCCAATTGTTTTTTTAGGATACCCTATAAATAGAGATTTATCATATTTTTCTTTAAGCTTGTCTGATTAAATCCACTTTATATAAGCCGGACAACCCCAAACTCTCATATGAGAAAGATAAGGCTTTTTGTTATTCCATATCTCATATAGAGTATCTTCAACTGCCTTTAAAGGGACTCTGTTTGTCATAAAAATAGCAATATTGAGTGTATAACCCCAAAAGGTGCTAAGCCTATCATTGACCTTACCATGTTCAATAATGTTCGGTTTCTCCTTTCAGCCACACCATTATGTTGCGGTGTACTGAGATATTATCCCATTATCTCCGAGATAAGTTAGAAACTCCTCATTCAAGTATTCATCACCTCGATCTGATCGAAGTGTCTTAATACTTCTATTGAGTTATTTCTCTACTTTATGTCTAAATTGTTTGAACATATCAAATGCTTCAGACTTATATCTCATTAGGTACATATACTTATATCGTGAATAATTATCAATAAAGGTAATGAAGTACATAAAACCACCTTTGGCATAAATGGACATGGGACCACATACATCATAATGTATTAGGTTTAATAACTCATTCACTCGTTCACCTTTCCTTTAAAAGGTAATATAGTCATCTTGCTTAACAAAAAAGATTCACATGTGTTATATGATTAATAATTAAATGACCCTAAGCTGCCACTTTCTTGTAGCTTAATCATGCATTTCTCACTTATATGGCTAAGTTAACAATGTCATAATTAAGATGATTTTAAGTTATCTCGTTTTTTTCTTTTATTGTCATTGATATTTAAAATTGGATTACACATATCTAATATGTAAATAACATTGCACAATATAGCAATACCATACAAAATTTCATTCAACTTAATTAAACAACCATTGCTTGAAAAAGTTAAATGAAATCCCACTTTATTAACACATAAAACAGATACAATTTTCTTTGTCACAATGGATACATAATAGAAATTATCCAAAATAAGCTTTAATGCATTAGGAAGATACAAAACATATGTTCCTACGGCTAATGCAGCAACTTTTGCTCTATTTCCCACACATAGGTCCATCTCTCCCTTCTTGAGCGGTCTACTATCCCTAAGACGACATATCAACACATATGTGTGAGCCAGATTCGGTATCTAATACCCAAATGTTATGATCAGAAATAATATTAACTTCAATGACAAGCAACATATCTGAAGTAGACAGTGGGGCATCTAATGCCTTCTTCTACTTTAGCGACTCCAAATAAGCTTTGCAGTTCCTTTTCCAATGTCTTTCCTTGTTCCAATGGAAGTATATTCCCTTTAAAGTTTTCTCCTTCGCCTTCTTCTTGACTACACCTTGTAGCACCCACTCCTATAAGGCATATTCCCGAACACACGAACAATATTTGAGAAAACACTTTACAAGGGTGGTGTACTAGGACGGTCAGTCAAACTCAATACAATTTTTTTTCAAACATCACACACATATTATAGAAAACTAATAATCAATTTCAGCCCATTTTATTCATAAACATTTTCAATCATAAGTGTTACAACCAATATGCATATCATCAGAAATTCAGTATTCACTTAGGCCCATTACAACTACAAAACACTTTTAGTCATAATGTCATTACATTACAAAATCATTCACATACACATTGTGCAGTACTTGTGAATACACACTTTAATATAAAATAATGAAAAATATATGCTGACTTGAACTAATCTCGATCTCTATCTTTTACCTGAATGCAGTAGTTAGGCTCCAATTTGTCTAACTAGAGATCTCCTCTGAGCCTGAAGAACAATGTTACAATTTTGGTGAGTTTTGTGAACTCAATGAATGAACCATCCTCGATGGCTCACTTATATCATATAACACAATATTTCATACTTCAAATTCACATACTCATCATGTCATCATATAATGCACCTCATTTCACTAATAATCAGACAGCATAACATACCACTTTGATGACTTATTTCACATTTCACATTCAGAGCAGTCAAATAGCTCATTTCTATCCTTTAAAACATAAATATCAATTATATATGAAATGCTCATAAGACTTACTTCTAGTTGTTATTGTTGTGACCAAGTGCTTGTAACTGTCCCATATCTATTGTAGATACTAGGCTTATTAATAACTGTCCCTTATCCATTGGGGATATAGGACTCATTATATAAATAAGCCTGAGGCTCTTACCACATTCTAAGCTTTAAGCTCTTTTCACTTTCTGAGCTTTAAGCTCTTTTTCACTTTCTGAGCTTTAAGCTCTTTTTTAGTGGCTATTCTAGTCAGAATAGCCTTTATCTGTTCATTCATTCACATAATAAAATGCATCACATTAACATATATTCAATCAATCGTTTGATTTCAATTTCACTTTCACATTCACATTTATCATCAGACCTTGGTCCAGCATTCAACAATAATGTTGAGTATAACTTATTTCATTCACATTCACATTCAATGAAGTACTTCCTATATGTTCACATTCATCAAACCCCTCAGACTATTAATTTTCGAAATTATCATAATCACATTCACATCAGTAATAATGAAATACAGAAATATACACAAAATAAGCATTTAAAGTAAGACCATCTAGGCTGATTCATAGTACGCTCCAGATCTAAGATCCAGAAACGTTTGGATGCTGACGTTCTATTTTGGGAATTAACATCATGCAATACACACATTTCACATACATTACTAATTGCACAATCATATAAACATGCATTTGTACATATATATATGTGTGCGTAATGTATAATGCATGCTCAATTTGACTATTTTGGGTATATTTCTTTAATTCACTTCTTATGATCATTCATACTTCATTACTCATACATGTCAAATATAAACTTAGGTTTACACCTCATTTGTATAAGTGTATTCTAAGTTCACCATTTAATCATTCAATAAGATTATTCTAGCATTTTAATATCACAAAAGATCCAATTTATCATCCGTCTTTACGTAATACACATCATTCATCTTCTTTGAATCACATTAGCCTTCATAGGATCACTTTCATTCCTCTAGTGTCTCTCATTTTCCACATTTTGTCTCTTTGATATCAATCATTCATGCCTAAGTTATAACCTCAATTATCACCTAACACATATCACACATTTAGTCACTTAATCTAAACATCATTCTTTGTTCAATTCAAGCTACATTCAAAAATAAATTAAGTCCAAATGCATCATAGTTAAGGACCTTATCCTAAATTAGTTCAGCTGTTGCACAATCAAAACATTACTATGTAAAAGCATTGCCCACGATCGTGATAGAAGCTGTTGCTTCTGTCCACATCATTTTCCTGCACTTTTTCCAGATTTTCTCAGGAAAATATTTGGGTTAGTTTTGCATGACCATTATGATATATAAAATGAGGTATTTAGGCAACAACTTCTTCTAAACAAATGTTTCTATATGTCTTAAGTTTCTAATGAAATAAAATTTATACAGTTTGGTTTAGTATTCTATGAGTTATACCCAAAATACTAAAGAATGTTCTCAAATGGTGATAGCACCCAGTACTCAACTTCAATCCAAATTTCAAAACCCTTAAGAATAGAATTCAAATTTAATTGCTTCATAAAAATTGTATCCATATGTCTCTATTTTAATATAAATTAAAAAAATCTCATTTGTATATCTAAAAATCAAGATATGGCTAAAATACAGATGCCAATTTAGTGAAAACACTCCATCTAAGATATTTCAGCACACATTTAACTTCATTTTCATCCTAGTTCATCTTTTTTGCTTAGTCTATCATTTCTTGCTCATGTCCTCATTATTTCCCCTTAATCCTTACCTCAATTTCAACTCAATATCAATCACAAAGAAATCATATTCTATGATCAATCATTAACACCAAAAACAGAACATATACATATATACATTCACCATCAATTTTCTGCACATTTTCAACTTCAATTTCACCTTCATTTCATCTCTAGCTTATTATTATAATTCACCTCATTTCAAGACACTAATCTAGCCCTGTCTTTAACCTCAAGATCATCCTAGTTCATCCATATAGCAACAACCGAAAAATTCATGTGATTAAGCATTAAAAACAGAACATGAGCATATCATCTCTTCACAAAATTTCGGCACTCTTTTTAAATCATCATAATAATCTTTTATCTCAAAAATCATCTCAACAACAACTTATGAAACATTGATCATCAAATATACAAAAGCAAGACATGAACATACCCAAGTTTCCCATTCACGCTTCAGCAAATATGCATCCTCATTTTATGATCTTTTTACTTCTAACTATCAACATACATGTCTCATTCAACAAATCATGAAGAGTAATATGTTACTTACTTGTTTAAGCTTCAAGATCTTCAAATCACTCTTAATCTTAACTTCCCTAGCATCATTCGATCATCACCATTCAAGGTGGTAGGGTTAGGTCTTTAGTGAGAAATGAAGAAGACAAGGAAATGGGAGTAGCAAGTTAAAGATAAGAACAAAACACAAGATCGTGGGGTAAGATGAGTATCGTGAATGGAGAAGAAGAAGAAGAATGAAGAAGACAAAGAACAAATGTAGAAATGAAAGACAAAAATAAAGATAGTCTTGTAAGATGTAAGAATCGTGGGTGAGATGTGGCAAGGCAACTGTCACTTGTCATTTATCACTTGCCACTTGTCAACTCCCTATGGTTCCATTTGGTCCACTTTAATAACTAGTCCATTTTGTCTCTAATTTCTAATCCAATTGTCTCCTAATTTTCGAAGACACTTGTCATTAAATCTTAATATCTCTTATCAATAATTTCTACTGCCAATTGACACTAAATTCTATTACCATTTATCAATTGTCCTGCCACTTGACATTTTTCTTACTCCAAAAATAACCAAAAATTTAAAATTTTCTTAAATTTTCACCAAAAATTCTAAATCAATGCTTATACTCACCAAATCAATTTTCAATACCATATAGGCACTATTCACATCATAATCACATTTATAAATCAATTATACCTAGAAAATGTCAAATGAGTGCATGAACAATCATTGTAATGTATGTGAAAATTCAAATTCACATGCATGTATTCTATAGTATGCATGAGCATGAAATGCACTTCCTAATCTCTCATTGTTATTTCTTATTTATAAAAATCTAGGGTTATAACCTTTTACATGGAAAAGGGATGTTACACACCTCCCATTAGCTTTTTAGACTTCTTTTTCTTCTTTTAGTTCTTCTTTCGAGAACCAGAAGAAGAGTCTACCAGCATCACAGCCTTACTGTCTTTCTTAACAGTTTACTCAGCTATTTTGAGCAAATTAATCAGCTCAAGTATTGATTTGGATATTTGGATCATTCGATAGTTAAGCACAAACTACGAATAAGTATCAATTAAACCAGTCAGAATTAAGTCTATACTTAATTTATGATCCATTACAAAACCCAAACTAGCTAACCTCTCATTATATCCATACATCTTTAACGCATATTTCACTGGAGATGATCCCTTAGCCATCTTAAAATAAAAAAGTAACCTCGAGGTCTCAAACTTTTCAGACCAAGCTTGCTCATCAAACAGCTCCCTTAGATGGTAGACTATAGTATGAGCATCTATAGCCTCATGTTGTTTTTGTAGTTGTGGGATATAGAGGTCAACATTATATAGCTAGCTAACTCGCTATCATCTAGTAGCTTCTTGGAAGCTTTCTGATCCTCATCAGATGCATCGGCAGCAGGGGGATAGGGAAATGGTTCATCTAGGACATATCCTAGTTTCTCATATTTGAGAATAATTCTCAAATTCCGTATCCAATCTAAGAAGTTAGGTCTTGTAAGCTTGTTACAGTCTAATAGAGAGCATAGGTTTACACTAGATGAAGACATCGTGTCGATTCAATAGCCTAGAAGAATGAGAGAAAGTGTTAGAATGTACATTAATGCGTATCGATAAGGACATCACATGCATTATAGGTCCCACTATTCTTATTCAAATTTATAGCCCTCATTACAAATTCAAGAAAACTTATAGTTTTCTTAATGGGCCAATATCTAATATTACCAAGAATGACCTTGAATTTGCCCAACAAGCAACCTTAGGCCAATTGGTAGGTATCATACATACCAATTTCATTTAGTTATGCAACTATTGACTTTTGCCATCAATTTTATCAACTCTTCATTTGTATACATCCCATATAAATAACCCAACTTCACCTCTATCCACGTTGACCTTAGGTTTGCCCAACAAAGCAACACTTCCAGTTAGGACCAATCTATTAATCTGGAAATCTAATTTCTATGGTTTGAACATATTCGTGCAGAGCAGGCTTGGGTTTGCTCAACAACTCAACTCTAAAAGAACTTTAGTTCTTGCCATATCAATAGAAGGCGTAAGTACAATATTTCAGTTGAGGGATTTGTTCTTTGGTCTCATTAATAATTAGATGATATTGTATATATATCTCACATATATATATTCAAATCATGAACAACTCAATTAAATTGAGCCTATGTCTATAACCACCCTTAAAATGAATCTAATACATGTATCACATAAAGGAGGTTTAATTAAGGTTATGACTTGACTATGCATCAAATGTTCATGATTTGATTTAGCTCTTGAATTGAATTGGGTACTAGAGTTAGTCTAGGCTAATTTGAATTATGAATGTTTAGATTAGGAACCCTATGATTCAATTATTTTGATATCCAAATTAAACACTTTAATTCTTGTATGTATGCCTTTTCTAGTCACACTAGACATGCTATATTCTACTTGGATTAATTCTTAATTAATCCTTAGGATTTGCACAATTTCCATACATCAATTAGTCATCTATAATATCCCTAAGTCATCTCAAAATTTATCTAAACAATTTCGGCACAAGCCAAAATTATCTTGATGGCCAAAATCATCAAGATAAATAAGTTAACTTATTAGACACTAAAAAAATTAATACGATGTTTGGAAAATTTCTGGAACCCTAATTTCAAGCACATGAACTAAGTATGCTACTACCATCAAAATAATACATTTCTTATCTCATAAAAACTTTATTAAGTGTTTATAACCGAGACATATACACCATAAGTCTTTAATTAAGTCAACTCCATCAGCTTTCAAAAAGCCTTTGACTTAATTTATTAATTGAATCAAAGTCAATTAATTATGGAAAAATTCTAGAGTCTTATAAACATTCTAAATGTGCCTAATAAAAATTTTCCAAAGACTAATTCCTAGGAATTGTTTATTAATTAATTAGAATAAGCCAACATATCATATTTGTAGGATACTTGTCACATTTCTTATAACATTAGTCAAACTTTACATCATGCATGCATAAGATAATCACTTTAACAACAAGTGTCATGCATCTCATACAAGTGGCAACATCTCATCTTGCATGTTCATGCATAAAATTCATAAAGAATACTTTTAATTAATTTATAACCAACCAATTGACTCTAAGATATAAACCAACAATTTTATGATTCAAGCTTCCATTATTTTTTTCTTGTCCTTCCTTTTTCCCCTTTTCTTGCTTACTTCTTTCTTTTGTTTTATTTGAACCAATTTATTTAATATAGCACCTTTTCGGATAGTTCTGATTTTGTTTAGTTCGATCTAACATTTTTTTCTTATATGACTAATTTGAATATCTTTTAAAAAACAAAACTTGTGTTTAGTTACTTATTTCATATAAATTCTTTTTTGGGAGAGAAAATGTAAATATGTATATGTAATAGTAAGTGTTTAATGTACATTTTTTCTTTTTTCTATAATTTTTCTTTTTTAATGGAGTTTATCTTATATTATCGGATGTATTTTTCTCTTTTTCTCTTCTTAATATAGAGTATGTTCTTTACACTGGAGTGATTTATATTATATTTATTGAATGTACCACATAATTTCAATGTTGTAAATTAGGTGTCCATCTTAACTTGCCTCAATATTAAAATGTTTATATACTTATAAATTTAGATTCACAAATGTACTCGATCTTTTTTTGAAAAATGGAAGTCTTTTCATCAGAATTTTTTTTGTTTTACCATTATTCAATTCCCCAAAAAAAACTTGCTATAATTCTTAAATTCATTACTAATCAATTGCGCATATACTTCACATAAGTTATTTAATTAACAAACCATATCCTTATTAATAGACAACGAGATTAAAATGTGAAGTAGAATGTGAAGATGAGAAATACTGTCTGTTAAAGGAATATGGAACAATTTACCCGTGATTTTATGAGACGATAGCTTTGATGTAATAATTGTTTGCACCAATTTTAGATACCAAGCATGATGAATGAAGGAAAATGCCAAGTAAAATCTTCAAATTCTTGATTACAATGGTTATAAGAAATTCTATCTTGAGAAAAAAGGGATCTTTTATGACATTAATGGGCTAAAGTTGGAGTTATGAATTTCAATAACTCAAAAATATTTTCATCTCAACCAAGCTAGCAAAGAAAAGATCATGTTCTTACGTTACTTTTTCGTCATTGGGCTAGCAATATAAGCCCCAAAAACACATTATTACTTAATAGTCATATTTTGATGTGATATATGCCTAAAGCATATTAGTACTTGACTGCTTGCATCATAGCATGTGTTATAAGGTTTTTCTCCAAGCACCAACTTATCTGCTAGTTATGCTAACCTCTTTACACGACAATCTCATTTAGCTCGTTTAAAGCAAGATTCAACCTTATCTTGTGGTCGTCGACTAACCTACTTGTTCTCGAACACCTATAATCTCATTTAGCTTCATTAAAGCAAGATTCAACCTTTTCTCGTGACCATCAACCAACCTACTTGTTCTCTAATGACTTACGACCTCACAATGTTTCACTTCTCACATCCTTGCAAGAAAACTACGAAAGAACTAAATATTCATGGCAATATTAAGGACAAGAAAAAGAACGGCAAATGCCATCCTTTATTACTTCCTTCAATGTATTCGAACAAATACTCTCTCACATCTCCCTCTCTATGTCTCTCTCTGAGAAGAGCAAGGCTTAAATGAGCTATTTATAGGAACATCTAGATGTCCAAGTTAGAATTCTAATAGAACTCTGTTAGTTAAGATCACATCTTATCTTATTTTATCCTTATCAAATTAAATCACACTAACCAATAGAATGACATCCCCGTCCAATTATGACTCTATCTAATAGGATTAAGCTACATCACAATAATAAGATAAAAGATTACATCTCTTTAGGAATGATCTATTCATATCCACGAAGATCTCCTCTATCTTCAGATGATCATTCCACATGATCTTTATATCTTAGAGTTGATGTTCATCCACTGCGATTTTATCCACTACATCATCAAAGATCTCTTTGTCTCTATCCATTGATGATGAGTCATCCAAGCCAATAGCAGACTGGTCCATCCAATGCTTTCCCATGCCAACTCCATTAGCTAGGGTCCATCTATTACAGCACACACTAAGTCCTTAGTCCATCATGAACTCAGCCTTAGCCAAATCAGCTCTTACAAGGACTGAAAACTACAAGAAATTATATTTTTAGTGATAGTAAAATTTGTTACTAAAATTAGTAATATTAGTCACTATTATTAATAGTGTCCAATGTTTGAAGTCTTCACCTCCCGTCACTAATGTAATAGTGACTACTTTAAGAAATGGTCATAATTATGCAACACTTTTGTGACACAGATACTGACACTAAAACTTATGAAATGTGTGACAAATTTATATGGTCACAAAAACGTTAAATATTTATGACAAGTTTTGTCGTCACCAATAATATAAAGTAGCGACAAATTAAGTCTTAACAGAACTACATTGTATTGTAACAAAAATGTCAACATTAAAAGTTATGGAATGTGTGACAACACTATATGGTAACAATAACTTTACATATTTATGAAAAGTTTGTCGACACAAATAATATAAAGTAGTGACGAATTAAGTCATAACAAAATTTAGTTAAATTGTGACAAACGTGTTAACACAAAAAAACCTATGGTTTGTGTGACAACAATATATGGTCACAGAAACTTTACATATTTATGACAAGTGTGTCAACATAAATAATATAAACTAGTGATGAAGAAAGTCGTAACAGTACTTAATTTTATTGTTACAACAATATCGCCACTAAAAAAAGTATAAAAGGTGACAAAATATTTGTCACTAATAATTTTGTTATCAGTGTACATTACTTGTTGGTCACTAATATTTTAATAAAAAATGTCAACATCATTTCATCACAAAAATGAAAATTGGTTCTAACAAAAAGTCTTGTCACTAATATATTTATTATTATCACAAATAAAACTATCAATTCATCAACGAAATTCCATTTAGCTATAACAGAAATTTACATAAGTGGCCATATTGTCTAACAGATGTCGTCACAAGTATGAAAGTTATCTGTTACAATAATGTTGTCACTAAATAAAGAATATATGTTACTATTAATTTATCACTAATGTGTTCATATTCGTCACAAATAATATTATTAAATTTAACAATTTAATTACTTAATCGATAAAAAAATTTGCATTGGTAATTATAAAATAGAAGTTGTTATAAATGATACAGATTTTTAGTGCGAAGATATTATTACACAAGCAAATAAAAATTATTAGTATATATCAAATATATAAAAATCACCAAAATGTAATAAATTATAATTTCCAATATATAAAATTGTAAATTTTAATATCCAAGAAAAATATTTATTACAATTATCTCAAACTATTACGTACTAATTTAAGCTAAAACTCTCTAAGGTAAAATTTCCTGACTATTCTTCAAGATGAAGTTCACTGTTGATTTGTTTCCTAATAAATAAATAAAAATAAAATCAATTAATTAGTTTATAAAATATTAAGCTATAAATTTAGTACTAACATTGTATAATAGTACAATGATAATGATAAGAAATGATACTAACTATTCTAGACTTTATAAATTTATAAACTTACATGAGTAGTAGGGGTATTTGATGTTACGGCAAATGATGGATCTTCAATTAAGGAAGAAGAATTGAGTAACAAACTAGGAATTACTCCAATATTTGCCAAATGTGCAAAAACAGCTAAAATTTGTTTCATTTCTGTGGCTTGTTTCTTAATAGCTTCGTCCTGAGTTTGAATCTTCTCATTTTGAGCTTCAATCTTTTCACTTGCATGTTTCTTTGCAGCTTCAGTGTCAGCTAGAATTTAACTTTTTTCTTAGGACTTAGATGTTATCCCTTTAACACCTAAACTGCGTGAATAGCTTGACTTTCTTTTTAGGACAAGACCAAAATGCTTAACGAGTGATGGAGGTGTAGACAAAATTTTTTCTTTATTTTTCCCTCCCTCTTCTTAAAGCTTATTCTGCATATTTAGATAGAATTTGAAAATTTAGTAAAGTAATATTAAAATTATTTTAAAAATCTAATTTGAGTGTAACTTTCATACCATTATTTCTTTTCCATTTGGAACAGACCAAGTTCCATTCAGCTTTTGTAGCGATACCTTTCAAACTTTAACAGCATCGGGCCACTCATTTGAATCTTTATCTTTCTAAAAAGAAAAAAAGACAGAAAATTAAAGATTAATTGAAACTTTTTAAAAATATATAATTTTAATTTTAAGTAAATAAAATTTTACTTTACCATCCCATATGCAATTTGTACAATCGACTTTGTACTAAAAACTGATTTCATCTCTTAATTTCCCCTATTATTTGTGTTTCTTTCGCTTTGCTCCTACACATTGATAAATTATTTATTTTAATAAAAGAAAACAACTAACAAAATAAGTTAAAGAACTTAAATTTTAAATTTACCCAAAAATTTAGAGTCTCCCATTGATTCTCAATCAACCATTGCCAATCACCTTTCTCCACATCCTTTGGGCAATCTTTGCTCTTGAGATAGCTTTTGCATAAATGATAATGTCGATTTTTATATTATGCATGCACTTGTTGCATCACATAAGATTGCACCTGATTTGAAAAATTGAATTTGTCCTAAACTTCATATAAAAAATATAGTTAGGAAAATTAAGAAACAAATTCAATGCAAAAACAAAATTAAACTTTATTGCAATTAAACTAAACTCTATTGTAATTAAAAAATGTGTCATACCTTTAAAAATAACCACATTGCCTTCTTATCATCCTCATTAATCTCCTTCAAACTAGAGACACGAAGTGGTCAAGTTGTCGAATGCATACACTAACTTCCAAAGGCTAGCATGCTTACTATATACCTTATAGTACGAATGAGGAAATTGAACGGTTTTTTTTTTTTCCTTCAGCTTTCTTCTTGGCAAGTCTAGCATTAATTCTTGGTCCTCGTCCACGTTTTTTAGAAGTTACATTTCCTATTTAAAAAATAAAAATTAATAGAAATATAAAATATTATATTAAAAATTTAAATGCACAATCATATAATTATTAAGATCACGTTACCAGTACTAATAACTTGTCGTTCTAGGCTAGGTGCATTATTTGAAGTTCCAACTGTAGCGTCAGAGTATTGATTAAGAGCCTCTATAGCTTCTGACTCCTCTACCATACTAGGTTGATTTTGTTCATCATCCATATTTGATAAAGATCTACCATTGTTAACCGTCTTGTGGTTTTTCATATACTTACCAATTTTAACCATTTTGCACTTTTAGAAATAAATACATATTAGGAACAAGCAATATATGCAGATAAAACAAATTGTAAGAAACAAATTAATGAAGTCAACAAGCAAAAAAAATCAAGATTAAACAAATATCTTTGGGTTTATAGAATGTAGAGACATTGATGGCAATTCTTTGTTTGTTCATGAAGCATGCCATTTTCTCCTCAACATCAAAAGCACTCATGTAATTGCTGCATTTCATAAGACTACTGAAAAACTTGAGAGGTTATCACTTCCTTTGTTATTGTCTAAAGAGAAGAAGTATTATTCAGGTGTAGGTGCCCTATTGGTTTACTGATGTTGAACTACGTATAAATTCTTTGTTTGTTCATGAAGCATGCCATTTTCTCCTCAACATCAAGCACTCACGTAATTGCTGCATTTCATACGACTACTGAAAAACTTGAGAGGTTATCACTTCCTTTGTTATTGTCTAAAGAGAAGAAGTATTATTTGCATGTCTTGGGAGATTGGCTGTGTGTTAACAAGATGCCCTATTAGTTCACTAATGTTGAACTACGTGTAAATTCTTTGTTTGTTCATGAAGCATCCCATTTTCTCCTCAACATTAAAAGCACTCACGTAATTGCTGCATTTCATATGACAACTGAAAAACTTGAGAGAGGTTATCACTTCCTTTGTTATTGTCTAAAGAGAAGAAGTATTATTTGGGTGTAGGTATGCTATTGGTTCACTGACATCAGTGAACCAATAGCATACCTACACCCAAATATACATCAGTGAACTATGCATAAATTCTTTGTTTGCATGAAGCATGCCATTTTCTCCTCAACATCAAAAGCACTCAAGTAATTGTTGTATTTCATATGACTACTGAAAAAAATTGATAGGTTATCACTTCCTTTGTTATTGTCTAAAGAGAAGAAGTATTATTTGGGTGTCTTGGGAGATTGGCTATGTGTTAGCTGTATGCATCCTAAGACAGTTAAAGGCGCTGATATATGGGTGATGAAGGAATATAGGATAGAGGATTTGTGGGTCAAACTCTTTTATTTAAAGTCTATTGATAGGCTTGTTTGTATATCATTTTCAAAAAACAAAGAAAGGATTCTCTTGAAGGTGTACTGGAAAGTGGGGAAAGACGCGCATGTATGGGATGATTCAGAGACGTACAGTTGACATTGAGTGTTGTGTTTTTATTTTTTTTATGATTCCACCCTTCCATCCTTACAAGAACAACATGCCATCTTCATCGATAAGAAAAGTTTTTGTGGTAAAGACGTCTCACTTTAGCAGATACACTCCTAATTATCTCCCTCAAGAAGTAGCCTTTTGACAGGAGAGAGGAGACGTTGAATAGGTAACAGGAGACAGGAGATGTCAAGTTTATAGTAATAAAGTAATGGTAAAAAAAATCACGTATTAAACTAAAAAACATCTCTTATATGCGTAAACTGAAAGATTACAAGAATAACGGGAAACAAAGAACAATGGTCATTTACCTATTGATATTTGAGCAGAGGAATTGGAAGCTACGAAGAGAACTGTACCTAAAGATATGCAATGAAGCAGAGTGGAGAGAAGACTGCGCATATGAAGAAGAAATTTATTGGCACCATGCACACGCGATTATTCTGGTTCATCTTCTCTTACCAGATTTATGCTTTCACAATTACTTATATCTCTCACGCTAAACTAGGTGTAATTGTTAAAGCTTAGCACTTATTTTATTAAGTTTTCTTAGTTTTACTAATGTAGGACTACAATCTTTAATACTTGCTCTCCAATTTTTAATTTAAAAAATGATTTCATTTTAATTTTTTAAATTTTATGAAATAGTTTAATTTTCGTAATAAGTTTTATATTTCATAAATTTAAAATAAGATTTCATCTTAAATTTTTTAAATTTTATGTAATAGTTAAATTTTCATAATAAAATTTATATTTCATAAATTTAAAATCAGATTTAATATTTTTACAATACATAATAAATATAGATTAGAGTAATTTATTTTTATCATAAAATATTATGTTAGTGGGATAGTTACATAAATTTTGAATTTATTCATCTAATAAAAATAATTGATTTCATATATAAATTTTATAGAAAATTTTAAATAAATATATATTTCAAAGTTATGTTTAGCAAATATCTATTTATATGTAAAATATTATTTTTGGATTATAAATATATGTAGTTTGAATATTTTATAAGAAAATATTTAAATTTTTTATAAATAATAATATTAAAGAAAAATCGTGTCACGTAGTTTCTAGTCACTAAAATTCGTACAATAATAATAAAATTAAGCTTTATTAAGGAATAAAAGTATAGCAACATCTACAAATGCAAAGCAAGAAGATGATTTAGATGAGGCAGCCGAATCAAGTTTGAAAGAAATCATAAAATTTATACGATGTTTCTAAGTTGTTTGGTGCCTAAGGCTCAATAATTTTCTGTGTGTAGTTGATTATAGCTCCGTAATATTATCGTATTGGCTATAAATATATTAATACATCACCATTTTGCAATGATCTAGTCTCTGTTAAGGGATTGCATTCCTTGAAAGTGTTTTAATTTCCTTCAACATTGGATGAATCACATATTTAATATAAATAACTTAAAAATAAATTTAATATATAAATTCTAATATATATTTTTCCCTTTTAAAAAGATAGCATATAATAACCTTGCGATTTTACTTCTTATAAGGATGTTAGATATTCAGCTGTCAAATAATCAAATTTTATTAACAATAAATTGTGACTTGTGAGAGATAAAGATAAGAAGTTTTAGTTGATTAAAAACTTTATCTTTCCTTTTATTATTAATGCTTAAAAATAACGTAAACTTATAATTTGTCTTATAAAAATCTCTAAATTTCTATCTTTATTTATTTTGAATTATTAAATATTTTATAATAATAATTTGTATTTGAATTATTAATTATTTTCTATTAATCTAAATAAATACCTAATTTAGTTTGATATTTATTTCATCGTATGATACTAATTTTTTGTCCATTCCTTTATAATAAATTAGACCCATTCTACAACCCCATCCTTCTTACTCTTCTTCGTTTACGTACAAATATAAACATCCCCAATTTTCCAATACACGCATGAAGAGAGAAGAGTGAAGAGAGAACAGGTGCGTGCGTGAAGACTGAAGAGAGAACAGGTGCGTGAGAAAATTGTGAAGAGAGAGCAGGTTCATGCGAGAGAGAAAGGTAGACAGAGCTGTGTGGATGGAAAACCTCCAAGTTTAATTGTCTCATCAATAAAACAAAGCAAGTGTGTGAAGAGAGAGCAGGTGCGTGAAGAGAAGAGAGGTGGTTGCGTGAAGAGCATCTGTGGCACCCCGCTCCCATCTGAAATATGCCCCTACGTCCTTTCAGACTTTCGAGCACCTGCCCGACGAAAGCGGTACACCAACTATAACACTTTCACTTAACTCATATGGCATCATAAATTAAAACATAAGAATCACAAATACGAAAACCCAAAATTTTCTCATTCATTTCATAAACAATATTACATTGTAGCATTACATCATCATCCATCAATGTACATTATCAAAAACCTATCACAGTCTACAACTCTATCTACAAATTATGCTACATACTAGAGGAATTTACAAAATGATTAACTAAATCCATTAATCTCAGCTGACCAACCTTTGAGCCATATCTTCTTCACAAAAGTATAAGAATTATGCTTCTTCTATGGTCTCTCAGTAGCCATTGTCTTCTCCCAGTCCTGAAATGACAACGTGCAATTTTGGGTGACTTTTGCGAACTCAGATGAGGTAACCATCATCGATGGTTCACTTAATTCATGCAACATATCAATACACATAACGGATAATTCATCTCTTTGCATATACGTAAAGTATCACATTTGCATTAGCATTCAGCATAAGGCAACAATACAATTTAATCTTTCATACATACATATTAAAATGTATATGCAATGCTCAAGTGATTCTTTTCCCATTATTATGTTGTTGTGACCGAGTGCTTAAACTGTCCCGTATCCATTGCGAATATCGAGCTCATTTATACTGTCCCTTATCCGCTGGAGATACAGGGCTCATGTTACATAGTGAGCCTTTGGCTCTAAATCACATTTGGAGCTTCAAGCTCATTTTTGGTGGCTACTCAAGTCACAACTCTCATTATCTGATCATACATTCATGTATGAAATGCATCTCTCATAATCAATCAATCATGTTAAGAAGCATTTAGTTATTCGCATTCAAATACAAGTAGCACTTCAATATCACATTCATTCATCAGAATCATTGAACCTTCATTATCTGGAATCAACACAATCAAATCACATTCATTCAGTAATTCAAACATAATATAAAGCAAACAATTAATTGAGTGAGACCATCTAGGTTACTCACTATTTGCTCCAGATAGCTTATTGCCTTGAATTCTTGGCAATTTCTAGAAGCACTCGATCTATTTGCTCTTCTATATCATTAAATCATACACATTTACACATATTACAACTTTGTAAAATTACATAAGTACTTATTTATGCACATATTTATACGTTGTTTATGCATAATGCATGTTCAATGACAATCCTGGGTATCTTTTCTTAATTCACATCTCCAAATCAACTACTAACACCTTTTAATCGTTCTTTAATCCCGAATACTCTTTACTCACTTTAATCACCTCATTCATCATAAACCAAGTTCATTTAAGATCTCGTTAAGGCCTAAATACCTCATATGGGAACATCCTAGCATTAATAGGTTCATGCTTCACTCAAAAGAGAACTCTTCTCATCATTAGGTCTAGCCGTGATCGTGCAGCCCCTGCCATGATCGTGACAGAACTACATTTTTCAGGCCACGATAATGGCTTTAGGGACAAACCTTAAAATCTCTAGGTCACTTTTTTTCCAGGTTTTTCTCAAGATAGCTTTTTGTTCAATTTTGCATCGCCATTTTGACATTGATATTGAGGTCTTTAAGCAATGAGGTCTTCTAAACAAATATTCCTCTATGTCTTACGTTTGTAACGAACCTAATTTCATGCAAGTTGGTTTATTATTCAGAAAGTTATACACAACATACTACAAAATGTTCAAAAATAGAGACAACACCCAATACTTAACTTCAAGTCAAAATTCAAGACTTTTAGGGATAGAATTAAAATTCGATTTCTTCATACAAATTGTATCCATATGTCTCTGTTTTCATTCAATGTTAAAATCATCATATTTATATGTCCACATATTAAGATATGTCTAAATTATAGATGCATGTTCAGTAGAAACACTACATCTAACATATTTCCAGCACTCCTCATCATCAATTTCATCCTAATTCATCTCTTTTTTACTTAGTCTATCCTTTCTAAATTATATACTCATTATTTCCTCTTCATTCCTACCTCCAATTCAACATCAATATATACTAATTCCAATACCAATTTGATTGCATTAAACTATCAACTTCTACTTATTTAACTTACCATTTCAAACTTAATCTCATCATTCATGAAAATCCAATCCGCTTCCATACTATGTTTCATTCTTAAACGTCAAACCATTCATTGTCAATATCCATCATTTCAAGTTCATAAACTCATTATTCTTACCTCACTTACCAATTTAAACATTCACCAAAACAAATTATACAAGGCACTAACCTTAACCACAAAAACAGGACATATTTATATACTCTCTTATCATCAATTTTCTGCACACTTTCTATTTCTCTAACACCTTCATTTTACTTCTAAAATATCATACTAATTTACCTCATTTCAAGACACCACATTAACCCTTTCTTTAACCTCAAATTCAATGTAGTTTGTCAATGTGACAACTACTCAAAAAGTCATGTGTTTTAAGCATTAAAACATAAAATTAGTATATCATCTCATCGATAACAACTTATCAATTATCAACAAATCATCACTTTTCTATCACCATTTTTATGATCATGCTACCTCTAACCCATCATTAATACAAAAACAAGGCATAAACACATTTCTTCATTCTTCAACATTTTTATACACTTTCATACACCATTTACAACACCAAAGTAAAACATAAATCCATTACCTCTTCATCCACATACATCCTTAAGTCATGAATAATATTAGCTCAATAAATTCATTTTTTTGACAAAAACCTCATTATAAATCAAACACCCAAGAAAATACTTAAGGAATTTCATATTCAAAACAAAACCTCAAATTACTCATCATAATGTCCAATTTACACTAACCCATGAAGATCAACATTTTACCTACTTGATTTAGCTACAAATCCTTTAAGAGAACACCAACCCTAGCTTTGTTGACAACCGACATACATTATTATCCAAGAGTGATTAGGTTTGGTCTTTTGTGAGAAGGAATAAGACAACAAGTTGAGAGTAGCAAGTAATAGGTTCGAAGTGTATGGAGGTTAGAGAAGAAAAAAAATCGTGAAGAAGAGAAGAAGATGAAGTTCATAAAGAGAGGGAGAGAAAAGCAAGTGAAATGCAACATTTAATTTGGTCTTTCAAGTAAAAAAGTGAAGTTTCATGAGTGGGGGAGTGGTGGTGACACTTGTCACTGCCACTTGTCACTTTCCTATGGTCCTATTTGGACCCCTTTTAAAAACTAGTCCATTTAACCCCAATTTCTACTCTAATTGTCTCCAAATTTCAATGACATATGTCATTAAATCCCAAAGACATTTATAAAAATTTTTACTACCATTTGACTCTTAATTCTACTTCCATTCATCAATTATCCTACCAGTTGGCATTTTTCCTACTATAAAATTTAACCAAAAATTTAGGAATTTTCCAAATTTTGTCAAAATTTCTATATCAACATTTATACAGTCCATAAAAATTTCCAATACATAAAGAAAACCACAATTCATATCAAAAATCACATTTATATCAATTATACTCAAAAAATATCAATGAATGCATGTATAATCCTTTAATTTGCAAAAATAAATATTCATATATGCATTAGCATAAAATGCACTTTCTAATCTCTCATATTTACTATGCTAGCCTTAACATGGGTAACGGGATATTACAGCATCAACAAGAGTTATTGAAGAGAAGAGAACTAGTTGCGTGAACAGAAGAGAGCTGGGTGCGTAAATAGCATCAATAAGGTTTTCTCTCTCTCTCTCTCTTTCTCTCTCTCTCTAAGCGGCTTGACTTATTAATTGGTGTATTTTAATTTTTTCTTAGGAATGCCTCAATGTTTATTTGGAAAATGTTAATGCTTATAAACTTCTCAATCCTAGCAAGTTTTGTGTCAAATTTTGCTGAACCCATTTAATTAATTTGTATTGTAGGACAATGAAGATTAAGAAAACTTGGATGGAAATTTCTAAGAGACCACTACCACAATATGAAAAAGGAGTTAATGAATTTCTAGATTTTTCATTTAGACATTTTGATGAAGGAAGAGTTGTTCATTGTCCTTGTAAAAAATGCAACAATAATTTATTTAGGACAAGACAATCAATTTATGAACATCTGATGTTAAATGGGATAAACAGAAACTACAAGCAATGGTACCATCATAGAGAGGTTATATATATTATTCTGATGACGAAAATGATAGTAATCAGAGTAATAATGAAAATGATGATGGAATGCATGATATGTTAGGTGATCTTGTGAGGGATAGTTCTTATGATCTAAATAAAGAAGCTGATGATCCTATCAGAGTTAGCCCCACAGTCCAAATAAGGAAGCTACTAAGTTCTATAGATTATTGAGAGAATTGGAGCAATAGTTATATCCTAGCTGTGAGGAATCTTCCACACTATCATTCATTGTTGAAGTATTGAATTGGAAATATCTTTATGGGATTAGTCCAAATGTAGTTGATGGAATGCTTCAAATAATGAAAAGATGGTTTCCTAAAGGTAACAAAGTTCCTAGCTCATATATTGACTGTAAGAAAGTTTCTCAAGATATAGGGCTTTCATAAGAGAAGATAGATGCTTGTGTAAATGATTGCATACTTTATAGAAATAAATATGAGAATGCTCAATCTTGTCCAACATGTGGTAAATATAGATGGAAGAATAATCGAAAAATTGGGAATATCATTAATAAGCATGACCGTAGGAAAAGATTCCACAAAATGTCTTGCGATATTTTCCGTTAACTCCTCGCTTGCAAAGATTATACATGTCATCTAATTTTGCTAAAGATATGAGATGGCATAAGGAAAAACCATGTAATAATGAGTTTATGGGACATCTAGCGGATTCTCCAGCTTGGAAAAGTTTTGATACCATGCATCCCTTTTTTGCAGTAGACCCACGTAATGTTAGACTTAGTTTAACAAGTGACGATTTCAACCCATTCGAGAATATGAGCACTTCTTATAATGTATGGCCAGTTTTTTTAGGTCCTTATAGCCTTCCACTATGGCTCTACATGAAAGATCCTTATTTTATGATGTCACTTTTGGTTCCTAGTCCAAAAGCTCCTGGAAATGATATTAATGTATACTTAGAGCTGTTGATTGATGAGTTGAAATTCCTTTAGGAGATAGCTGTGGAGACATATGATGCATTTTCAGAGAGTAATTTTTAGTTATGTGCAACTCTATTATAGACCATAAATGATTTTCCAGCTTATAGTAATTTATCTGGATGGAGCACCAAAGGCAAGTTAGCATGTCATGTTTGCAATCTTGAAACATTTTCTTACAGGCTTCATAATGGACGTAAAACATGCTATCTTAGTCATCATCGATTCTTACCAACTAATCATTCTTGGAGGAAAAATGCTAAAGCATTTGATGGTACCAAAGAAAATCGAAGCGCACCGAAACAATTATCAGGGGATGATGTTGTTGAATAATATAATCAATTTTCTCATGTGAAGTTTAATTGATTTTAAATTATGTGTATATTTTATCTGTATTGTTTTTTTTCTCATTTCTATTATTTTCATTAAACAGGTGAATTTTGGAAAGACTATAAGGAAAAGAAAGCATGGAGATGCTCTATTGCTCGAAAATTGGAGAAAAAAGAGTTTTTTTTTCAACTCTCATATTGGAGAACACTTAAGATGCGACATAATTTGGATGTCATGCATATCAAGAAAAATGTATGTGATAACATCACTGGGATTTTGTTGAACATTGAGGGAAAAACAAAGGATACTATAAATATTAATTTTGATTTAGAATCCATGGGTATACGTCCCGAGCTTTATGTAACTCCTACAAGTGATGGCAGGTATACATTGCTCCCTGCATATTATACACTGTCTAAAGCTAAAAAATGAGCATTTTTTCAGCTCTTAATTGATCTAAAAGTTCCAAATGGCTATTCTTCCAATATTTCTCGATGTGTGAGTCTTACCGAATGCAAAGTTTTTGGAATGAAATGTCATGATTGTCATGCATTTCTTCATCGATATCTCCTTTTGGCTATATGTGGGTTGCTGGGTAAAGAGGTATGCCGGGCATTACTTGAGTTATGTACTTAATTAAGAGAGTTATGTGCTAAAGTTTTGCATTTTGATGACTTGGAGAGACTTGAAAAATCAATTCCTTTTACATATTGTAAATTAGAGAAAATATTTCCTTTATCATTTTTTGACATAATGGTGCATTTAACCATTCATCTTATGAGTGAGGCTAAACTTGCTGGGCCAGTACAATATCGATGGATGTATCCTATAGAACGATATTTGCATAGGCTTAAATCATATGTGAGAAATAAGGCGCATCCAAAAGGATCAATTGCTGAGGCATATATTGTGTAAGAATGCATGCATTTTTGTTCAATGTATTTGTATAAAACTGAAACCAGATTGAATCTTGTTGGAAGCAATGATAAGGGAAGTGATGAACATTCTTATTTTGGGTTTCAAGTTTTCTCACAAGCTGGTAGGCCTTTGCTCAGGAAAAAAATATGATGAGTTGAACTTAGCTAAATGGGCTTAAGCTAGAATGTATATGATAGAAAATTGTGAAGAAATCAGAGAATTTGTGGAGTAAGTTATCTTAACTTTTGAAATTAGTCATTTTACATTATTTGTTTTATGGTTTATATATTCTTAATGTTACCAATAATATTTTTCTTATTTTTAATGTGATGCATGCATAAAGAAAAACTCAAGAGGGAGGATCCTAGAAATGTAGAAAGAAGACATCAAAAAGAATTCCATCAGTGGTTCAAGAAATATGTAAGTACTATTTCTCCTATTTTCAATTATAACTTTTTATAAGTTATAATTTATATAATATAAATATTTTATGCTCATTACTCAAGATAGGTCACCGAATTGCATCATAACAGAGGTCAAAAGGTTAGTGATCAATTATTGCATTTAGCTTATGGGCCAGACAATCGAGTTTATCGGTATAAAAACTTCCTCATCAATAGTTGGAGATTTAACACAAAGGACAGAGATTTGCAATTGAAATCACAAAATAGTGGAATTTTTGTAAAAGGTGATGCGAATACAGAAAATTTGGATTATTTTGGTATTTTGATAGATATTATACAATTAAATTATCATGGGGAAATAGTATGATTTTATTAAGGCTGTCTAGTAGGATGTGTATCATAAAGGTAGATATAAGGTTAACAAGTTTGGGTTTCCTATGGTATATGTAACTCGCAAATTGAAAACTAATGAACCATATGTTTTAGTTTCTCAAGCTAAACAAGTTTACTATGTAAGAGATATTAAGGAGCTCAATTGGTAGGTGGTTGTCAAGACAAAGCCTCGTGATTTGTATAATCTTCTTGATGATGACATAAGAGATGAGTCATGCCAAGAAAATGAAATTTTACTTTTACAATTCACGAATCTACTTTAGAAGATGATACTGATACAATATCTTTAGATAGATTTGATCTAGATGCTGCAACTGTTGAAGGAAATTCATTAAATATTGATACTATGAGTGTTGGAGAAGATGACGAAACTGATTTTGATGAAGATACTTTTATCGATGATGTTGAAACAAATTCAGTAAGTGAAGAAGACGAAGGCAACGATGACAATGATTGAGCATTGACAAGAACTTTGTTTTTAATTTTCAATAGGTTAAGAGTTTTGCTTAATATTTTGAAACAATATTTTTATCATACTTAAACATTTAATTATTTTGATTTTTTAATGAAATTTCAAATTGATGTATACCAAATATCTATTAATATGTAAAAGTATTACTTTTTGGATTATCAATATTAAAGAATCATATTAAAGAAAAAATCATGACAAGTAGTTTTTGGTCTCTAAAATTTTTACAATAATGACAAAATATATCTTTAGAGTGATTAATTTAATATGTTATTACAACAACAAATATCTACCATTAATTTGTTATGTTTATATATATTTACAATAACTTTTGTAACAAAAAGTTGATCAAGTTACCAACATATGTTTTGTCACAATTACAACGCTATATAAACCAAAGTTATTTTGGCGTCAAATTTCATAGTCTTTTAGTGACAAAATTTATGACAAAACTTAGTGATAAAATAAATTTTAACAGTATTAATATATTAATAGTGACAATTTAATTGTGAAAGAAACTAAATTGTCACAATTACCATTGTATTAGTGACCAAAATATAAATCATCACAGATAATCCAAATAATAGTGTCAATCAATTGTCTTTTCGCTGAAAAACTCATATTTCTGATGACAAAAATAGTTAGTCATAACAAAATTGTCGCTAAATTATGAATAGTAGTGACCATAGTTATAGTTTGGTTATTGTAACAATATGAAGTAGACACTAATTAATTGCATATTTATTGACAAAATTCTTAGTCACAATAAGTAAAATATTGTGTGACGATAAAACATTTTGTCACAACAAGAAAACAATATTAGTGACTACGCTATGTTTTGTCACAACAAATAGAAAATATTAGTTACTAACATATGTTTTGTCATAATTACAATTAATTCTCGTCAAAATTATTTTTGCGCCAAATTTCATAGACTTTTAGTGACAAAACTTAATGATAAAATAAATTTTAACACTATTAATATATTAATAGTGATAATTTAATTGTGAAAGAAACTAAATTGCCATAACTACTATTGTATTAGTGACAAAAATATAAATCATCACAGATAATCCAAAAAATAGTGTCAATCAATTTCTTGTTACTGAAAAACTCGTATTTGTGATGATAAAAATAGTTAGTCACAACAAAATTGTCACTAAATTATCCATAGTAGTGACCATATTTATAGTTCGGCTATTGTGACAATATGAAGTAGACACTAATTAATTGCATATTTATTGACAAAGTTTTTAGTCACAACAAGTAAAATATTGTGTGACGATAAAATGTTTCGTTACAACAAGAAAACAATATTAGTAACTGCACTATGATTTGTCACAACAAATAGAAAACATTAGTTACCAACATATGTTTTGTCACAATTACAATTAATTCCCACCAAAATTATTTTAGCGTCAAATTTCATAAGCTTTTAGTGACAAAACTTAGTGATAAAATAAATTTTAACAACATTAATATATTAATAATGACAATTTAATTATGAAAGAAACTAAATTGTCACAATTATCATTGTATTAGTGACAAAAATATAAATCATCACAGATAATCTAAATAATAATGTCACTCAATGGACTTGTCACAAAAAAACTTGTATTTGTGACGAAACAACAGTTAGTCATAACAAAATTGTCACTAAATGTCTTAACTCTTGTAGTGACTCTCACAAAACTCATACCATGTTTGATCTAGTTACTAAGTCACTTTGGAACTTTTTGCACTTTCCCATCATGTGTATGATCCAGCTAACCTTTCACTCGATGTCCATCTCAAGCCCTCTTTTGGTCTCATACTCGAATCTTACATCTCGTTGAAGATTTCTGCCAATTTGCACCAATACATGCCTACACTTGACATTGCCCCTTTTCCTCCTTACCTCCTCGTAAGTCTTTCCCTTGTTCTGTAATTTTATGTGTCAAACACTAGTCAAGGCTTGCCAATGCCTACACGATTTAGCTATCACGACTTAGGGGTCTAATAGCATGCTTGGCTATGTTCAGTCTCTATATTTGCACCATAGCCATTATCACAGGGATTTGTTCGACCGTAGTAGAATTGAAATAATTTTGCCAAAATTTTCATACAATAGTCAAGCTTAAGTCGCAAAGCTCAACTCAACCTTCCCTTCTTGATCCTCAACTATCAAAATTGTTTGTTTTTTAATGCGTCATGCCATTTGAATTTAAGTGTTTTCACTTTAGACTCACAACACAAGTACAACAATAACAATAACAACCCAATAGAAATTCCACTGAGACACGAATTCTCATAAGAAGCTCCAAAAATACGCAACCTTATCCTTAACTGATAAAGAGATTATTTTCGATAGATTCATAAAGAAACAAAGATCAAAGATAAAAACATAAAAAGAAATAAGTTTTTAAGAACTATTTGTAGGGAAAAATCAAAATTACAATAAAAGATAAAAAATACATATAATATATATAACAAAATAAATGTTGGGACCCGCCCTTGCGAGTCACGTGCCCAACATCCTAAGTAATATCTGGACGCACATCCCACAAGGGTGGCATGCCCACACCAGTATATCATCAAAAAGAACTCACTTTTTCTATTTCCTGACAGATTTTGGAAAAACTCAAATTGAAATTTCAATTGGACCTCTTCAGAACATTTTTTTCCCATTGTCTTAAGTCTCTAATGACACCAAAATCATTCAATTTGGTTCAAAATTCTGAAATTTATAGCCCAAACATTTTTTGACTATTTTTGCACTAAAATAGTACACTATACCCAACTTCACTCCACAAATTGAAAGTCTTAGGGGCTGAATTAAAATTCGATTCCTGCAGATAATTTGTAGCTCTATTTCTCTAGCTTATTTAGAAACAATAATCATATCATTTGGGGCTCCAAAGATCAAGATATCATCAAAATATTGAAGTATGTTCAGTAAAAATTTCCAGTTTATATTCTTCCAATTGGTACCCTCACTTTGATTCGATCAATCTTTTTCAAATCAATACCAAAAGCTATAAATTTTTATGGAAAGGTAGAGAAATGTGCTACGAATCCAATGCTTCAAAAATCAGGTCATTTGGAGGTCAAACGACAAAGTTATGATAAAAAAAATAAGAGGTGTTTAGGTTTGGGGAACAGCAAGGTTGCTATCACGACCTGCGGCGCGGCCACAAAGTCGCAACTTGCTTCCCTTCTTCCTCCTTTGCTTTTCTTCCTCAGACCTATTTTAGAAAAAAGGGCATAACTCTCACTACAAATATCGGATTAAGGTCATTGAAAGATTGTTTTAAAGAAGACTTCTAGATCTACAACTTCCATGAAGACCTTAAAAATAAAATTTTCCTCTAAATAGGTCAAATTTTCAAAATACTGTAGCTGTCCCGAAAGTCCATCCTATGCAACATCCCAAACTTCTAATAATCATATCTCTCAACTCCAATGTCCAAAAATTTTCATACTATATATCATTGGAAAGCTAGAAAAATAATCTAAAATTTCCAATAGGGCAAGTTCATCCAATTCAGCTTAGATCAATACAGTATTTCTCTCAAAGCCAGAACACAAATTCTCACCCTTATGGAAAACTTGAAAAATGCAATGAACAAATTTGACATATCATAGGCAAAACACAAACATACTTCATTAACATCAAAATATAAGAGTTTTTTCAAAGCTTTAGTGGGCATTTTCAGCTACAATACATCAATATCTCAAAATGCCCAAAATACAAAAAGATACATGAATAGTAATTAGCTCAAAATGCATCTAAAGCCTTGTGGTTACAAATCTAGCTTAAAACACAAAAGATGCAAATTTTGGAATGATGCCTCGATTCTCTTTCACTCGATCTCTTGCTCGTCACCTGGAGATGGGAAGGAATGGGAGGGGTAAGCTTAAAGTTCGTGGGTAACAAGTTTATAACGAATAACAAGCAAACCTATTTAAAATGTTCATTGTCATAGAAAGTTCTTATTGAATCATAAAACACATGGTTCTTAAATTTTCAACCAAAATTCACAATAAAATAAATAATGTATCCATCAATCTTGTCAACATATCATGAACACATAATCACATCAGAATGGTTTGGGTTGGTCCAAAAATAGAATATACTACACATTTCCTATAAGGATCCAGGGGAGCCGTGAACAGAACGGACTATCGCAGTCCCACAAAATAGTTTTACGTAGCCATGAACTTATGGAAGTCCATGAAGGAGATCCATGCCACTAGCGGGCAGGCGAGAGAAGTCTTTTGTCAAAATGCACTTGATATACTTAAGGGACCTAACCAAACCCACATAACATGCATTTTATAACTGGTAAACATGTTGCCTAAATGGCACATTTTCAAGACATGTCTTTCGTGAACATGCAATATTTCATATGCACTTCCATCATCTTTTCACAATTAAATAACCAAATTAAAATATCAAGCATATTGCAATTTCTCAAATCATTCAAAAGCAACAGTTGCCACAATTATATAGCAATGAAAAATCATTTTATTTTCTTGACTAAAAAGAAAACATAATGGCTCATTATCCAATTATAAAAATGAAACCCACCTTGAAATCTTTGCTTAAGAATTGGCTTAAGGATGTCTTTCCTCTTGCTACCCTTGCCTCTCTTAATCCCCTCCTTGATTTCCTTCAAAAAAGACAAAATTCCCATTCAATAGGAATTCAAATTTGAGAACCCATAAAGCACATTCACTGAAATTTGACTCTAGATTGTTTAAGCCCATGTATTTCCTAAACTTCATGAACCAAAACCCTTTTATATATCCAAAGTATAAAAATCAAACTTACCTTGAATCTTCACCAATTTATGAGATTATTGGCTCTAAAGAAAACTATTCCCTTCCTCTTTCTTTTTCCCTTCTTGAGTAACCTCAAACTCTCTCTTTAAGACTAAGAAAAGATGTAACCTAGCCCAAAACTCTATTCTTTTCTGAACTTCATCGAAACCTCTCTTTCTCAATTTTAATTTTCTTATTTCACTTCTTCCTTCACCTATTCCATGTTTTTTCTTCTTCTGAAGCACAAAACAACACCTTTCCTTTTCCCATTTTATCCTTAATAAATGAGAAAATTCCACCTTGCCCTTCCTTTAATGCCTTTGTGTGTTTAACCTTAAGTAAACTACCCAAAATACCCCTTTATTAATTTTTACCCATGAAATAAATTCTACTAACATAGAAATAACTAAAAATAAAATAAAAAATTTAACTCCCAAAAATTTACTTATCCAAGCCTCATAATTATCTAAATCATGCTTGACTAAAAAAACAAAAAAAAACATTCGAGGGCCAACAATAAAGAAAGAAATAAATAATAATAATAATAATACATATTAAACTAATAAAAGTGATAATAAAATACAATAAATAAAAGGGTTAATTACTAAAAAAGCCTAAACTTTTGTCAATTTTTCAATTATAGCCGAACTTTAAAAAGTAATAATAAATTGCCTAAACTTTCAATTTTTTCAATTCTAGCCCGACGTTAGTGTTACCGTTATCTTTACTGACATGGCAGTGTCACGTGTACAGGGACCCTCATTAATTAGACACGTTAGTATAATTAGTAGAACTGAGTTAGATTATTGAAATGAAATTGTTTTATGATGATATTAAAACGATGTCATTTCAAAAAGATTAAAAGTTTTTGTTAGCTTAAACGCTTTCATCTGGTTTCCACTCATCAATTTCATCTGGAAAGCTCCTTCTTTAATTTCCATGGCTCTCCTCTCTAGTTCTTTAGGTGGTCGTAACTGATCTGCTACGGTTTTAGATCAGTTAAGATTTGAAATAAGTTTAAGTGCTTATCTTAACTGAACCTATGTCATTTCTCTTGGTAGCCTCTTTAATTTCTTTCTCTTCTCTCTGAATATCTAAAACCACAACAACCAAATCATTCTTCTTAGCCCAAATAGGCCATCAAAATAAAGGATCATTTTCAACATTCCAGGAGAAAAAATGTTTTTAAAAAACTCGTTAAAGCATGAATGCTTAGATATTTACTTCCAAGTGTTTGGCTTGTATATCATAAAAATATTGAATCAGGAACCAAACTGACAAAACAATACCTGAGAATGAAAGGGAAAAGGCAGAGAATTTTCCTCTAATTCGGCATTTGATATTGGGGCATTCTTGACGAAGCCTTCTCTACCAATCTCTCAACAGTTGTTGAGGGTTTTGTTTCAGTTTCAACATCCTCTTGAATTTGTCCATATTTCTCCAAATTAGAAATTAAACAGCAAAAGAAAATGTTGAAATTGGGTTTGGGAATAGTAAACTTGCTTAAGATAGGAGAAGGTTTAAACTTTCGAATCTTCTTATACGTTTGTTTGTTTCCCAAGAAAATTCATTTTTCTTTAGCTCTCTCTCAAATCACCTCAGGCAACGTTTTATTATAAAAGTAAGAGTGGTAACAATATCAACAGTAGCGGTACTAGCAATAAAATGGAGAAAATCATGGAGAAATTGGAAAGTAATGGTTTTATGGATGGTGATGGTAGTGAGAAGAAGGACAAAGAATAAGAGAGAGTGATAGAAAAGGGGAGTTTAACAATATCAGCGTTCTCTTGTTGAAACGACGTCGTTTTAGTTTTATTATAAAATGACGTCGTTTCAATAATCAGACTTTAATGAGGGTCCCTTAACATATAGTAGTGCTATGTCAACAAAGATAACGGTGAGACTAACATCAAGCTAGAATTAAAAAAAAATTGAAAATTTGGGCATTTTATTGCTACTTTTTAAAATTTGGGTTATAATTAAAAATTTGACAAAAGTTTGGACTTTTTTTGTAATTACCCCTAAATAAAAATAAAAATAAAGGATAATAGTAATGATAACAATAATATAATTAAATACTAACAATTAAAAATAATATAATACAATACAAATAGAACAAGGTGTGAGATCCCTTAACTGTGTCCTAATACATTAAAGTTTCCTATTGACCGTCAAGTCCTCGGTAAGTTCTAGCAGAGCCATATCATTCCTAATCACCTCCCATCAATTCTTTTAGGTATTTTACATAAATAATGAAAAGGGATAAGCAAGAGAGTTATAATAAAGCCAACTTTTTTATTGATCAAATCTCAAAGATATAATACAAAGGAACTCGAGTTTCTTTCAACTTAAAGAACTTTATAAGAAAATCGCGCAAAAGAACTCCCTACTATAAGCTCTCACAAATAACTTTCTGCCAAAGCTTTGAACTCTCTTATAGACGATTGAATGTACAATGCTTCATACAAATAAACTACAAAGGATGCCTATATATAGGCTTATATGAACTTAGGGACCAAATAAGCTAAAACTACTCACTTTCTCCACTAAGACCCTGTTTGGCAATTAGCTGATTGTATTAGGTCTTAGCTGATTGCATTAGCTGTTAGCTGATAGCTAATTATATCAGCTGATTTGACCAGCGGATTGCATTAGTTGTTTATTAGAGATGTTTGGTAAAAATAGTTGTTTAGTATTAGTTATCTATGTGTAAATGACTTATGAGGAAATTATAGGGGTATAAATATTACATATCTTAGTATTCCGTTGAATATTCTTAGTAAAGAATAATAAATTATTTAATGAATTAGTAAATTAGAGTTAAATAAAAGTTTTAATCTAATCAAAATTTAATATATTTTGTTTATGATTTATAATTTTTTGAATTATTAAAATAAATAACAAAAGTTAAAATGTTTAAATTAATAAATACATGGAAAACAAATTTTACAAATTTATTATTATTATTAATTGTTGGACGATGAATGTGAGTGGGGTTTGAGTTTGACAGGAAAAGAATAACATGCTTACATAACTTCCGAAACAAATGGCTACAATATGCTGAGGGCACAATCGTCAGCCAAACAAATATTTAACAGCTGATAACACAAAACGCTAATCCTCCTGAGCTTTTTAAAAATCAGCTGATTGGGTTCAATCAGCCAAACCAATCAACTAATTACCAAACACTAAAGATAGCTGGTCAATAAAGTCAATCAGCTAAATTTATTCAATCAGCTATTTTTTGGCTGATCAGCCAACAACCAAACGAGGCCTAACCCTACCAAAATAATAGAAAGATGCCATTTCTTCCACTCATCCCACTAATTCAGTGAGGAATTATCCAGTTTAGGCCAGTAACTCCACTTTTGCACATAGGATAAGTGCTTGGAAGATACCTTCCACTACAAGAAATTTGCGTATTAGCGTCGGAATATTTCCGACGACAAAAATTCCGCCACTAATTACCGACGGAAAGTACCTATTCTGTTGGAGAATAGATAGTTTTACCGACGGTCCAAGACTCTGTCGGAAATATTGTAGGTAAAAATTTGGCACAAAATCTCCGACAGAAAATAGGGACGGCAAAGGTCTCGGTGACGGGAAAAAATGCGGGAATCGTTCCCGCAATTTAATTGCTTCGCCATTTACCGACAATAAAGCACGTCGTCGGTATTTAGCTTCAATTTACCGACGAAAAATACTTCCGTCGGTAAATGATCGAATAATATCTCGACGGACAATCTTTCTGTGGGTAAATTGCTACTAAACATCGTATTGCCGACGGTAATAAGTTGCCAACGGTAATATTGGAATCGTATACCGACGCACGTTGATCTTACCGTCGAAAATTATCAATAGCAGACCTTGTTTACTGAAGGGAAGACAATTTCGTCGGTATATGCGGTTTATTTATAATAAAATATCATTCTTTTACCGACGGATCAGCTTCCATCCGTCGGTAAAGGTTTGAGGAATCAATTTTTCCGACGGCACATAAATTCCGTCAGTATGCTCGTCTGCTGATACCGACAGTAAATGATTATACCGTCAAAAAATGTCGGCAACAAAACCTACTTTCCCGATGGAATACGGTGGCCGTCACTATTTGAGTTTCAGACCGGATGTAAAATGCCGCTCTTTTACCTACGGACAGATATTTACCGTCTGTAACTATCGGCGTATCCCGCGCATTTACCGACGGAATGATCTTGTCCGTCGGTAACTGTCGGCGGCCGCATGTTCTGGAAACCTATATTGCCGACCGAATTTATTGTTCCGTCTGTAATCCAGCGGCTATAAGTCGCCCCGACCCCCTCCCTCTCTCTACCTCGCGCTTTCACTTCTCTCTTTGCTTAAGGTTCAGAGTTTTCGACTCCTTCTCTCGCATTTTTCGATCGTGTTTGAGGTAAACTCCCATATAAGTGTATTATTTTACTAAAATAGCACGTTTTTAAGTTTTAAACGTGAATATTTGGTCATAGCATAAGATTA
>JANZXR010000172.1:14957294-14983102 GCA_027575705.1 Erythroxylum echinodendron
TATTTCCGTCGGTAATTGTCTTAATATTATACCGACGGAACGTATTTCCCGTCGGTAATATTGACTTATTTATCGACGGATAATCTTACCGTCGATAAGTTTAACGACTGTATTTAGAAACATTCCGATGCTAAATTTACATACGGGAGAGCCACCGGTCGGTAAAGTTACGACGGAATAAATCTGACGGTCGGTAACTGTTCCGTTGATGTTACCGACGGTTTTTTTTTTGGTCGGTAATATTACCGACAGATGGAAACGTTCCGTCGGTGAATTTAGCTACGGCCAAATCTCCGACGTTTTTGACTGTCGGTTTATTCCATCGGTAATTTGGTATACCGATGGTATATTTGCCGATTCCATCTGTAATTTCCGTCTGTAATTCAATATTTTCTTATAGTGTACCCATTTCCATGTCATTCAATCCACTTTCTCACTACTCGAAGAAATGCTCTTACTATCTAAGGTAGTGCTTCCATTTTTCTAAGCCATTAGTTGGATGTTCTTCCTATGTATCGCCACATCATCATATCTTAAAGGGAAATACCTTGATGAGCCTTCCATTTAACCATCCTAAGCCATCTTTGTGCATGGTCCATATAAGCATATCTATATTGCAGTCTTACTGATCCAAGACCTAAATTAGCCAAAATTCAAGTCATTGTCTAATAAACCTTGTAAGTTTACATACCTTTCAACCTCCATGTTAAATTTAAATGCCTTCTCGCACTCTTAGACTTAGATGATTTAATTACACCATCATTTTTTGGTTTTACATATGAATCTTGTATTTAATCAAAGATTTCGCCAATACGCACTAATGCATATCAACACTCGACTACCCTGAAGTTTTTTTCAATGATGCTCAATTTTTCTTTCCTACTCATAAGTCCTTCCCTTATTTCATTTACTCTAGTTCTAAGCATCAGCCAAGACTCGCCAACACTCATATGATTCTGTAACTTAGACTTAAGGGTCTAATAAACCACCTTCACCAAAAGAACTCGATGCCCTCATTGAAATAATCTATGGGCACTCCTCCAAATGTGATTATTCCTTAGTCATAATTTTTCACAGGCACACCATCTATGTACCATTTTTCTTCTTTATAGAATTTTCCTTTGCTTTTGTTCAGACGCTCCTTTAGAATACTAACTGCCCTATCATATTATAATTGTTGAGGTAGGCTTATTTTGTTAAGTCTTCACCTTCTTTTCCTTAATCATTTATGACCATCAAATTGATTTATTGATTATCTACCTTCCATTTTGGCACTCATGACCAAAGTGTGGACTTTCATAAATGAAACAAGCAATATCCCAATTTGTTTGTTTCTTAGACTTGTATTGGAAAGATTTGCATATCTTTTCCCTGCCTTTCTCTAAGCCATTATGAATCGTACCATTCTTTTTGACATCATTGCTAGTTCAAATGGTTGGTGGCATTTAGAGATCTACTAAAGGATTTGTAATAGTTATTATACTAGTTCTTTAATATTATGCCTCTAAAGCTCCATTTGTGCCCATCCTTGTAAGTCGCTTATAAAATTGAACAACTTATATTACTCTAACATGTTTTGCTTATCCAACATCAAAGATGTAAATTTCCTTACATACTCTCATACAATGCTATCAACCACTTTAAAGCTTCCTTTGCAAGTCTTAAACTGTTGTTGGGGAGGAAAACGTTTATTAGCTCCTTCTTCATTTTATGCTAAGTGTCAATGAGAGGTCTACCTGTTCTGATGTCATTAGAGGGTTCTTGTTTTCTACTAAAACTTTGCATCGCCACCATATATAGTCATAATCGACACATTCTTCGAATCAGATACTTTTGTCAATGCATAGTATTGTTCTATATCCCATAAGAAATTTTTAAGTTCCTTGACACTTTACTTGCTAATGAAAATTTGAGGCTCACGGTCCTTGTCTCATGAAGATCTATTATTATAGCTTCAAAACATTCCGAAAAGGAAACCATTCCCTTAGCCAATAGGGCTAGAGAACTAATGATCGTCTCTAATCTAGCAACTCTATTCATCAAATTACTTCCCCCAGTCATTGTTCACTCAATAAGGCTCTGATACTAGTTGTCATAGAGACTTATTTAACCTGCAAAATTGAAATAATTCTACCAAAGTCTTTATACAATAGTCAAGCTTAAATTGCAAAGCTCAACTCAACCTTCCCTTCGCAATTGCCAACAAACAAAACCATTTTTTCCGAATGCCTCACATCACTCATGTTAAGTGTTTGATTCCACTCTCACAACATAAATGTTTTGCTCAAATTTGTTGACAATAGATATAAACTATAACATTAAATCATATTTAGGATTAGATAAATTAAACTTCTTTAATTTATCTTTAATTTTCTAATTAAACATTTATATTCATAAATCAAGATTTGCATCTAGTAACGCATCATGAATACTCAAATATTTAGGAATATCAAAGTAGTTTTGACTAATATTTTCATGTATAATTTTTTTGTATAATTCAATATTTTCATCATATAATTTTTCGAATAGATATAGAGCATGAAAATAATGTTTATTCAATTTGAATCCAATCATATTAGTTCTTTATCAATAGTAATTGATTCTATTAATGACATTTGAAAATTATTTTCAAAGTATCATTTCATCTTGGCCAAGGATTTTTCGAATCAATACTAATCGAGAACAACGAAATATTCTCCCAACTTATTTTAGGCTGATGAATCCTATATTGATCACTCAACTATCTTTATATAATTCATGCTATATCCAATGATTACCAACTGAGCTATCCTTTATTAGAGTAAGTCATAAGTGGCATCAAAATATAGAAATCTCTATATAAGATACTTTGGTCATATCAAGTGAGAGGATCGCTTATATACTCATCACAAGAAGAATCCCCATAAACATACATGAAATTTTTGAAATGGAATTCTCATATAGAGTCAATTTAGTAAACTTGTTTTCTAACACATAGTCACATGTTTATTTAAGTATCTTCATATTTAGGGGTTATTTGGTTCCAATTCTTTTTTTTCATGGTTTTTAGATTTTGTTTTCTGTTTTTATTTTTCTTTCAAATAAAAACAAAAACTTGTTTGATTATTAATGTCAATTTAGCTATATTTTTATTATTGATAATAATTACATATTAGTTAAAACTTAAAGATAAATTATTTTTAAGTAAATAAATTTATTTTAATATGTTATATAATATTTATTAATAAATATTTTTATTTTATTAAAATAAATAATTTAAATTTGTATATTTATTTATAAATTAATATTATTATTTTAAATATGTTTTAATTATTAAATCAAAATTTATTTGAAAGTTACATATTTTGAAGATATTTTAAATTTAATTATATTTATTTCTAATTATTTAATTTAATTACAGAAATAAAAATTAAATTATTAAATAAAATAAAATATTCATAATTCATATTAATAATTAGAGAGTAAATAAAATTATGAAAAATAAGTAGAAAATAAAAAATATTTTTATAGTTTTCATAATTTTTGAAAACTAGAAAAAACCAAAACCAAAGCACTCAAATAAAAGTTTTTTTTTACTAAATTTGAAAAAAACATAAATCAAAAATAAAAATAAAAAAAAGTGCTTAGTCTATGAAATCGACTACTTCCTTCATAAGAAAGAAATATAACGTGTGCTAGTCTTTTTATGCTTTGTTAATTTCTAGTCTCAATAGAACAATAACTAGGAATAATTTAAGAATAATATATAAATGTAATATGAATCTTATAATTATGTTCTCCTCATAATTTTATTTTTCACATATATTTATCATATAGACTTTACTATAAACGTCTCTGAATAAGTATAAGATAAATAACAACTTTAAATAATTATATTACTAAACTACAACTAAACGATTAATTGTAGGGTATAAACCATGATGAATGTCCTACCCTTGAGACAAATAACTATATGTAATGAATTACATATCTACAAATTAAGACTTCTATAAAAGTATGATAGAGCTTGAAATTTTCACATGAACATTATATTTGAGTTATCTCGGAAATTATAATTAGGCAAACTTCCAATCTTATCCATATTCATGGAATCACGGTATCTATGGAAATATTGTAATACAAATATGAAAGGCTCAAAATTTATAGTTAACACCGACCAAATCTTCCAAGTTCATGGCTGTGGATCGATCTTTACAAGGCAAGGAGCACCTAATCCTCGGAGGAAAGGGAGAAGAACATATCTTGTGCTTTGCTTTTGGCATGTTATGCGTCTCAGGACAAAACTTGTGTAGTCCTCGAAGGAGACATCTGGAATACACATTTCACCTTCGAACATCTTTTGCACTCTTGTCTGTGTACCGATGAGATGCTTGATGCCATGAACTAACCCATCTCCCTTGTTCCATTTGATACTCCATCGATGAATTTGATCAGTTGTTTATACTTCGAAAATTATCATATAGCGAGCTCACGTCATTCACCTTCATCATCTATTTATATTAACAAATTTGACCTGTGTTCTCTGTCTTGGATAGTCAACATTATTTACGTTATTTACATAGTCATACATAATATAATACAGTTTTTCACATCATGAACGCGAATTCTCCATTAGTACAACATTAAAACACTCATCAACACAGAATCACAGAGAGGGTGTGAAATTAAATGCAATTTTTTGTCCTTCAACTTGAGATGACTCGAATTGTAATCTCCTCTTCTTCTCAAGTAGACAACAATTAAAAAGCACAAAAGGGGTCGATGATAACTCATACAAGCAATCATTGCAGATAATCAATCATCAGGAGGAGAAGATCGAGGAGAATGCAATAGCACATGTGCTAGTAAATGCAGTTTCTTCTCCAGGAGTACATTCTTTGATTGTTAACCATGAAAGTACAATAATGCTTCGAGTGATAAAATGGAAGGTGAACGCACCGAGGTTTGGGAGTTGGGACCATGTGAGAAAAGGGATCAAGAAGAGTTAAGAGACCATACTAAAAATATTGGGGATCATGTGCTTTCAGGTATTGAAAGGACTCTTTTTTTTTTTTTTTTTTGATTCAGCATTAAGCCGTATTTTAGAGGACTTTGTTTTTAAGTTATCATCACATGTGTGCGATGCTTTTGCCTTTGGAACGCTCAATGTGAGGCCCAAAGCCGAAAAAGAAGTCCTTTAATATCAACTTCCACTGCCTTGGATTCTAATTAAAGTCTTCAAACCGTGTGTTTTGGAACCCTTGACCAAAATGCCACAGGCATATGACCGTCCTAGTCTCTAACATAACATGGGACCTTTAACCCCCTATTTCATATCTTTAGAGATTGTTTGTGAGAGGGCAAGGACAAAATAGTGTCAACAAGCTGACTTTATAACTATAGAACTCAATGTTTCTGCAACTAATTGCCGCACTTAAATCATTTGTGGGAAAAAGAATCACATTTCATGAAAAGTTGGAAGTGTGCAATGATCAAAAGGTTTCCATAAATGGGGCAAAGAAGCCTGTCGAAATTATCATCCTCACTTCTATTTCCAACAGTTGCAAATAGCTAGCTTCCACTTCTTATGTTGGTGATAATTATTCATGAACAGCAGATCAACCCGTTAGTGTAAGAGAAGGCAGCATTTCTGCATGTAACATGGTAGAAGATAAAAACTACATATCTGACAGTGAAATGAAATTTTCTACTTCACCATCTTGCATGTGCTTTGTTGACAATTAGGTATATGTAAATTTATGTGGATAGAGGACAAGATAGTGTCCTATATGCATATTAGATATATGATTATCCGTTACGCTCTACTAATTCCAGGATTAGAAATCAGAGAAGAAAAATGAAAGGTACAGTGGATTTTGTGGAAACAGAAAGATATGCCAAAGATCCTATCCTTACTTTTAAAAGTATAATGCATCGTCAAACACGTTCTTACGAGGACTATAGAGATTAGAGATAAATATACCTACTTACCTATATATATATGTGTGTGTATATATATATATATATGTCCTTGGTTTTAGTCATGGCTCATCTTTGGGAAGAATAACATATTATCTGTATATAAGTTGGAGAATCGAATTCAAGACAACTGTAAACAAAAGATTACAAGAACGGGTACCTCTTGGAACTTTTCTGGAGACGATCTCCGTTTTCTAGGAGGGCCAAGGTGTAGGCTTTATTAAAATCAGATCCAACATGGAATTCCGGGTTTGTACTACATGTTTCATCTAATATAGCAGTTGCGTTCTGCAAATTAATTGACCAAGACAATAAGATGACCAGGATTCAGACAAATTCATGAAAACTTCCGATGTGAAACCTCAACTGACACATGAAATTAGAAAATAATTCTGAAACATGAGTTATCCATGAACTTACTTTGACCCACTGATGCTTGCGTTGCCCTACTCCCAGACATGTAAGAGCTGTATCTGTAAGCTTTTCAGAGGTTGATGATCAATGCCCATCGACAAGAGATTATCATAGAATGAACCACCATGTGTATAGAGAAGATCGTACGGAGCTACCACAGGAGGAATCCAAAGGGATAGCATGATCCAGAAAGGGTTTGAAAGAGAGAAAAATAAAGGATCAATGCGATCCCTTTGGATGCTTTCTGCAGTTGCAGTAGAAAGCAAAGCAAGCAATAGACTGATCAACTAAATCCACCATGTTCATAAGCTACCAAAGGAAGAATCCAAAGGGATAGCATGATCCAAAAGTTTTGGGAGCTACTTGGGACTCAGGATCAATGCGATCCCTTTGGATGCTTCCTCTTGGTTGCAATAATAGTAAGTGGAAACTTGACCAGTTATACAATTGTACCTCTTTGAAACTCCCTCTCTCTTACCTTGCAGAAGCACAACTCTCTCTATCCGCCTCGTTGTAATGAGGGGAACTGGCTCTTCTGAGCCTTGAATATAAAAGAGACTTAAGAGCTCTTAAGGACTGAAAATTTTTGACTATTGTTTGTAACTCTTACCCCATAGGATTTAGCAAATCATATAAAAAATATTTTTTTAAAAAATTTTGTAGACCCCAGTCTATAACAAAGCAGACACATAATGGAGAAGGTCTTACCAGTGATGGTCAGCTGCATCCTTTGACAAAATTTATACACTTCCCTACAAGTTGGGTGGGAAAATATTTACCGATTATTTTTGTTGTTTGCTTATTTGCATGAAGGCTTGGTGATCCAATCCCCTTTCTTTCTTCTCTACCAACCTTTCTTTTATAAATTCTAATGCTTATTTCACAAGCAAATGCTTTGTCAATTACCATCTTCGTAAACATTTTTTAGGTATTTAAAGCCTGTGGTCTTATTACTTTTTTAATAATGACGAAAATCTTATTTACTATTTTATAAATGCATTTTTAATGTACATAATAATTTATAAATTACATATTTTAAATAATTATTATTTGATGAGTCGATAACTCAAAATTAAATATCAGGTTTGATTGTAACATATTTTAATTAAATTTTAAAGTGACTTACATTTTTAATCATAATTCAAATATAAAATTTTAAATTAATAAATTTCTAACTGTCCTATGTTATCAATTGAAACATCTTTTTATTAACTCTTCGATCCTATTATATTTGCATAGGTCAATAATATGATCATATGATTGACCCCTAAATGTTTTTACTCCATCTCTAGCGATCGAACTTATAGCATATATATAGAGGCTCATTCCGGTGTGGTTAAAGATCCACAAAATCTTGCGACGCCATGTTGTTCGGCCATTACTTCATAGGTCCATAATTATTTTGTTTGTGCCAGCGCGAAATGAAACATTTTTTAAAGTTAAATGCAATTTTTTATTATGTTAAATCACATATATTCTTAATCTTGATGCAAAATTAAAATTGACTGACATATGTTTAACAATAAGAACAAAGATTACCTAAACTTTAGTTGCAATTTATTATCCAATGGATCGATCTCTGCATCATTTAAGCAATATGAAATACATTTTTTTAATCACACGTTATAAGAATGAGACTAGACTACTTGATTCCTATTTCAAATTATATTTAGAACAATAACCAATCATGTCACGCATAACTAGTTATGATCTAATTCTTTCTATAAAAAGAAATATAGATCTAATTTAAATTTTATTGACACAATATAAAATTTATGTTAAAGATATTAATATAAGCTTTAATATAAAGTGATTAATAAAATTTAAAGACTAAATTAGAAAGCTTAATAGTTGAGGAATTAACACAAAAGGCACATTAAATTGAAAAACTAAAAATATTGTATACCAAAACCAAAAGTTTCGAAACGTGTGGGTGTAAATCTCCTTAAAAGGGCAACCTCTTCAAGTCTATAAAATCACATTTAACGAGTGTAACTAAATGAATAAAAATTATAAAATCCCGTATTTTTACTTCTTCCATATGCATATGCACCGTATGTAGCGGAGGCTCAAACGGATAACCAAATGCTTCAAAATCAAATCGGATTAGTGGAAAGTTAATAATTAATTAAAGTCATTTCGAAAAAAAAAAAGAAAAAGTGGAACGTGCCATAATTCCTACACTTGATTGCGTTTGTTAATCCCACGGCATATTTCATTCAGCACATAATGAGGAAACTTAAATTTGTAATAAATTTCATTATATATATATGTATATAAAAAAACAGAACAAGTCAACGCATGGACAAGCACTTGCAAGAGAGCTTCCTCTATGATGACCGTAATTATGGGTTGAGAACCCCAACAAGTCCGTCAGCCATAGGAGACGATTACTATGACCTAGATTCAAAAGAAGGTGTATAGTTGTTTACAATTATAGTTGCCACAAAAAAATTGTACGATATGTGTCCCTATTTAAGGACATTCCTATTTGCGTCTCCATAATTTGCTTAATTATGAAATTTTCCTGACAAGACATGTCTATTGGATCACACAATCGACATTCCACTTGGTTACTCAGTTTGGAAAATTCACCCATTGCTTATTAAAGGTTTTTACTGCGTTTAAAACAAATGACTTTAAAACGACATATTTTGAATAGTTTAATTAATTAATTTAAATCTGTCCACCTTATTAAAAACCATTCCAATCTTATATTTCATTCAATTTCTAATTTAATGGTTCTAAATACTGTTAAAGAGTGTGTTTGAAACAAATAAAAATTTCAACATTCTGAGGGTCTTTATCTGTAATTTCTTGAATCTTATTTACAAAATTAAAAGAATTAAATTTTAAAAAATCAATTTTCTTCTTTAAAAATAGTGATATCCATATTAAATTCACACCCCTTAACTTTAGAAAAATGAGCTGCTTAAGTAGGGATATAGATATGTTACGTTACACTTGGCCTGTTGTTTGTTGTGATTAGTTGAAATCCAGGTTTTATTTTGGGACGAACCCTTGTTAATTTTGGCACTGTTCTATGGTTTCTGTTACCATATACCCTTTCACTACAGCTTCTCTTTCCCCTTCTTTTAGCTTCCATTTTCCTATAAGCTTTGTAATTAACAAGTGAAAGAAGATCGATAATAGCTAGAGTTGATAATGATGCCATTCTTCTTTCTGTTCATAGCCCAACACTGAAAGTCTGAAAGTTGAAAAATCATGCGAGTGCTTGGCAACAACTGCATGGCCATGCCAAGGAGTCATGTCAGCCACTAGATGCAAAGCCTATCTCTGAAGTTACCTAATATCTAACCCTTTAGATTATGATGTGTGGTGCTAGATCTTGTCCACACTAGTGAAGCATATATGGACCGCAATCACCGTACAGGGGCTTTATATGGTGCTGCAGAGACCCTACCACCAACATATTTACACTCTTCCCTCATATAGTGGTTGGCTGATACCGTCTGTTGTTATGTATTAGTGATTTGAAAGTAAAGTTTTTGGTTTGTATCCATCACAAAGTCTGCACCTCTGAGAATACATGTCTCTTGTTTGCAAGACATGAATTTTATATCCACCCAGTTCTTGTTACCCATCTAGTAGAGCATAAGGACCTTGAATGAACACTGCCCTATTTCTGTAGTCTTCTCAGTTCTAACACACATGGGATTCAACTTCCAGACACAGTTCATCTGGTATTTGGATTCAGTGTAGGAATAGACGCCTCATATAAAAGTGGGTTCAAAGTAACAACGTTATTGGGTCACCAATTGTTTCAGACTTTCCATGATATCTTAGTGAGGGCATCACATGTAGACTGTGGTGAATTTGGTTGTGTGCCTATAATAAGTTGCAGTTTTCTCTTGCAATAAAGCTGCCATCCCCATTTTTAAAGCTTTTGTCTTTTAGCTTTTGCATCATTTGAAATTATCGTTTAGTGGTCCTGCATTGGTTACATAAACTCTATAACTCTTCAATGGGATGCCTCATGCCTTGGACCACATAGCTCCTGGCATCACCCTTTTTAAGGTGAATTACATGTTAATGCTCTGCCGCATTTCTTAAATCAAGACTTGGGTACAAAGACTAGATAATCATATATCCGTATTTGTGGTATATTATACATATATATATATATATATATAATGTGTGAATATATGTGTCTCTATATATATATACACACTGATGTAAATGGTACATGTATATTTCCAGTCACTATCGAAATCCATGGCACTAGTCTTGGACTACTCAACTTTTAAACCTGCAAGCGTTTCATTTGTTTCCTTTTCGCACAGACACTCGTAAAGTTGAAAGTTGCTAAAGAGCGAAAGTTGTTTGATTCATGAGGCCTGCAAGCTAGCACCGACGACTAACATTCAACTTTCAGAAATTAATTAGTCCCTTATAATCTTGCGCTGTTGTATTGACTGAATTATTTGTGTAAACGGTAAATTCTAGTATGTTGGCATCTGAAAACAGTCAGTTCAGGTTTAATATCTGATACAAGAAAACCAAAAACCCTGGTAGATCTGTTGTTATTCCAACAGTTCGTATAACGATGTATGTCACATTGTTTCAATAAGGAGGGTCTCATGTAAAGGACAAACCCGGTAAGTACCAAGGACATATTCTCAACCCTCGGCTCAAGCCTTAGTCCTATCTTGTTTGAAATGGTTAAGCAGATTGCAAAACATCTAGATGACTGCAAGGAGTGAGTCAGGCAGTGCCTCTACTCTCCATTCAAGTAATAGAACTTTGGTTTTTGATGAATTAACCAGAAACGAACAAAAGAGACTTGAGAATATAACTCTCAAGATCAAATTTAACTTCATTGAATGAATGTGTAGGAAAGATCAGGATGTTCAATAAATATGGTTCTAATCCTGTGGCTACTTGGTCATGGATTGGCTTTTTTCTTTGTTTAACACTAGTAATGATAAACGTATATAAATAAACCTGAGCTACTTCTACGGCTCGCTTTATTATACGCAAGAAAGTCAGCTTTACGTACGTGGAGTTCGGGTGATGAAAAGGCTCGAGTATGATAAAACATTCAAGTTTTGATAATCGGCTTGGTGTGGCAATTCGGGCTCAAGTTTTAAAGTCTAAAGGAGGTTAATTGGACTGGACAAGACCAGGTAGAGAGTTGTTTTCATTTTTCAAGACCGTTGCTTATGGCAGATGCTGAAGTGACTGCTACTGAATGCTAAGTTGCATACTCTTTCCTACAATTTGAATACTACTGGGGATTCTTTAATTTTTGAGACATTCCATATCTTGAAGGACCATTCTCAGGCCTTGCCAAGCTCGCTTTTTGTATACATGTTTTTTTTTTTCCCACTCTTTTCCGACGCACTTAGATGTGTATTAATAACGCCTTGTTTAACAATTAGCTGATTCCATTAGTTGATAGTTAATAGCTGATTATATCAGTTGATTTGACCAGTAAATTGCATTAACTATTTGTTAGAGTGTTTGATAAAATAAACTGTTTAGTATTAAATGTTTATGTATAAAATGACATATAAAGATATGACTTTAAAAAATTATAATGATATGAGTATTATATTTTAATATTTTTAAAATATTTTTATAAGAATTTAAATTTTAAATATTTAATTTTACAAAAATCAAGTTTATAAATCTATTAAAAATATAATAATTATTATCATCATCATAAATCTAAATAAATCTCTACTTCTAAATAATATCTGATTCACGTTGAAGCCTGATCATTTACATAATTACTAAAAGTATACTATTATTACAATAAAAATAAAAGCACAAGAGTTCTTACTTGAATAAATCCATTTGAAATTGGAGGGCATACTTGGCATTGAAGTATGCAATAAAAATAAAAGCACAAGAGTTCTTACTTGAATAAATTCATTTGAGATTAGAGGGCATTTTTAGTATTGAAGTAATCAGTTAAGGCAAAATGCTGCCCCTCTTTAATTTATTAAAAATCAGCTTATTATGTTAGTAAAAACAGTTGATCAATGTGGTCAACCAGTTAAATTGGTTGAATCAGCTACTTTTTCAGCTGATAAGTTACTATCCAAACCGGCCTAAACCTTAAGGTGTCATAAACATTCTTCAAGCCAGCACCAGCTTTCAGGAACTGCTCTCGTGCTTTCCCTTTACCAAACGATTGTGCAAATCCGAGTCATGTCAATCGTCAACTAGACTTACGCTTAGCCACAAATTCCCAACCTCCATTTGGTTGCCAGAAACTCATTGGCGGGCCATTTTGCGTGCACTCCTAAAAAGGTAATAACTGGCCCTTTAATGCGATGTTCTGAGTGGGCCTTTGGAGAGGAACTTTGGTCCATGCACTTTGCTTGGTAGGAAAACATGCAAATTTCCTTTTGATGTCCTCATCCTCTTTCTTTTGGATCTCCTCCATCTTATTCTTGAGAAAAAGTCCCATGTTCCTTCCTGCCACAACAAGCAAAAAAGATCATGGAAAGATCAAAGAAAGATTCTCTTACCATGAATAGCACCATTAGGCCATACACATGTTAAAAATAAATCTTCCACCTTGAAGACTACGTCACTTAGACACCCTATTAACATAAATTTCAGCAATCTACACAAATTAATTACTGCTACAATATTGGATGTGTTCTAGTTTAGTAAGGCAGTGCACACCACACCTAGAGAGCATCTCTTTTACTTTGATTTTATGTGATTTCAGTTTTAAAAATGATTTTCTACTTCAAGAAATCAGTTAAAGTGGACCACATGAGCATATGAAACAAGAAAGGGTATCTAACAAGTTACAAATCAGAACTAAAGATGATATAAGGCTTTTGACTAATTCATTCTCTTCTTTCCACTACACATAAATTCTTGTCGGGGCATTTAAGCCAATTCTGATAAGTTAGTTGGAGACAATGAAACGTAAAAGAAAGACAATAGGGAGGAAAAGGTTTTGGAATATATTTCAAGCTTTCTGTGCAGAAACTAAATTAGCCAATGCAAGTTTGGCAACTCAGAAACAAGGCTTTATTAAAGCGAACCAAGTTCCCGGAATCATTTGTTATCGATGGTACCCTCCATTCCCTTTCAGTTTCAGGTAACCTTTAAAAAATAAAAAACTTTTTGTGAATATGGTTCGACAAATTACAAATGAGAACCATCCTCCATTACCCTGCCATGTTCTTCCTGCCCTCACCATTACACGAAGCCCGACTGTGTACTAAAAGGGCTTTTTTTTCCTAAGGCTTTCTTCCAAGGACTCGAAATGTGAGGGGGGATCTAAACCCAGTTAATCTGGGCCTAGCTCAAAACACGTGTATCCTATTCAAATTCGATGTTGAAATGGACTAAAAAACCTAATTATCATAGTTTTAGGGCGATTTCTGTTAATTAAGAAATGAATATTAATTCTCTTTTTGACGTCCCAGGGCAACCAGGTCTTTAACTTTATAGCATTATCAAGTTCACAGACTATTGGGTATGGGCCCAATAGAATCCATTTTCTGGTCAGATTTACACAGGGGTATGTTGGTCATTAGGAAACGATTCGTTTAATTTTGGAAAACATTCGAAAGCCAAGGAGCGGTTTCTTTGAACTTGACTAACAGAATCCACTCGTAACCAAAGTAACCGCCTGTTTCCCTCTAATTACCACAAAACTTCGACTCCTTCCACTCTGCACAGTGGCAAGCAGGTAACTGAGGTCACTTCCGGGTCCCACTTTCAGCAAGCTAACCAAAGTCAAACGGAGGTCAAAGTAAAGACCTAAGACAAAAGAAAGAAACGACAGCGTCGTACCTTGAAAAACTGATCTATGTAACGTGGGCACGTTGGTAATTCCAGAGGAAACCGCCTTACAGAACCGAAACATTAGGCCCAATAAAATTAAAACCTCTCTCTGTTTGTCTAGCGCTTGAGTATTCTACTGTCCCCAGTTGCAGTTAGGCAGGTAGGTACAATATAACAAAAGCACCTCTATCAAAAAAGAGACAAAATAACTAAAAAGATTTGGAAAAGCAACTACTTGATACCCTGATAATGGAGGAAGTTAACCATCACCAGAGTAATTCGCCGACGGGGGCAGACTCGGAGCTTGGCGGTGGGGTTGATTCTGGTGAACTCGGTGGCGTGACAGAGTCAGGAGTCGGTGTTGTGAGCAGTAGAGTTAAAGGACCATGGTCGCCGGAAGAAGACGCTGTGCTCAGTAAACTTGTAAGCAAGTTCGGCGCGAGGAATTGGAGCTTGATCGCCCGTGGGATTCCTGGTCGGTCCGGGAAATCGTGCAGGCTTAGATGGTGTAACCAGCTCGATCCTTGTCTCAAGCGCAAGCCTTTCACTGGTAATAAAAATCGTGTCTTTTTTTTGTGGTACATTTGATAGAATGTGTTTTTTGGTTTATTTGATGTTTCTCGTTTAGTTCTTCGGGGTTTTGGCTTTATTGTTGGGTTTTGAAGGGTTTTCCATTACCTTTGCTGATCTGGTTGTCTTTGTGTTCGATTGATTTAGTGCATTTGTTTTATGTTTTATTTGGGCACAACTTTTGAATTTTGGTTTCTCTAAGGCTGTTTGGAACTCAAGTTCGTTAAAGTTTCTGTTGTTTGGTGTTTTCTGTTGATTGACTCTATGATTTTTATCTCCATAACTTCTATGTTGATCTTTATCTTGGGATATCCTATCTTGTACTGGTCACTATTCACTGTCGAGTCGTCAAATTCAAATGTCAAATTGATAGTCGATGCACTTCTGAGGGGATACATGAAGTGTGATTTGCTAGGGTCTTAAAAAACCGTGAGCACAGGACCTACATTTGATTGTTCTCCAGTGCTCACATCTTTGTTTTATGTTCTCATACAATCTGTGGTGAAGCTCACAAAATCTGTTGGCCTTAATTGTTCATTCTTGTCTCTATTTCGTTCTCATCTTCTTCTCATTGTTGCCCGTCCTTGCCTTTCCCAAATCTAATACTTTTTCCCTTTGGAAATTAAGATGTTATTTATAAGGTAGAAAGCTACCTTAAATCTGTTTCAATGCATATGCATATTCAACTATCATCCGAAAGAGCTGTATATAAATTAATTAAAACTCTAATACTTTGTTAAATCAGTTGTTAGTTTTAGAATGAAGAAATTATACGACGGAGTAGCCTCCTTTATCTTTTAAAGTTTTCATTCCTAGCTGAATCCAATCATGCAAAAGATGGAGACTTATATTAAAAAGGTTCCAACAATAGGAAGTTACTGCTTTTCCAGTTACCAGCATTAGAAGTGGTCAGTGCTGATCATGTCTACTTCCTTGTTAGCACATGCCTTGTTACATATAATTTTCTCTGATTCTTAACTAGAGAAGATATTGAGTGTGGGGATGTCTGCATTATCCTAATTATAGAAGTATATTGGTTCTATTTTTTCATACCACTTCTCCATATGTGATGCCCTTTGCAATTAATGGGTTTTCTTTCCTATTCTTATCTTCCTTTCTGAATTACAAAACGCATGTTATTTACTTTCAAATGCACTCGTTGGGAATGAGGTGAAGAAAGGGAGCATATCTATATAGTGGTTGCAGATTTTGTGTCCAAAATACTAGGCGTGACTGTGTGGCAACGTCTGTGTTATTTTCCAGTGAATGATAGAAAACTTATCAACCTGTGTTCATGCTTATAACTACTTTCACCCTCTCTCTGTGCAGATGTGGGTGGATTTAATCATGTGATTGTGTGTTTAGAGCTTCTTTTTACCGGATAGTCAAGGAATGTAATTGTTGTTAAACTGGTAGAATAATTAGCATTCTTGACACTATGCCTGCACCTGGCAAGTAACTTCTAATGTGCTTTGAAGATTCATAATTATTCTGGACACTATGCCTGCACCTGGCAATTAACTTCTAATGGGCTTTGAAGATTCATAATTATTCTGGACACTATGCCTGCACCTGGCAATTAACTCCTAATGTGCTTTGAAGATTCATAATTATTCTGGACACTATGCCTGCACCTTGCAATTAACTTCTAATGTGCTCTGAAGATTCATCTTTGAAGTGAGTTCTGCATCCTGATTGTTGGAGTGCACACAGAAGTATAAATGTTGGGTGTTTTGATTGAACAGAACTTGGTTTTCCTATCTTCTTCCTTTTACTATCGCCTTACACCAGGAAGTTCTCTTTGCAATTATTGCAGGTTTGCTTTAAAAAGGCTGAAACTTTTGGCCTCAATCTTTCGAATATTCAATCTGGAGTTCACAGTTTGATTGCATTGTCTTGATATCTGGTCTTTTTGGCATGGCGAATTGTACATGAATCCTCATTATAAATTTACATCTTACCCCTGCGTGTTTTGCGATTGTTTCTTGAATTTGTAATTCTAATAAACATGCATGCATTTGTTGTGCATTGGTGTGCAGATGAAGAAGATCGCATTATAATATCAGCTCATGCAGAGTATGGAAACAAATGGGCAGCAATTGCAAGGCTCCTGCCTGGCAGAACAGATAATGCAATCAAGAACCACTGGAATTCTACTCTAAGGCGCAAATGCACAGAGCTAGGAAGGTATAGACCATCCTCTAGCTATATGATAGAAGATGGAAATCATGAAAAAACAAAGACATCCTCTGAAGAAACTCTATCTGCTGGTGACACCAATTCATTCAAGCCCCATGAAGGTAGAGAAGTTATCATGGATGATAGGTTCAGCGAGCATGAAGACAAAGCACAAGCAGAGGATGTTCTGCAAACAAGTGAGGTTAATTCTGCTCCTGAACTAAGAGCCTGTACTAGCCTTCCTCGTCCTGCAGCAAGAATCAGTGCATTTAGTGTTTATAATCCTGCCAGTGGTCCACAAATTGGCTCTGGGTTTGGTGCTCCTGGTCCGATGGTTCAAGCTTCCAAACCAGACTTTGGGATCTGCAAATTCCTTGAAGATATTCACAATGAGCCTATAGTTCCTTTACAATGTGGATATGGTTGCTGCTCGACTCCAAATGGGGCCCATTCCCAAAGCTCTTTGTTGGGGCCTGAATTTGTTGAATATGAGGAACTTCCCTCTTTCTCAAGTCAAGAACTAATCTCCATTGCTACAGACTTGAACAATATTGCTTGGATTAAGAGTGGTCTCGAGAATGGCAGTAGTGTAACACCAAACAATGGCACAAACTACCGACTGTCTCGAGCGCCTGTTGCGAGCTCACAAGTGGGAGTATGTGATCAGAATTTGAGAAACAGACATATGCATTTTGAGGAAGGAGAGAATAAGTTGATGGGCAGGATGGGTGAACATGTATCTTCTCAGTTGCCAGCGCAGCCATTTGCAATGCGAGCAGAAGTTGAGAGCTTGAGCTAAATGTGTTGCCGTTTTGCACTTGAGGTTCGGGAGAATGGTATATATTCAAATTGGTTCAAGCTGCTATTGTTTACTCGATTACAATCTCATGTGAACATGATTTTCGAAAGAGTTATTATAACTTGCGACTAACAGTTGAAATTTTGCTTCTTGAAAAGTTCTACTAATAGAATCAAATTGTTCGATGGTGCTTGATACTGCAGTAGTTATTGTTTTGTGTCTTGGTCATGTGTTGTCTTTTATCGTTAAGCTCCCGTCAATGTTAATATTTAGAGAAGGTTCTTCTGGTAATGGTTTTCTATCTTGATTATGTTTTGAGAAAGTAGCATAGACCTTAATTTGATATTGGCAGTTACTGGACTCGCACTTACATTGTACAACAACGATAACACTCAATAGCAATTTCGTTGAGACAGTGAAATATAGGAAGGACAGCTAATATCTGACGTAATAAGAGGATATGAATATTTAGACTTGGATCAATTGTAATATACTAATGTGCTCTGTGGAAATTTAGAAGGTGTGTGTCGGGTAATGAATATTTACCATTGTAACTGTGTTTGTATGGTCTTCAAGAGTTCACCATGTTTTATGTATAACACTATCAATCAGTATTATAATCATCATTTCTTTAATTGTCTCATATTCATAAAATTCTTTCCGTGTTTTATTTACTTCTTATTTCTTTTTTAACATTTTGTTTCAAGTTTTCAGGAGGTATGGTTTCCGTTTTCACTAATCTTATTCACTGAGAGGCCATAAAAAATCTTCGGTTGTCTTTTTGTCAGATACAATTTAAAAACATAATTGTAAAAGAATGGAGTTTCTTGAATTTCTTTCAGAAAATTGTTTCATGAATATCAAATATCTATTTTTTGTTGATAATTTTGAAGTGGAGATCGAACACTACTGAGATTTTAGCGATTGGCGTGGAGACTCTTAAAGAGTGCAAATCTGAAATTTTAGTACTTTGTGCTAGTTGACTTGGAATTCCTTCTCTTATGCAAACTAACGGAAGCCTTGTAAAACGATGCTGTTTAACGTCGACGTTATTGACGGTGCCGTTAATCACACGAGCGGAGAAACGACGTCAGACAACCGTAAACCAGTAAAACCACGCTCTCTCTGTCCAGGAACTTCCTAGTCCTTGTGAAGATCCCCTTGTAGTGCATGAGTCACGTTTTATAGACTTAGCATTACTTTGATAAAAAGTGTATTTTTGTTAGAATATAAGTTATATTTTAATATCATAGAGATTTTTTAAATAATTATTAGTAACCATAAATTGTGTAACTAATTAATTATTAATCATGTATCATATAAATTTATTATTTTTAATATATATTTAATAACACGTAGTAAAATTTATAAATAAATTAATAATCTTTAATTAATTTAAATAAATAATTTTTATTTTATTTTTCCATTTTATGGCCAGTTGGATCGAGAGCTCGGAGCTCCGAGGGATGTTCAAGGTCTGTCTCTTCTGCCATCTTTCGGACTTCGTCATCAATACATTATATAATCCCTTCTCACTCTTCTCAAAGGTTGGAGTTGTATGTATAGTTTAACTTTTCTCCTCTTTCCGTGAGCGGTAGGTTTTTCGCAAATTTAACACTTTCAACCTCTCACTCCCCTTGGACAAAAAAAGCCACCTTTTATTAAGACCTCTTTGGCGTCCCTTTTAAGCCGTCGTCATTCAGAGGATTTACCCAACCACATCGAAGACCCTAAATACGTTCAGGAATTTGTTGTAGAAATTATTGAAGACGATAAAGTTTAGCATGCAACGCAGCGGATAGGGAAAAATAGTAGTTACTAGATGCAGCGTTTAGAATAAGATCTATAGGACCACCGATTTATGCGATTGTAGAGGATGATTTGCGAGTCTATGTTATGCATGTGTTCTCACAGATGTAATCGGGTTGGTTATGATGAATGATGTTATTCTCTCTCTCTGAAAATTCTGTGTAATTGTCTCACTTCTCTCTCTCTCTTACTTTTGTTCTCACTTGCTCTGTCGTAACAAACCCTATCGGGGGATATTCGGCGTACGTTGAAGAACGTCAATTCTTCAACATTTGGTATCAGAGCGACGAGTCTGGGACCACTCATGGCTGAAGGGACACGCGGCGCTGATTTTCGTAAACTGGAAGATACATTGAAGAGCTTCATGGAGGCGCAAGGAAGGAGCGAAAAATTATTTGCAGAGACGCAGAGCCGACACGAGCGTTTGTTATTGGACATGCAAGACAAAAATGAGAAGCTGCTGTCGGAGGTGTAGAGTTAGACTGCCAAACTGGAAAAAGAATTATGGGAGTTACGAACAACAATGTCGTCATACCACTCGAAACAAGGGGAGGGGAGCAGCATCTCTGATCATATTCCGAAAAACATACACACGCAGCACGACAAAGAAGGTCACGCGATATCGACGAGGCTGAGTCGACTCGAATTTCCTCCGTTCGATGGTGATAATGTCAAGTTATGGTTGTATCGCTGTGAACAGTTTTTTAATATAGACCAGATGCCGGAGCAGATGAGGGTGAATATAGCCGTTTTACACATGGATGAGGGAGCATAGGAATGGTATCGGTTATTTCTCAGGAACCGGAGTAAGGCGAAGGTGGTAGAGTGGTCTGAATTTACACAGACCTTGAAACAACGGTTCGATGCGGAGCTTTTTGATGATCCTGTAGGGGACTTCAAGGACCTGAAACAAACGGGGACAATATTGGAGTATTGCAGGTAGTTCGATCATCATTCCAATCGCTTATCATTATCTGAGGAGTATTTGGTAGGGTTTTTTGTTAAAGGGCTCAAGTCAGAGATTGGGGTTGCGGTGAAGTTGCACGAACCACGATCATTACACCAAGCTTATACGTTAGCCAGGAAACAAGAAGCCATTTTAGTGTCTACAGGACTACCGCTGATGAATAGGAACCCAACTACTCGGAATATGGCTAGTGGGACAGATCAGAGGAGAATACCTACGACACCGCAACGCAACTCTCATACTGAAGGCATACTGCCCACGCTGCCTTCAACGTTAAGGTCACCCATAACATGACCTTATAAATCTTCAAAACCCATTAGTAGTAGGGACTTTGATGAAAAACGAGTGAAGGGTCTTTGCTTTTGGTGTGATGAGAAGTACACGTTTGGCCACAAACATCCGAAGAGACAGCTTCAGTTCTATGTAGTCTCAGATGAAGACGACAATGGGAAATGGTTAGCTGACCCAACTGAGGATGACCAGGAGGACGGTGAAGTGGGAGACGAACATCCTATGGTTTGTATGCAGGTAATGACAGGCTTTGACGGAGAAATGGAGTTCAAACAGATGCGTCTAACGGGGGTGTATCAACATCGGCAGATCCAAATCCTCATAGACAATGGAAGTACTCACAATTTTATGGACATTGCCGTGGCAAGAAAGGGAATAGGTGACCTCAGGGAGATTAAGCCGATAACCATCACGGTGGGTGGAGGATTACAGCTACAATGCCGACAGTGTTGTAAAAATTTTGCATGGGTAATGCAGGGGGTGTCGTTTAAGATGGATGCGTTTGTATTGGCGCTAGGAGGGTGCAACACCGTCTTGGGAGTTTAATGGCTAGTTGGCTTAGACGATGTTCTATGCAACTTCCAAATGCAAACGATGTAGTTCAAGTGGGAAGGGAAGATGGTAACCTTAAAGGGGGAGTCGGAAGGCAAGCCTAGGGTGGTTTCAAGCAAGGGGCTTCAGAAGACGCTCCAAGGATCATCCAGCGGGCAATTGTTCATGCTTCAGCTCTCCACCCCTATTGAGTATCAGTTACAAAAAATGAGGATGACGGAAGATCAAGGAAGTGCTTTTGAGGAAATTAATCAACTACCTCCAGATCGCACGCTCAATCACATAATTACATTGATGGATGGTGTAGAGACAATTAACGTAAGACCCTATCGCTACTCAGGAGCACAGAAAGACATAATTAAATAGGAGGTGAAACAGTTGCTGGGGCGAGGGTTTATACGCCATAGTTTTGGACCATATGCTTCTCCAGTGGTCCTTGTTAAGAAGAAGGATAATTCGTAGAGGATGTGCGTTGATTATCGAGAGCTGAACAGATGGACGGTGAAGGACAAGTTTCCGATACCCCTCATTGAAGAACTTTTAGACGAACTACATAGGGCTAGCTGGTTTTCGAAATTGGATCTGCGGTCGGGTTACCACCAAATCTGGATGCAACCCGAAGATATTCTGAAGACAGTGTTTAAGACACATGAAGGGCATCACGAATTCTTGGTAATGCCCTTTGGGCTAACAAACGCGCCTTCAACGTTCCAACGATTAATGAACGAATTGTTCAAACCATTTTTACGGAAGTTTATTATGGTATTTTTTGACGACATACTAATTTACAGCCCCTCATTACCACTACATGTAGAGCATATTTCGGCGGCACTGCAAACATTACAGAACAACCAATTGTTTTTAAAGGGAAACAAATGTGTATTTGGGGCTCGACAAGTGGATTATTTGGGTTACACCATTTCTGAGGAAGGTGTAGCTACAGACATGCATAAAGTCAAAACAATAGATGAGTGGCTTGTACCACAGAATGCTAAGGAGTTGCGAGGGTTCTTGGGCATTACGGGTTATTACAGACATTTTATTAAAGGATATGGAGCTATGGCAAAGCCTCTCACGGAATTGCTTACAAAGGAAAAAGCAATTACATGGAGTTGGCAACAAGCAAAACAGTCGGCATTTGAGAGTTTGAAGAAGCCATCACAACCGCACCAGTGCTAGCGTTACCTGACTTCTCCAAACCATTTATAATTGAAGGAAATGTGTGTGGACAGGGAATTGGAGCTGTGTTGCAACAGGAAGGCCATCCCATTGCCTTCCTAAGTAAATCTTTAGCGAGACGGCATCAAAGGTTGTCAACGTATGAGAAGGAGTTCCTGGCAGTCATTAAAGCTATCAAACAATGGCACCATTACTTGACGCCTAGACCCTTTATTGTTCGGACAGATCACCGAAGTTTAAAATATTTGTTGGAGCAGCGGCTATCCACTCCTTTTCAATAGTCATGGTTACCGAAGCTCCTGGGATACAATTTTGAAGTCCAGTATCACAGTGGTAAGGAAAATGTAGCAGCAGATTCTCTTTCGAGGATTACAAGCATTGAGATGTTTGTGATGACAGTAATGCAAGTACAGAGTGAACTTTTAGATGACATAAAAAGAAGTTGGCAGGAAGATGAAGTTATTAAGGGCTTGATCACGGCGTTAGAAAGGGGTAAGAATAGATTTGGCGTATACGAATGGAAGGAGGGGTTATTAAGATGGAAAGGGCAGCTCGTGCTAGGAGCTAACCCGAATCTTCGATAACGCATAATTAGCATTAGTCACGATGACGCCATGGGGGGCCATGCAGGAGCGGTGGCGACCGCGAAGAAATTACAGCAAATGTTTTTTTGGAAGGGTGGATAGGGACGTGAGGATCTACATTCAAAACTGCATGCATTGTCAGAGGAACAAATACGACAATTCTGCTTACCCTGGATTACTGCAACCACTTGGAATACCTGAAGGGAGATGGAAGGAAGTAACTATAGATTTTGTGGAGGGATTGCCAGTTTCGAAGGGGAAGTATGTTATATTGGTAATGGTCAATAGGTTCACGAAATATTCTCACTTCATCCCTGTTAAGCATCTTTACTCAGCTGAGGACATCGCTGGATTATTCCTTAACAATGTTTTTAAGTTACATGGGATGCCAGAGTCGATTGTCAGTGACCGAGATCCGATCTTCTTGAGCAAGTTTTGGCAAGAGCTATTGAGGTTACAAGGGGTTCAGTTGAAGTATTCTACGGCGTACCATCCACAGACAAACGGACAGACGAAGGCAGTCAACAAAATTCTCAAAACATATTTGCGTTGTTTTTGTGGAGAAACACCTCAAAAATGGGTAGAATGGATCGCGTTGGCTGAATGGTGGTATAACACTACGTATCGAACCTCTATTAACACAACCCCGTTTGAGGTTTTATACAGTTACCCACCGCCAGTGTACACTCCTTATGTCGCAGGTGATTCAAGGATTATGGAAGTTGATAAGATTTTACAGAGTTGAGAGGCAATGCTGAATGTTACACGGTTTTATCTCCAGAGAGCTCAGAATCGAATGAAGCAGTACGCAGATTCAAAATGCACGGAGTAGGAATTTAAGATCGGAGATAGAGTGTTATTGAAATTACAACCATACAAACATTTTTCATTGCAAAGGAGGAGTAACCAGAAACTCTCTCCTTTATACTACGGTCGTTATAAAGTGATCTAACGTATTGGGAAGGTGGCGTATAAGTTGGAGCTATCGGCCTATACCACGATACATCTGGTGTTTCATGTATCATAGCTTAAAAAGGCACATGAAAGGCAGGGCCACACAATAGCATCGTTACCCACATGTTTGACACCGATAGAAAAAAGTTCCAGTGGCGATTTTGGACAGATGCATGGTCAAGAGACATAATCGGGCTATCACACAGTGGCCAATCCAGTGGTCCGACGGCGAGCACAATAGTGCTACTTGGGAGTATGTCTTTGACTTGCAGAAACGATTTTCGGAGGTTAATCTAATTGACAAGATGTTAAGGAGAAGGGGATTGTTGCAGAAATTATTGAAGACGATGAAGTTTAGCATGCAACGTAGCGGATAGGGAAAAATAGTAGTTACTAGACGCAACGTTTAGAATAAGATCTATAACACCACCGATGTATGCGAGTGTAGAGGATGATTTGCAAGTCTATATTATGCATGTGTTCTCACAGATGTAATCGGGTTGGTTATGATGAATGATGTTATTCTCTCTCTCTGAAAGTTCTGTGTAATTGTCTCACTTCTCTTTCTCTCACTTTTGCTCTCACTTGCTCTGTCGTAACAAACCCTGTCGGGGGATATTCGGTGTACGTTGGAAAACATTAATTCTTCAACAGTATTTGACCCCACACTCCATGACGGTGAGCAATCCCCCGACTCCACGATGATCTCACAGCAGAAGCTTGACGTTGCTTGCCATTTTACCCATCTCAAAGGTGATGTGATCCATATGCCGCAATATTTTCTGAGACAACATTCAGGCATGAATGATTCGCATATCAAGAGAAAAAAATAAAGAGTTGTCCTTCATGAGAAAAGCAAGAGAGTGGGAGTTAGACAAACGATGAGGAACTTGCCAAGACTTGTTGTCGGTGATAAGGAAGTTGACCGATGGTAATAAGGCCACAGCGTAGGAGGCATTCGAGCTTCTGATCGAATTGGCCATGGAACAGAATTGAAATTGGGAACTTTATAGTAATTAAGATTTTCTATTAAAATAAAGTTAATTAAGATTAAGATAAATTATTCAAATTAAACTAAAATTATTATTTTTAATTATAATTTATTATATATAATCAAAATAATATAACTAGTTTAAATTTAATTTAAATTATAGGTCTTGTCCAGTATATTGGGTACCGTTCCGTACCTGCGGGTACCGGCCAGACGTTACTGTACCGGCCAGGATCCGGAACGGTACCCTACTATATGGTACCGGCTCTGAGTACTGGTCGATACCAACAGTTATCGGTCAGTATCGGCCGGTACCCACGATACCAGACGGTACCCGGCCGGTATCATAAATCCTCAAAAGTTTGAGGATCAAAATGAAAAAAAAAATATAAAACCCACCCCTTGCCCCCGATCTGGTCTTTCTTCTCTTCTCTCTCCGCGCTTCTGCTCTCACTCTCTCTCTGACTTCATCGGTCCTCCGGTGGTCCTCGCTTGTTGTTGTCGACTCCCGATGGTTCGTAGCTCTCTCCAGTGGTCCTCCTCAGCTCCTCCACCACGCGACGTCGCACCTCGCCCGATCCACGTCTCCTTCACTGCTCGACGCCTCCGCCTTCTGCTGTCGCTGGTCGCGCCTCCGCCTTTCGCTGTCGCTGGTCACGCCTCCATCTTCGACGACCACCAAGGCACCAACACGGCCCACACCCAAATCTGCACCCAACATCTTGATTAACCGAGACCCGATATTGTGTTGGGTGGGTTTTTATGAATTTGTGATTTTGTGGT
>JANZXR010000172.1:14992923-15016381 GCA_027575705.1 Erythroxylum echinodendron
GATCATTTAATATTTGGTTGAGTATGTAGACTTATAAATTGAGTCATTTATGTTTCATACAAACATATAAACTTTAATTTTATATTTTTATATATTATCGATTTATTGGGGCCCTTTTTTTAATTTCACCCAGGGCCTATAAAACGATAGGAACGGCCCTGCCAAGAGTTATTGATGGTTTGTAACAAATGGATTATTTTAATTATTTATTAATTTATTTTTTTCCTTTAAAAAACTTGATATTGATAAATTCATGTATCTAAAAATTCATTCCAGACAATTGAACCTTCTTAAACTGTTTCTTTTAAAAACTAAAAGCATTTGTGGCAAAATAACATATGCCAAAAAGAGTAAAAGACCTTGGATACATAATAATATACGAATTATAAAGTAAATAAAATTTTATTTATCTTATTTATTAATATGATTGTATGATAAATAAAACTTTAATTTATTATTATATTATATTAATGAATTAAAATATTCTTAAATAGTAATAAAATTAATATTTACATATTAATTGTTATGTATTTACATAAAAATTAATAGTATATGAATATATTTTAATCAATAAAATTGAAAATTTTCAAACTATCATAAATACTCAACATCAACATCAAGTCCAACAGGTCAATGAAACATAAAAATGTTACTCAACATTGACAACAAGTCTAGTGGATTGATATGATACGAAAAATTAAGGTAATAACATTGAGTCTAACAAACTACTAAGATATAAAAAAACTAATTAAAAGTACCTCTAATATCAACGTGCTAATATGATCAAAAAAACTCTATAGGATAATACAACAAAAAAATTGAATCAATAACATCAATATATTATTAATTTTTTAATAAAATATGAGAAATTAATCATCTTAATTATTAATGATATATTTTAAATATGATTATTTTTAATATAAGTAGTCATATGTAAACATAATAAATTAATGAATATTAAGAGTTTTCACAATTTTATTTATTAATAGTTAAAAATTAATTATGTTAATTATTATTTATTTATGGGTTAATTACTAAAAAAAGCCCAAACTTTTCTCGATTTTTTAATTATAGTCCGAACTTTTAAAAGTAGAAATAAAATGCACATACTTTTAATTTTTTCAATTCTAGCCCGATGTTAGCCTCATTGTTATCTATGCTAACGTAACATTGTCATGTGTCAATGGACCCCTAATCAGACACATCAGTGCCATTAAGAAGAGGTTATCTAATTAGTAAAACGATGTCATTTTATGGTGAAATTGAAATGACGTCATTTGGATTTTGGAGAAAACTTCTTCATCACCAGCAACTGTTGGTTTGCCAGTGGCAATACGCCACTGGTGACGATGTTAATAAACCCCATACACAGGCGCAGAGGAAACGATGTGATGTTTGAAAAATTCGAAAGTGGATGTGGCATTGTGTGTGCGGTATGGAGATGGCCATCAACATTAGTTGTTTTGGTCTAATTTCTGGTTATTTGTGATTAGGTTTTCTCTATGTTGGTTGTGTTTTATGGCTGTTTTCTGTGTTGTGAACAAAGCCACAGAGACTTCCATTCATGTCGCCTTGTAGTGTCATTGGATGGTGTCTGTAGTTCTCCCACAAGCACAGCTACCGCAAGCATGTTCGCACCATCTGGTGCAAGTCGCAGGCTCCTTTTGCTTATTTCACATTGTTTTATTCAATAACCAACCTTGTTCTTATTCCGTGTAAGAGCCTTTAGAGTTGAAATGTAGCTAGATTTAGAAATTCTTAATAAATAATCTATTAATATTGGCTCCATCTTTGTAATGTGACCCATCTCCTTATTGCTTAAGTTCACAATCCGGAAACGAAACAAAAATAAGACTAACTCCCATTCGGTTTCTCTAAATTATAGGTTTAGGTTATTTAGAAGGCAAAACTCAATACCCAACCATAAGCATACGATTATTCCATATTGAGTTTTTGGTACTTCTAAGTTCCTAATTATCTTGGTTCAAAACTTAGTGAAATTTCCATAAGAAATTTTGGATTTAGGGATTTAGGGTGTGAAGAGTGACGAAGAAACTTTCTCTAAAATCCAAAAGACATCATTTCAATTTCACTATGAGACGATGTAATTTCACTAATTAGATAACCTCCTCTTAATAATGCTGGCGTGTCTAATTAGTGAGGGTCCATTGACACGTGATACTGCCATATCAGCATAGATAATGGTGAGGCTAATGTCCTACTAGAATTGAAACAAATTGAAAGTTTGTGCATTTTATTTCCACTTTTTAAAATTCAGGTTATAATTGAAAAATTAAGGATAGTTTGGGCTTTTTTTAGTAATTAACCCTTTATTTATAAAATTATAAATATAAATAAAAATTGAACATCTTATTTATTTGTATTATTTCATAATAAATATGTATTTAATGAAAGAATTAATTTATTATCGTATTAAATTAATAAATATGTTATTAATTACTCATAAATAAGACTAATTAATACAATTAATTAGTATAATGAAATAAAATTACATGTTAAATTTAGTATAATTTTACATAAATAATATGTCAATAATAATAAATTAATTTGTTTGATATATATCACTCATATAGTTTGCTAACTTTAAATAATTTTTATGATGTGGTTGTCCATGTGGTGAAAGTTTATTGCTTTTTTCCTTTATCATAATATTTAACAGAAAATACTTTAAATTAAGAGTTCTTAAAGAATTTCAGGTAAGCACGATGACTTTTGAAGAAAATTTTAAATTAAAGAGGGTTTTGTGTAAAAAGAGAAGTCACAAAAGAATTCAGTATTTTCACGTTTTTATAAAATATATTTAAAGAAATTTTGAGTACTTAATTTATTAGATAATAAAATGTATATTTTCTAACTTACTTTTTTTTGGGTCAATCTTCTTAAGTTTTCTTACTCTTATTGCTTGTAGTCTCTACCACTTTATATTATAAACCCTAATTCCTTTCATAATTAAGTGTAGAATTTATGACAACTAAATAGAATGTCATGATATTTCTTATTGGACCCCGAACTTTTCTTGGAAGTTAGAATTATTAAAAGAGAAATTGTTAGCATTTAGTTATGAGTAAAAATCAGAATTCTTGAATTAGAAATTTATGGAGTTTATTTATGAATATTTTTTAATTGCATATGATTACATGGATTAAATGTAAGTGTTAGAATTAGGTTAAGGAGTTAGAAGGTATTAAAGTAAATATGGAAGGGTAAGTTTGGAAGATTAGAGTTTGTTTTAGATTAATAAGAGAAGAACAAATGAAGGGTGTGTGAGTGAAGAAAGAAAAAGACATGTTCGTGAGGTTAAGAAAGAAAGAAAAGAAGAATCTAGAAGAAACCAGAGAAACAGGAAGAGAGTTGTGTAACAATAATAGAAAAGGGAGAGACGTGTTTGAGAGGTTAGGAAAAAAGAGAGAGTCATGTAAAATAAGAAAGAAAGAGAGAAGAAAAATGTAGAAAGAAGTAGAAGAAGGGAAGCAGAAACTGAACCAGAAAAGAAGAATAAGGAAAGAAATATAAAGGAGATAAGAAGTGGAAGAAGAATATTCAGCCGAGTTTATAGGTAACCTTTATTTATTTTTCTTGTTTTGATAGAAGAAGGAAGTAGAGAGAATAGGTTATGTGCTAAAAATGACGAGATAAAGAAGAGGAATAAGAGATTTATGTTCTTAGATTTTCATTAACTTCTAACTAGATCTTAGTTCTTTTAGTTAGATAAACTAAGAGTAGATTAAGTCTAAGCTCATTTTTGGATAATAGAGCTTTATGAAAGTTCTATTTGTATATGATGTTTGAATGAAAATATGTTTATTTGAAGGGAACTAAGAACTTTGAAATCAAGAGCAAGAGGAAGAACAAACTTGAGCTTGGATTTATAAGTAAATATGTGGGTAATATGTTTATGGTTTTTGTGATGATGGGCTGTATTATTTGATTTTGTATGTATAAATGCTTGTTTTGAATCATTATGAATGTGGGAAAAATGTTCTTTGAATTTAACATCATGTTTGCTTTGCAAGAATTCTGCTGCTTTGATGTTAATGAAAAGTAGAAAATTTAAGAAGAATGAAAATATGAATATGATATGAAATATGTAAGCATTGAAAATTTGCTTGTATGGGCAAGAGAGATACCATTTTGTTCGTCTCTTGCACGTTGACCTATAGCTTTCTCCTGGCTGCCCGTTTGTGACATATGAGCTCCAAAAAATGAACTCATTTCGTTTATGGTGTAAACTTCGATTTTGCCATTCTATTTTAAGGGATTCTCTCGAGTCATATTGTTATGTACTTTATTGTGATTTGCTGAGCATGATTTATAATTGAACGCTTTGTTTGATGATTGTAAAATATATGATATGGATTATGTGACTGTAATTTAAATTAAGTGTTATGTGAACTGGATTGGTGTATATAAATATGCGTGATTGTGTTTGTGTCTGGCTCATCACCGATGGTTATAAACATATTAGCCACTAAGCTCCCCAGCTCACTGTTGATGGTAAAACCTATCTACTTATTTTACGCTCAAAAACTGCAAGTGAACGAGTTGTGCTTGTAGTAAAAAGAGCGGATATCGATCCTACAGAGATTGATGCCTAGACATCGCTTAATTTAAATACCACTTTGTTTAAAAAACTAAATTATGAAATGTAAATAATCTGAAAAATTAAATTAAAATTAAAAGACTAATATAAAAAATGAACAATACTGCAATTGCAAAAAATCTGAATTCAAGAATCTACCTGTTAAAGATTACTTTTTCCTTATTTTGTCTCCCACCTATTTTATTGATTGAATTATGCCTTACCCTAGATTTCTAAATGTACTAATTACCCTCTCTTAAGGTGTAACTATTTTGCCCTAATTGAATTAACAGGAATCGATTGAACGATGTTTCAACCTACCTAATGACTCTACCAATTCAACTAGTTATTAAGCTATCCTATGGGTGATCAATTGACTAATCAAGATCTCTTTTCTAATTCTTCAATTGACATAATGATTGCTGGTCTATAGGTTGCCAATTCTCGTTGTAAAATCCTACACGAATCTCATCTCACTCACTCTCTCGATTTGTTGCAAGATGACAATTAAAATCAATAATCAGCAAAGACACTTTATTCAATCCAATAAAATATGAGTTTTGACAAAATAATGAAAAAGCACTAATATGAAATTAGCCTAACAAGGTCTCCATAATATCATCATTAATAAAATAAACCATTTTTACAAAGAAAGGAAGAAATCAAAGTGACAGAAAATTGAATATAAGACTCCTTCTCTTCTTTTCCAAAATCTGAAATTTTGGTGTTGATGTGCTATTTTGCCTAATATTGATGATGATCCTTGTCTTTAATCCTTAATGCTCTGAGCATGTGTTCTCCACTCAACGATGATGTTTCTACAGATGGGTGTCGTCTCTTTCGAAGATGGAGGCTTAATGATGTTTTTATAGTCAAAAAATCTTAGGTTTAATAAAGCCTCACAGATTGCCTCGGATTACAATTCCCACGCCCGTGAAAATTTGCCTGATTCCCATGAGCGTGGGAATTGTAGACAGAACCACTCTTCATTTCTGTTGTGATTTCCCACATCCTTGGGAATTTGTCCCAGATGAACTCCTCTTGTCTTCTCTTCTTTAATCTCTTTTTCATCCTCCAAGTTCTCCCTCTTATTTCGTACACAAAATAATCAATTCTTACCTTCAATTATCATCAAACACACAAGAACAACACTGAAAACCAAACTTTATGAAAATATACAAAATGAATCCTAAAATATAACAATAAATAACAATCATGCTTGAAAACACATGCCAATTTCCTATAAAAGCATATCCTAATGCACACCTATCATCATCCCCATACTTAAATCTTTGCTTGTCCTCAAGCAAAATAAATACAACCAATCCATTCTACCACTTCATTTTCTCATAAATCAAAACATACAATCCCTTAAATTCAAGTCAGCCCAAATATCAAGTTAATACACATATCATGACTACTTTTTCATTGATGTACATAAACAAACTTACAATTGGCATAAGCACTTAAAGATAAAATGCACAAATGAATCTTCCTCACGGTTTTCACTCATTTTACGCAAGTGTTTAAGGGTTAGTGTTTCGCTCAAACTTCCTATAGGAAACTATACTACCATAGGCTTGCTAATACACCAATTCTCCTCTACAATGATTGCATGTATAAATAGATCAAAAGGACTTGTTATGGTTGTAATGTAGTAAGGGATAAGTTGGGTCAAAAGAGGGGAAATAAGGTTAAGTACAATCATAAGTAAAATACAAAGAAGATAAAAAAATGGGATAACTAAACATAACTATGAGACATACAAATATAACTGATATTCTGCACTTATTGATGTTATTCACTTGTTCTTCCTTTTTTTCATATTTTTTTCTTTTTCTTCATATATGGAAGAACTATGAGTCAAAACTAGCACTATATACAATATAGTCCATAGGTAGAAATATACTCAATTTGTCTCGGTAAAAATTCCATGCAATCCTAACTAATATTTTACTTAGTACTCTACTAAGCTTATGAAAAGGGTAGGATAATGAGGTTTAAAGTTTTTTAAAATTTCAGGTGTTTTTAAGAAACAACAGGTTAGGGCTCAAAAGGGGGTAGCAAGGAATAATTAATAGGTAGGTCATTTAAGCCAAGGTTTAACATAAAAAGGGCCTAGATAATCTCTATTAAGCATGCATCCCATAGACTTAAACCAATTCAAAGCAAGTTCTAAAGTATGAAAGCACACTCACCAAAGAAATGAAATGACTATATATGAAGTCATATGGCTCAATCCTTACTTTAGCTTAATTGAAAACTCATTATGCATCTCTACACTACCTCATTATCCAAATGTCAATTTGTGACTAAGCTTATGTAACCAACTACTTTTCATCACTCTATATGGTTAGCTTTCTACTTAAGTAGTATCTGAGTTCAAGCATGCATTCAATCTAATTCCAACTACATAACATAATCTAATGGCAATATTTATCTGAATGACTCAAGTTTAGTTCCATTGCTAACACAAAGCATATACAAAATGCCTAAATATGCATCCTATTCAACATAATGTAAAAGAAAAAAATGCAAGTAAGACCTTTGATGTCACCTCCCCACACTTAAAGATCACATTGTCCTCAAGGTGACAAGTCAACAACCAAATAAAGGGAAATGACATCAAACCATACAAAAATGGAAACAAACCTAACAAAAGAAATTAAAATAAACGAATGATATTAAAGCAAACAGAAGATACTGAAGTCAAACCAAAATTAAATAAATTAGAACTAAACAAAAGACATAGCACACAAACAATTAATATGAAACCAAATACACATGAAAAGAAATGCAATCATACACAAGGCGTAATAACATTTAAAAATTTAAGGGATAAGAAAGCTTATTCTGATGATGGTGGAGACGGTGATGGTGTAGGAGCTTTAAAATTGTTCCTACGACAGAAGTTGAGGAACCTTCTCTTTAAACTGAGTTGCTCCTTGTGAAGCCGCCACTTTTGAGTGCCGAGTTCATCCAGCTGAGAGGTCATCTTTTGTTGATTTGTGGCTATTTGGTCGAGAATAGATTAATATCAATTAGCCGCCACTAGTTCCCTCAGTTCCTCTGCTACTACTTCCTCCTTTAGTTCTGTAGCTGCTCTAGATATGGAGGGTTGGTCTACGGTTGCCCTAGTGCCCCTCCTGCTCTTCACTACAGTGCACGTCTGAGGATTGTGAAGTTCCATAGATTGGGCTTCTACAATCTCAGTGCGTCTCAAATAAACTATATCAAACATGTCATGGGGAGCAATATGTAGATTCTCCATATTAACATTATAAAATGCACCTAAAACAGAAGCAATATAGGCCATCCTAAAAGACGTATTCCTTTTAGTAGTTACACTCACTAATGATCAAAAAATCCTATAAGAAGTGTTGATTTGAATCTTTCTGTCCATACATCACAAAAATAAAAGCTCTTTAGCTGAGCATTTATTGAGTTCCGTTTTGTTGAATACAGTCAGGCATATAAATTTATGTAACAACAAATGTTCAACACTCCTAATCAGAGAGTTCGTTGCATTATATGAATCAAAATGTGTTTCACTCGTAAGAGTGTTCTAATAAGAATCTATATCAAAATCAGTATGATCATCTAAAAATTTTGTATTCAACAAGTTAAACAGTTCACGCATGACAGAGTAATCAAGTTTAAAAACATTGCCACCTAGTATCATCCAAAACAGATCCATCTTAGAGTTATACCTAACTGTTGTAAATAACTCTAAGATATAGTGGCAAAAATGGGCACGTTGCACCGAACAAATCTATTCCACCTTATGTTCGCGGCTAATTGTTCAAGTCGATGTGTCAATCCTATGTTTTCTAGCACATTAAAATCAAAATACCTAGGAGTAACTATTACTCTACTCCTAAAGTCACGAAAACACGCACCTTCTTTTTCCAAGTAGATAGAAAATGGGGCCCGATAGGCTGCCGCTAGGCTAGGTTTCCCTTCATTGGAAACTTGAAGGCGGAGCTCTTCTATCGAATGCCTAATCCTCATTGTCCTTGGTGGAGCCATTGTTTGAAGAAAATATGCAAAAATGAAAGAGAGAGAGTGAAATTCATATTTTAGAGAGAGAAAATAAAATCCCACCTAAATCCTTGTATTTTTGAATGATTGATGCATGAAAAGAGTGAAGGAATGTAAGATTAATGAAAAGGAATGAAAAGAATAACAAGAATCTAGATGAAAAATGAAGAGATTTAGAGAGTGGGAGGAGAGAAAATCGTGTTCTAGAGAGAGAGGGAGTGAAATTTTGAAAAGAGAATAAGAGAAGGAAAGGGGAGAGGGGAATTTTAAACCCCTCTCGGATGGGATTCTCACGCTCATGGGAATCCCCTCAATTCCCACAAGCGTGTGTTTCCTCTGTAGAAGGTCTCTGGAGAAGATTCCTACGTCCGCGGGAATACCCAGAATTCCCACGAGCATGGGATTACTCTCTAGAAACTTTCTGGAGAGGTTTCCCACGTCTATGGGAATCACCAAAATTCCCACGAACATGGGTTTTATCTTCAGAAACTTTCTAGAGAGATTTTCCACGTGTGGAAATCATTACAAATCCCACGAATGTAGGAATTGGTGATCCTCACACTTTCAAACCTTCTTCCAAGAAAGTGGAATTTGTGATCCTCACACTTTCAAACCTTCTTGCAAGCTTATTTTCATCCTCTATGATCACAAAACCTATAAGCACATCATGATACTATCATCAACAAGAAATTTGAAAAGAAAACAAATTGAAATCCTATTAAAATCAAAACAAACAACAATCAAATCCAATTTAAACTTGATCGTAACTAAGGAATTCAAATGAACGAGTAATTGAATAAAAATAAACAAAGTTAGTTGACTCTCATAGGTTGCCTCCTATGCAGCACTTCTATTACCGTCAGCAGCTCGACTCTCCTTCTTGCTCATGGCAGTTCAAATGACTGGAATGATAGCTGTGCATAAATTGATCTTAGACTTTGTACAGGGGCTCCCTTATTTTGGCCCCACCTTCATGATTGTTTTCCTTTCTTCGCCTTCTCCTATACGTTCGTTTCTTCCTGAATGCATTTCCAGGGTCCTCAATTTTTTCCCATCCTCCTTAGAGTTTAGGTTGCTTGATGTCCGTCGGGGAATAGTAGGATGATAATTCTTCTTTGACACCTTAAATGTTAACTACTCCTTCCTTACTCTCAGTATTAACTTGCCCCTATCAACATCAATCATCGCACGAGCAGTAGCCAGAAACGGTTGCCCAAGAACCATCGGGGTTTCCTCATCTTTACTAATATCCAATATGTGAAAATTCACCAGAACGACAAATTTATCAGTGTGTAGCTGCACATTCTTAATGATCCCCTTTGGTAAATGCACTGTTTTGTCATCCGTTTTCAATAATATCTCAAGTGGCTCTAGCTCTTCTAGACCTAACTTCTGATTGAAAGAGTATGGCATCATGTTGATACTGGCTCCCAAATCTACAAATGCTCGATTTATCTCAACTTCAATTATACTGCACGGAATACAAAAAATCTCCTGGGTCTTCTTTCTTCTATACTACATGCGGACTTTCTCCTGATATGTGCTTGATAACCTCTTCTTTCAACGACCCTTTTAACATGAGTTTTGTCTGAAGTTGATTTGTTATGTCTATCATCTCGCTTAACTCACCTTTCTTAGAACTTCGAGCTACTTCACTTGAAGCTGGGTTCCACTGAGAAAAAATTTGATGTGGAAGTCTAAACTAAAGTTCCTTAATCGGCTTGTTTACTGGTGTACTTGGAAGGACTTCCAACGTTGTTTGTTCTTCTTGCTTTTTTCCATCTTTCTCCCTATGTTTGCTTTCTTCTTTCTCCATCTGAGTAATGGCCATGATTCTTTCCTTCGGATTCACCTTAGTGTTGCTTGGTAAACTACCTGCATTTCACGAAGATAAGGCGTTAGCTAGTTGACCTACCTGAACTTCCAGATTATGGATGGATGATGCATGTTCTTCAAAATCTGATTGAATTTTGCTTCCATCCTCTTCTAATTTTTCTCTTGGCTTGCATGCATCCTTTTATGATTCTCTTCTTATGCCACCAATTTGGACCCCAAAACCTCCATCATCTTATCCATTTTGCTTTCCAATGCTTTGATTCGATCTTGCTAGAATCTTGACAGTCCTTGTGGTCTTTGTTGGCCACCTAATTGTTACTCCAAGAAAAGTTTGGGTGGTTTTTCCAACCTGGATTATATGTATTTGAATATGGGTTATTACCTCGCTACGGTTGGCCTAAATAACTTACTTGTTCAGTCTCGCTAGCTCCCAATAGAAAACATTCTGCTGAACTCTAGTTGTTCTCCCCACACATCTCACATTGTACTTGCATTGCCTTAACTGCTGAGGTGGACGCTCCTTGCATGTTATTTAGTTGCTTTGTCAACACTGTGATTTAAGCCTCCAAGGTAGTAACTGAGTCAATATGTATCATACCTTTTTATCCTTCTTCCCTTGTCTACTCCTCTCACTCGACCACATGCAGCTGTTGCTTGCCAACTTCTCCAATAAATCATGAGCTGCTTCCATCATCTTCCTCATCAGTGAACCTCTGGCTGCTCCATCAATTGTGCCCCTTGTGCTAGGATTCACTCCATTATAGAATGTTTGAAGTGGAATTCCCTTAGGAGGTTGTGATGTGGACAACTCCTTTGAAGTTCTTTCAATCTCTCCCAAGCTTCGTAGAGAGATTCTCCATTGCTCTGTTAGAAATTTGCTATATCCTTGATAATCCTCGTTGTCTTTGTTAGTGAAAATATTTGGTGAGGAATGCTTGGGCAAGCTGCTCCCAAGTCATAATCTAGCCTAGATTTAAAGAATTATACTATACTTTAGCCCGATCCTTCAGCGTGAATGAAAATAGGCGCAGCTTCACCGCATCGTCAGACATTCCATTGAGTATGAATGTTTCACAGATCTCTAAGAAATTTATGATGTGGGAATTCAAATCCTTGTTGGACAGCCTATAGAATTGCACACTGTTTTGAAGAATGTTGAGTAGTGCTAGCTTAATCTCAAAATTATTCACTTGAACTACCGACCTCGCCACTCCTTGATGACTAAACCCTGGTCTTATGAAATCCATGAGTGTCCTTTTCGGTCCTCCTTGCTCTCCTTCTTTAGCCATATCTTGATTTGAGAAATTTAAACACTTTTCCCTTCTTATTTCTCTTTCGTGCTTTTTAATGTCAGAAAATTCGTCCTCTATAGCTTCTTTTGTTCTTCGTGTACTCCTTGTGTTCATGCACCTACAAATGCATAAGGAAAAGTATCAAAAACTCTTAAATCAATGTAATCTAAATCAAACATGATGCTCAACAATCAATCCCCGGCAACAACGCCAAAAAATTGTTGATGGTAAAACCTATCTACTTGTTTTAGTGAACAGGTTGTGACTTGTAGTAAAAAGAGCGGATATCGATCCCATAAAGATTGATGCCTAAACATCACTTAATTTAGACACAACTTTGTTTAAGAAACTAAATTGTGAAATGCAGATAATCTGAAAAATTAAATTAAAATTAAAATTAAAAGACTTTAATATATAATGAACAATATCTCAATTACAGAAAATCTGAATTCAAGATTCTATGTGCTAAAGATTACTTTTTCCTTATTTTGTCTACCTCTTATTTTATTGATTGAATTGTGTCTCACCCTAGATTTCCAAATGTACTAATTACCCTCTCTCAAGGTTTAACTATTTTTCCTTAATCGAATTAACGGGAATTGATTGAACGATCTCTTGACCTACCCAATGACTCTACCAATTCAACTAGTTATTAAGCTATTCAACTAGTTATTAAGCTATCCTATGGGTGATCAATTGACTAATTGAGATCTCTCTTCTGATTCTTCAATTGATATAATGATTGCTAGTTTGCAGGTTGCCAACACTCGTTGCACAATCCTACATGAATCTCATCTCACTCACTCTCTCGATTTGTTGCAAGATGATAATTAAAATCAACAATCATCAAAGACACTTCATTCAATCCAATAAAATATGAGTTTTGACAAAATAATGAAAAAGCAATCCGTAATATGAAATTATCCTAACATGGTCTCCATAAAATCATCAACAATAAAATAAACCATTTTTACAAAGAAAGGAAGAAATCAAAGTGACAGAAAATTGAATATAAGACTCCTTCTCTTCTTTGCCAAAATCTGGATTTTTGGTGATGATGTGCTATTTTGCCCAATATTGATGATGATCCCTATCTTCAATCCCTCCTCAATGCTTCGAACGTGTGTTCTCCACTCGAAGATGGTGTTTCCATAGGTGGGTGTCGTCTCTCTCGAAGATAGAGGATTAATGATGCTTTTATAGTCCAAAAATCCTAGGTTTAATGAAGCCTCGTAGATTGCCTCGGATTACAATTCCCACACCCGTGGGAATTTTCCTGATTCCCATGAGCATGAGAGTTATAGACAAAACCACTCTTCATTTTTTTTGTGATTTCCCACGTCTGTGGAAAGTTACCTGATTCCCACGAACGTGGGAATTTGTCCCAGATGAACTCCTCTTGTCTTCTCTTCTTTATTCTCTTGTTCATCCTCCAAGTTGCTCCCTCTTATTTCCTACACAAAAATAATCAATTCTTACCTTCAATTAGCATCTAACACACAAGAAAAATACTAAAAATCAATCATAATGAAAACATACAAAATGAATCGTAAACTAGAACAATAAACAACAATTATCTATAAAACACATGCTAATTCCTATAAAAACATATCCTAATGCACACCTATCACTCACCCTATTATCTTTCCACTCCTCAGGTGTATAAATAGTAGATCGATATTGAACCTTGTAAAAGCTTTATTTGACTCCAAGAATTTTTATCTTTTGTAACTAAGTTAGTTCAGAAACTTTTGGTACTTTAGAAGCATATCAAACATAACCATTCATGTTGAATTTTTAGATTATGCTACTGTTTTGACTCTTAATATGTAATTGAACTTATGTATAAACACTGTGTTGATTGAAAAATGAAATTCTATTTTGTTTGAGAAATGGCAGTAAGAGGTGAAAAATTTCTCTTTGTATACGTGTAGAATTTTCTTCTTTGTTGGGTTGTAATTGGTGTTTGGAAATGAAATGGTATATTGTTGTAAGGTTTTTGGATAAATTCTTATTAAGTAAATTTTTGGGTTGGGAGTCTGTTCTATTAATGTATTATATGTATGAATTGTGTTTATTGGATTTAGAACTTTTGTTTTTGTATGAATGTACATTGACAAATGAGAGAAAAAGGGGATAAAAATGTGTTCTTAATCTTTAATGAATAAACTATATTGATATAGGAAAAATTAGGTAAAAATGTCTTTATGAAAGTTGTAGGGTCTTTCTCTTAGCTTTCTAACAACATAAAGTTTATAATTTTTAGACTTCGTAATTGAAAGTTATGAAGACTAGAAGTGGATGTGCAAAAATTACACTGTTCATCGAATTGCACGATCGGGCATGACCGCGACTTCCAGCTCTCACGGCCGTGACAATTTTCATTTTTTATTTTTATTTGTTTGTGTAATTTTTTTACACTCAACCGTGAATTATGTTTATTTTATCTATTTTTATTTTTACAATTATTTTCTAAAATTCTCCAATTTCAGAGCCTTTTTGCCACGAAATAAGAATCGAGACCCAGGGCTAACATTTCTTAACTATCAATTCTTGTCTTTAAGAGTGATAAATTATTATTTTTAAAGCACTACAATAAGAACATTTTTCAAGTGTAAATAATACAAGAAAAATTGGTTTTCGCGAAGGAAAGTATAAGTAGAAAATAAAGTTTTTCCATTGGCAAGCCAATTTGGTGACAGAAATTACCGATAAAACGAGTCGTTAGAGAAGTGACCGTAGGTATAATGTAGTGGTAGATATTACTATTCTGTCCCTAAATTTTTGACGGAACATTTCAAATCTGTTGCAAAATTTAGAGACGAAATTTTGGAATTCCGTTGCTAAATTTGGGAACAGAATACTATAATTCTGTTAGTAAGTCTAGCAACGAACAAAGTTTTGCAAATCAATCGGAATATTTAGTGATCAAATGTTTTTGTTCGTTGGTAAATTTACTGACAGAATATTATTATTCTATCGTCATTGCATTGGTAATGTTAACGAAGGATAAAGTTTTGCAAATGCATCGAAATATTTAGGGACTGAAAGATTTTTTTTTGTTGGTAAATTTACCGATAAAATTAGATATTTAGTTGGTAAATTTAGGTACTAAATTTATCAACTGAAATGGTCATTGTGTCGGTAAATGTACCTGAATGCTTTATTATTGCCTTCTCGAGTTTTCTATTGATAATTTTATAATTTTTTTCTACATTTATCTTCTCTAAATAGTAGGTTGATTGATAATATAAAGTAAAAATCATCCTTATTGATAATAAAAAATTATTATCTACCACAATAAGTATCTTGAAAATAATTGTAAATTAAGAATTCAAACAAAATGACTTCAGAGTAGTAAAACATCTACATTTACTTATCCATCTAAGCTATATTGGTGAAGGCAGATTCTCTAACTATTGCCATGAGGCGTTGCTCCTCTCTTTCAACTCATCCACCTTATTACAGAGGTAGGATATGTAGTCCATCAGCCTCTCTACTGTGCTTTCAAACTGAATGACTCTTTGATCATTGGATGTAAACCGCCTACTAGATGCAGCTATACTGGATGTGAAGGATTGTGAATAGCACGTGTTTGCAAATGAACCTAAGATAAAGATCTTTCCACGACAGTTCCTACCACCTATTACGTCAAGATATGTTTGACTCTCATCAACAATTCAAGAGTCTTAAGACTGTCGCTGAATGTTTTCTTGTATTTGATCCTATCGTTATAATTGTTAATGTTAATAAATGATAAATTTTAAGAATTAATATTAAAGTATAAATTTTACATACATTAAGTTCTCTGCATCGGGTGTTGACGAAGGTCACACCATCATGCTTCTTGGTGTGGGTGTAAAAAGAGCTGACGTAGTGTAGGCTTTCTACCCATAGACTTTTCTTTCATCAGAAAAAAAGTGTTATAAGTGAACTACAATTTACAAAAATTTCGGTAGAGTTTCCTCTATTTTTATGATATTTACCCCTTATTGAACAAAAACATTTACTTAACAACACAACCATTAATGGCACCAGACATTTATAACATTATCATTTTCGATAATACACTTATATTTTTGTTCTAACTTTCATACATCAAAGTAAAAAAATTAGAATATAAGTGTAAAGTTTAGATACTTACAAGTTTCTTTATATGCTTTTGGTGAGTTATAGATTCTCTAGTGTGTACAGGTAAACTCTCTCCCTCTGATCTTCCACGCACTTTTGTAAAATTGCGCTCAGAAAAGGACATTGCCTCAAATGATGTCCAATACTGTTGCCAACAACTCCAAATTTCTTCATATATATAAGGAGGTCGTACACCATTCTTGTGTATCAAACCAAAAAAGTCTTTACAATGTGTACGAGCTTGCCTCTCCTATAATTTATAAATTACAGCATCAATTTTGGGTTCCAAAAAAATTCTTTCTGAAAAAAGAAAAAATACTATAAGTACTTATAAACTACAATATTTGTCTAATTAATGTACAAAATTAGATAAAATAAAATATAAAAGAATATATTTTTGTACCCCAAATTCCTGATAATAAAAATCCTTTGTCGCCTGAGAGATATTCTTCCATATATAACCCTCAAGATCTATCTTTTCCTTAAACTTGGATGACATATTTCTGGAGTATGTTCCAGACGGAACCAACCTAATATATAAGCTTTTTTAGATCATTTTGAAATTAAAACCTATAACTTCAGTATAAACCTTTGGTTTTATCAAATAATTACAAAATTTTTAGAATTTCACGCACAGATTGTTGACAATTGTGATGTAAGTTGTTTCATCAACTACCTTATCTATAGGTTGGAGGACTCCTGCTTCATTCACAACATTCACCCCTAATATCTCTATCGGTATAGGAGTGTTGGATGGTGTAGGGGTGGTGGATGGTATACCAGGGCTATTGAATAGTGTAACATCAGGTACAGAAGGTGACAGTATAGGGATTGTAGGTCGAGAAGCTAATGCCTCGTTTGGGCCTGCACTAGCATGTCCAAATGGTGATAGCCTAACCATTGGTCATATTATTATTTGTTTTCTTTTTTGTGGCATATTTTTAACCTAAAATTCACATTTTATTGAATATTCAAATAATAGAACAATGTAAATTAATAGAAATAACATTATATTGTTGATGCAATAATAGATTTATTCATATAATATTCTATTACGAACACAAATTAATCGCTATTATCACTTAATTGTAAATCAAAAATCATCATCATCTTCTTTTTCTGAAGAATTAAAATCAAACTCAAGTTCCTCTTCAGATCTCTCGTCCTCCTCATCCTCTCTAGATAAAATTTTAACATACTGACTATTTGGATCGCTCAAAGGTTCATTCTCATCATATGTTACATATGCATTTATTTTATAAACATCTAACTAAAACGTTTCACTTTCAATTCTCTTATTTTCTCCTTTTCTATGTAATTCAAAAACACCTCTAGGTTTTATTTTACAAAAGGCCAACCAATATGACTTATCTCGTCGTAAGTTGAAAAAAGGGACATAATACACCTGGATAGCTTACATCACCAACACAAAAGGTTCAAATTGTCTAAATGTTCGTCGCTGGTTGATTTCACCTAAATTGTATCAATTGTGTACTTTTGCACCAACATTATGAGTTGGATCAAACAAGTCACACTTAAATATCAAACAAGTCACACTTGAAATTGGTAATGCATGGTACTCAATTTCAAGTATCTCAATAAATAGTAATCCATTAATTATCCCCTTATACAAAGCCCCTATTTACTGTTACCATGCTATGACTATGATATTTTATATGAAATTTATATCCATTAAAAAATACACCAGATATGATTTAATAGTTCGCAAAAGTCCTTTCACAAGATCACATATGAAAATTTTCTCTTTTGGATTTTTTGAGGCCTACGTAAAGAAAAAATTATCATATTAAATAGTATAATGTCATTAAACACTTTGATATGATAATTCAACCATTTTAATAACTGTAAGTGAAAAATCTACATATTTCTTGAGCTATTGAGAAAAGTGTCTTTTATCTTCTCTATTGATATCATCTTGTGCTTTTCGGGCATTGATCATCCATATATTCTTCCAGGATATGTGAAAATAGATAAGTTACCATCAACATCACTTGTTTCTCCCCTATCATCATTACAAGGAATATTTCTGTTGGAACCCGTTTCTGGAGCCCAACATCGGAAATGGAATCATGAAGCTTGAGCGTGAGGGGAGGCTTAGAAATTGAAAAAGTAGAAGAAAAAGAAACTTTATGAAGAAAAGAGGTACTGCCGTGGTGAACATATATTTCGTCGTGGCGAACATATGGGGAAAAATATCTTGACCCTTCGAGAATTTTACGCTGCAGCAAGTGATTTAATTTTTGCCCCGGTAACCCTAAAATTTTATTTTCATCGCGGCGACCTTTTGGTCTCGCCGCAGCGAACTCACCACATACCACACCAACAAAAGTAAAAAGCTTCAGGTCAATTTCACCGCGATGAACTCTTGTCCTCGCCGCGGCGAAAACTCCTGAAGCAGATCCCAAAACCTCTTGCAACCTACCTTACTTAATACAAACATAAATCTTTTCAACCACCCTTATTCATTCAATTCCAAGGACAAAATACATAAACATAAACACCAACTACTTCCCAAAGCCTCAAACTCATTTGAACATCATATGCAATGTGAAAACTTAAAAGTGGTCATAATAACCCAAGATACAATGCATTCATATTAATAGGCAAAAGTCTTTACAAAGTTTTAATGACATTTCAAGCCACAATACATCAATTGAGTTTGAGAACCAAAATACAAAATACACTTGAACTAGTAAAACTTGAAATGCGGATAAAGCCTTGAATTTCCAAAAATCTAACTTAAAAATACAAAAGAATGTCAATTCGGAGTGATGTCGTAATAATTGGCCTACTCGATCTCTTACTCATCACCTGAATAGGGGGAGGAGAATAGGGGTGAGCTTAAAGCTCGTGGGAAGCAATTTTATAACCAGTAACAAGCAAAACCATTGAAAATTTATTTTCCATTGTAACAAAATTTGCATTGAGTCACAAAGCATATTTTTCTCAAATTCTCAACCAACTTTTCAATAATGTAAATCAGGTTTGCATCACTCTTATCAATGTATCATGAGCACATATGCACATCAAAATGGTCTGGAAGGTCCATAAACTGAACAAGCCAACACATTTCCATATAATGGTCCTATGAAGTCGTGAGCAGAACAAACTAGCACAATCCCACTTAGTTATTTTGTGTAGTCGTAAACATGAGGGAGTCCATAAAGGAGCTCCATGCCACTAGCGGGCAGGAAGGAGAAACCTTTAGTCGAAGTGCACTTGCAACAGAATGGACTAAACCAAACCCACATAACATGTATTTCATAATTTTGTAAACTTGGTGCCTAAAATGGAAAATTTTCGAAACTTGATCTTTTTCAAACATAACATCTTTTCAAAAATCATTTTCATGTTCTTGTCATAAATCATCAGCACAATAAGCTCATACCAAACACATAACACTTTTTCAAAGAATTTAAAGAGTTATAAAACATGTTCATGAAGTAGTTGAAATCGTTTATTTCCATCATTTGAAAGAACACATTAATGGCCTATTACTTAATCATAAAATTGTAACCCACATTGAAATCCTTGCTTGTTACTTGATAAAATGTGCCCTTCCTCTTGTTCCTCTTGCCTCACTTACGTCACTTGATTTCCTTAAACAATAACTAAAATTCCATTCAATTCGGTTCAAAAATTAGAAAGTTACACCTAAATAATTTCGGACTATCCTTATGCATGAAACAAAATTCTATGCTTGACTTCCATCCAAAAATTGAGATTTTTAGAGATTGAATTTAGAATTTATTCCTTAACACAATTTATATTCCTATGTCTCTAGTTTACACCAAATCAAAAATCATCTTATTTGGGCATCTACATAAAATGTTAAAAACCAAAATATGTCTTTGCAGGAAAAATGGAGTTCGCCGCGACGACTTCTCTAGAAACTCACTCCGAAGACCCTTTTTGTTACATTTTCCATCTTTTCACTTCCCCCTTTCATATGTAACCCATATTAACACTAACCCATATTTCTACTTCATTTTCAACCCAAAATCATTCTCAAACCAATTCATAACTACTATTGATCATTAACCAAATAGTAAAACATTAACTCATACCATTCATCAACAACTTCCTACCCACATTTAACCATCTTTTCACTTCTAACTAACCTTAACTATGCTTCATCCAACAATCAAGAAAGGTTAATGCTTATACTTACTTGTTTTAGCCTCAAAGTCTTCAAGTTCTTCAAGATATCCTAAAAACCTTAGCTTTTCTCTTCTCTTCCCCTCTTCCACGATTCCTTCTTCAATTTACAACAAGACAACAACTTCTTTTCTTTTTTATACCCTTAATGATCATCAAATGTCCATTATGCCCTTTCATGTAATGCCTTAGCCTTCTAACCTTAAGTGATCTTCTAATTTTGCCCTTATACATTCTTACTTCTTCAATTTAATTTACACCATGCTATACTCTAACTTAATCTTAATTTCTCCATTTAATACTTGCAATTCCATCAATCTAAGCTATAAATCTTCCAATCATTGACATGCTAATTAAACTCCAAACAAAATAATTTATATTCCAAGACCACAAAATTAAATCAATTTATGCTTAATAAAATAAAAAATGTTGGGATAGGGGCCCAACATTTCTCCCCCTCTTAAGAGAATTTCGTCTTCGAAATTATTACCTGAGTCATCGAAAAGTTGTGAATCCTTCTATTTCATGGCTTCTAATGGCTCCCACATGGCCTCTTCCACCGAATGGTTTCTCCACAGGACTTTGACTAGCTGAACCGTCTTGTTCCTGAGAACCTTCTCCTTGGTGCCCAAAATCTCTACTGGAATCTCCTTATAACTCAAATCATCTCTCAACTGAACCTCGGTGGTCTGAATGATGTAAGAAGGATCCGACCTATACCTCCTCATCATGGACACGTGAAAAACATCATGTATTTGGGACAATTCTGAGGGAAATGCTAACCTATAAGCTAGCGGTCTAATCCTCTCAAGAATTTCATAGGGACCCACATATCTCAGACTCAACTTGCCTTTCTTGCCAAATCTCATGACTCCTTTCCAAGGAGACATCTTAAGAAACTTTTTCTCACTAACTTCATACTCCATCTCCTTTTGGTGTGCATCAGTGTAACTTTTCATCCTATCCTATGCAGCTTTAAGCCGTTGCTTAACCAAATTGATCTTGTCAACTGTCATCTGGAGTAACTCTGGTCTGATCAGTTTCCTTTCTTCTTCTTCATCCCAGCATATCGGAGTTCTACATCTCCTTCCGTACAGTGCTTCATAAGGAGCTATTTGAATGCTCGAATGGTACAAGTTATTGTAAGCAAATTAGACTAATGGCAAATGCTCATCCCAAGCTCCTTTAAAATCCATCACACATGCCCTGAGCATTCCCTCAAATGTCTGAATCATCCTCTCAGATTGACCATCTATCTGGGGATAAAAAGCCGTACTGAAATTTAACTTAGTTCCCATAGCCTCTTCTAAGCTTCCCCAAAATCTCGAAGTGAATCGAGGATCTCTATCGGAAGCTATAGAATCTAGAATCCCATGTAATCTCACTATCCCATTAATATACTTATTTGCTAACACATACAGAGAATCGGTCTGTTTAATTGCCAAAAAATGGGCTGACTTCGTCAAACGATCTACAATAACTCATATGGCATCATGCTTCCTACTGGTCTTGGGCAAACCTATCAAAAAGTCCATAGTAACTCTTTGCCACTTCCACTCAGGAATGGACAATGGCTTTAACTTTCCAGAAGGTGCCTGGTGTTCAGCCTTGGCTTGCTGACACACTAGACACTTACTTGCATACTCTACTACATCCCTCTTCATGCCTTTCCACCAAAAATATTCTCTCAAATCTCTGCACATCCTGGTGCTGCCTAGGTGCATAGCATAAGGCGCATTATGTGTCTCATCTAGTATCTCATCCAGTATCTCATCCTTCACCTCCTTAACATTTGGAATACAAAGTCTATTTTTGACAATCATGAGTCAATCATCCCTCACTACCACTTCAGATTTCATGCCCTTCTGAATTTCTTCACAAAGCTTGCTTAATTCTGCATCCTGTGTCTGTAACTCCCTAACCTTCTCCCTGAGTATCGGTCTTACTCTGAAGTTAGCAAGAATGCAATTTGGTTCCTCCTGTTTCAAGCTTATCTTAATCTTATCCATTTCTTCCAATAAAGGCAGATAAACTGTCTGAACATGGGCTATTGAGGATTTCCTATTCAAAGCATCCGCCACTACATTTGCCTTTCCTGGTTGATACTCAATCAATAAATCATAATCCTGAGCAACTCAATCCACGTTCTCTGCCACAAATTAAGTTCTTTCTGACTCAATAGATACTTGAGACTTTTGTGATCTATAAAAATCCTCGTCTGAACCCTATATAAATAATGTCTCCAAATTTTCAAGGCAAAAATCAATGCTATCAATTCTAGATCATTGGTCAGATAATTCAGTTCATAAGGCTTTAGCTGCTGCGAAGCATAAGCTATCACCCTGTCTTCCTACATCAACACACAACCTAAACCCTTTCTTGAAGCATCACTGTCACTGTATAACCCTCCTCTCCTATAGGCAAATTCAGAATTGGAGCACTTGTCAATCTGTGCTTAAGCTGCTTAAAGCTTTTTTGACATTCATCACTCCAGATAAACTTTTGATTCTTCCTCAATAACTTAGTCATCGGAGCAGTTATCATAGAAAATCCTTCCACAAAGCTCCTATAATAACCTGCCAGACCCAGAAAACTCCTCACCTCTGTCACTGTCTTGGGTGCATGCCAATTCACCACTGCTTCAATCTTCCTTGGATCCATATGTACCCCATCTTTCGAAATCACATATCTAAGGAATAATACCTCATGAAGCCAAAACTCACACTTGCTGAACTTAGCATGTTCGCCCCTGAAATTTTTCGTTAAATTAAGCATAATAGTTTATAGAATAAGCATGATATTTGAATTTTTTTTCCTTAGAATAATTTTTGGGATCATGATAGAATCGTTTTTGGTGATTAATTATTTATTACAATGTGAGTAAAATTTCATTTCGCTAGTTAGTGAAATAAATGCATAAGAATGAATTGAGGGTACTTTTGGCATGTAACTTAAGTATCAAAAGAGCCTAAACTTAAAAGGAAGGGTAAAGTGGACTTTTAGGACTCATTAAGGGTACATTGGGAAAAGGAATTATTTTCTTGTTATCTTAGAAGAGGGGAAAACAGGAATGGGATAGAAAAGAAGAGAAAGAAAAGAAGAAGAGAGGTTTTGAAGAAGAGTGAAAAGAACAGAGCTTTTAACTAGGTCCCAACTTTTCTAAGGCTTAAAAAGAGAATCTGAGGTTACTAAAGAAGGGAAGAAGAAAGAGGAAGGAAAGAGCTTTCTTTAAAGCCAAGAATCTCATTATTTGGTGAGGACTCAAGGTAAGTCGTTTATTTAATCTCTTGGAGTTTTGAAACGTTTTGGTTCAAAGAGCTTAAGAAATATGTGGGTTAAGTATTCTAGAATCCATTTCAGTGAATGTGCATTATGGGTT
>JANZXR010000172.1:15033746-15049251 GCA_027575705.1 Erythroxylum echinodendron
CAGGCCAGGCTGGCCTGTGGCCCAACTTGAGCGAACCATGGTCTGGCCGATTTTTTCCAAAATGACATTGTTTTTAAATTTTTTTACTTCAAAATAATTGGCAGGTCGTTGCCCGGTCAGACCGCGGGCGCCCACTGACATGCCTAATGAACAACCATCTCTTAATGAACAATTCAACTTAATCAAACTCATTAAGCATAATTAAACATTTTATTATAATAATATTCTAGAATATTTTTGTTTTATAAACCTAAAGTTTTTATGCTTATAGTGCATAAATCATAATTCTCCTTTTATCCTTTCATACAACCCCTAATATTAAATCTATATTATTCTGGCATAAACTTAATAATTAAGAATAATGAAAATAAATTCAACCAACAAACTAACAAATCATGCATTAATAATTAGAGATCCATTCCAAGCTACATCCCTAACCTAACTTACGATTTAGATACTAAACATAATGAAAGTAAAGCAAAAAAACATCTTAACATAAAGAAAGTAAGGGGAAAAAGGAACTAAAAGAGTTTTCACAGTCTCTTTTAATCTTTCTCTAAATCCTTCCTTGTCGTGAAGAAACCTAAAAGTAAAATTATTAAAAAAAACTTATAAGATTATCTATAAGCTAGGGTGACTTAAAAGATTCTAAGGTGTTGAAACTTATAATTTTATGTTTCTCCAAAGTGCATGTTATAGGAACTGATGCATGTTAGGCTTCCTAATCGCTACCAATTCTATTTTAGAAGTTAAGTGCGATATAACGAGTCTAAGATTGGTTTCACTTTATGCTTGGAACCAATTTATTTTGGATAACTATGGCCAACATGCCTCAAATATGAACCATTGTTTATCACGTGTTAGATCATTACTCCTATTTTCCCTAAGTTTTTAACATCTTTAAGTCATAATTGATTTCCAATATCTTCTACAAAATTGTTGCAATTCAAGTTAGCACTCAAAGACTATAAAATTACCTTGATCAGATAACTATGGAGAAAGTTACACCCAAATATGTGATCTGTTCTAAAGATCATCACCTATAAGATAATGAACCAAATTTAGGAAATCATCATATAATTTTATGTAAAACAAACTATCTAGATTCTAAATAGCAACTAACTTATCACCTAAAAATATGCAAAATATGGAACTATCATCTAACAAGGTAGAATTTGACATTTAAAATGCTTGAGTCTATAATTAATTATATTGATGTATTTATCAAGTGAAAGAAATAAGAAATTTAATAGACTTGTTTGTCAACACATGATCAAAGAGAGTTGAAAAAAGAAATTTGCGAGACGTTGAAGGTGTTTAATATTGTTACTGAGTTATTTTCTAGCACAAAATATCTAACTTCTTACTTGCTAACATGAATAAAATGAAGTTAGCATTATCTAAATAGGTCATTTCTTCTAATAAAACGATTCAAATAGTGGTACACAAGATAACGAGAAATTTTGAAAATTATTAAAATGAGATTGGTTACATCAGTTATTATTGTTCTGGATCTAAAGTACAAGCTGATTACATTTGAATATTATTTTCAATAGTTATACAGTGACTGAGTTTTAGAACATATGATATATTAGACTTTTGTACTATAATTTTTTTAATCATTACTAATCAAGAATGAATAAAGAGTTGAATTATAATAGTTCAGCACCAACTTCAACTTTTATTAGTACATCCTCATTAAGTAAGAAAGATATTAATTTGGGTTTTAGTTAAAAGAATTCATTAAAAAAAGGGTTAGGATTTCACATAGCAGAGAAAAGTTAGGCAACTTTTTGGAAGCTAATAATTTTAGAAGAAGGGATGAAAATTTTGATATATTAATGTGGTGGAAGTTGAATGATTAATGAGATATAAGTTCAATATTCGGTTATTCAAACAACTGCATGAAATTTTTTAGATATCCGAATATCCATAGTTATTTGTTTAGTCTATTTTTAGTACTAGCAATTAGATAGTGAGTTCTCATCGTAGTCAATTTCATTCAAAAACTTTATTAGCCTTTATGTGTGCCAGAATTATGTTCTAAAATATTCAAAGTAAACTACATACTTTATATTATGTTTCTTTTACGTTTATAAATTTAATAGTCTTTAATCATATGATTTCATATTTTCTATAGTGACAAACATAAACAATATGAATAGTGAGGAGGTCATTCATCAAAATGAAAGTCTATTGGAAGAAATGATTGACGAAGAAAGTATATATTCGTTTAGTTAATTTGTTGCATAACTAGGCATGATTTAGATAATGAATTTTTAAAATGTCAAGGAAATTGTATGTGAAGTATTAACAATTTTGATTAATAAAAGAATAATAATTGTAAATGGCATTATGCCTTCCAATAAAATATGTAAGTTTAAGTAAAATTGGTTATTAATTGTTACATATTAGTAAGTGGATTGTCCTTGTAATTTAACAAAGAAAAGTAGACATGCAATGTCATTTTAAATAATATATAAATTGACAATATTTCGTCCAAACATAGGTATGGGTTACAACACTCTTGTATTCAATATCTAGACATGAATATGAATTATAATATGCTTATGTTCAAAAATGTGCTTAATATTGTAATTTAAACTTTTGTATCCAAACACAAACACTAAATGCAACATGTTCATATTGGAAACTATGCTCAATTCACTTGAGTATTTTTATAAATCAGATATTTTTGGCCTATTCAAAACAGATCATCCTTTCTTATGGCTCATTGACATGAATAGGGTATGATTATTGATATAGTTCCCTATATCTGATAGGATAATAATCAATTATATTAATCATAAGGATGTAGAACAAATTTATAAAAGTGATATAGAAAAAAATGCTCCTCTTAAGCGGACTTTGGCATCTAATGTCTTGCACTATGTTAAGGTTTTAAAGATAAGCAAGCATATTGATAACATGTTCAAAATATTTCATATACTTTTGTGAAAAACATCTCAACTAATTATAGTTTTGTTTTAATTTGTTTTTATCTTATACATATTTCTTCTTATCTTCAGTTGTGTATAAATTATTTTACTCCTTCACAAATAAGTAAGACAACAAACAATCTCAGTTTACATAATTTATTATGGTATTAGAGCCCATGTCTAGTTCAATACATTAGCTTTTTTTTATAACACCACTCATTTATCACAAACATGAAAGACTATATTTTCAACACAAACACACCACACTGGAAATTTTGACATCAAAACTAAGAAAATATACATAATGGTTGACCACAGTTAACCTACTCAACCATCCAATCAGATTCAAAAAATTTTAACCACACAAATAGACTCCTCCAATTAACTCATATGACACAATCAAGTTTATGCAATCCTTATTACCTTTAACCTAATAGGATATATCAGTGGTAGTAATCTCTCCCCAGCTACTAATTAGTCATCTCTAGACTTTGTTAAATGGTAGAAACTTGATATGCTCATGTATTGCTTCATCACTACTTTTCTGTCCAATTACACTTGGTCATCACGCTGCTTGGGACCTCTGGGTTAGGCATGAAAATCATTTCATATAGAAGACCAACTCCCAATGCTTATTACTCTAATGGCAACTCCACACCTTAAAGAAATGATCTACATCTATCTCTAACAATCTCTCCCTTATCTCTATTACAGTTGCTAAACTTATTACTATTGGTGACAACATTTCCAAAGATGATGTTGTCTTCTTCACGTTGAATGGTTTACCCCTATATTATGTTCGAACTTCCATCACCTTCACTGATCTTCAATCGAAATTGCTTACTCTCGAACAACATCTCCTCGTATACCACTCTCTTGTACCACTTAACACGACTCTCACAACCTCTCACACTGTTGGACGTCCATCTCACCTATCTAGCAATTGGGGCAACTCTAGAGGAAGAAGAGAACAATAGTCTTCTTACTCATTTGACCCTAATTTGGGTTTCTTCTTTGGCAAACTAAATACTAGGCCTTTTTTCTCTTCTCAGTCACATGGCCCAACTCCTTATTTAACCTAAACCATACTTTCATTCACTAGCCAGCCCAAAACTATGCTTCCATATAAACCTATATACTAGTCCAAAATTCTAGTCCGACCCATATTTAACCCAACCAATCTTTTACCCAGAACAACTCCTATAATAACCTCAATGCCAAATTTGTTCGAAATTGGAGCATATTATTGCTCAGTGTCATTCTCATTATTTTAAATATTGAAATCATCCTTTTAAACATTCACTTAATTCCCAAAATCTCGCTATAGCGTTTAATGCCCTAAACATTTAACTTCCTCCTAAGTATTCACAATTTACCACCAGCATTGATGATGAATGGTTACCTGATATTGATGTTACTACTCATATGACATCAAATTCTCAACTTGTCATTTATGAAACATCATATAATGGTCAAAATCAAGTAAATGTCATTAATAGTCAAACACTTCCCATTTTTTTCACTGGTCATTTAACTTTTCCTTCCTCACTTTGTCCTTTTCATCTCTTAGATGTTTTAGTTGTTCCTTATCTTACTAATAATCATTACAGTAGTCAAATTTGCAAAACATAATTCTTGCATTATTGAATTGAACCCTTTTTGTTATATTATGAAGGACATTTAAACCAAGACACCATTACTCGCGGTTTCGATATACGATAATCTTTATTATTTAAAGATTCCTATCAACTTTAAAATCTTATTTCTTTCACTCTCACCCTTACTTCATGTAGTCTTTGGCATCAATGTCTTGGTCATCCTTGTTCAGATAATATTTCTAGGTTGTCTCATATTTTTCTACAAAATTCATTATAAAAAATGATTGATTCTCATGTCTTAAAAGGAAAAGTACTAAAATTTCATTTTGTTTATCATCTTGTGTCTTTACTAGTCCCCTACAAATTATTCACTGTGACACTTAGGACCTTTCCCCTCTCTTTCTATTTCTAGTTTTTGATATTTTATTTTTTTATTGATGATTTCAACCGTTATACCTAGATATAACAATAACAACACCCAATGAGAGTCCCAAAGAAATGTGGGATTTAAGGAGATCTAGTAACATACAGCTTTACCCTTACCAAGTTAAGAGGGTTTTTCTGAACCATTATACCTATATATTTCCCTTAACTCATAAATCTCAGGCTCTTTCTTGCTTCCAAACTTTCAAGACAATAGTTGAAAACTATTGAACTGAGGTGGGTTTCAATCAAGTTTTTAATGATAACAAAACATAATTACTACTAATAAGTTTAATGTCATAGATGAGAAGGAATATGAAAGCAAGATATCATTGTATAGAAGGATTATAAAAGAAAAGACGAAGTTTGCAATATTCAATATCAAGATCAATTCAGGAAGAAGATTAAGATATATCGAGGTTATTCTATGTATTATTTATTATAAGCTCATTCACAAAGACCCATTGAACTTTTTGTTTTTAATATAAAAGCCTTTTGTTCTTTCAAATAAAGTTTTGGGGAACATTTAGGGATGTTTAATTCATAATTGCATTAATCAAATTAGTTTTAAGCATTTGAAGGTGTTAAAATAATATTTTGTGGTGATCAGTTGACCTATATTTGTTAGTGACCAACCAATATAGGTTAAAGTTGTTTAATTTGATGTACCATGAGTTTGTTATAGCATTAGTTAATGTACTAGTTAACTAATGTATCATACTAGCTGACCAATATGCCTACTAGTCAGTCATTGTCCCAACATCTAATGAATCTAATGGTTTACCAGTATGCTAGACTAGTTGACTAGTGCATTAAATATAATCATGGTAATGGCTAGCTTTTATCTCTGACAACTATTTTCAGTCCCAAAATATTATAAATAGGTGTTTTCTCATTATTTTTAGATACAAGAAGCATTTGAGTGTCTTTTACACATATTTCAAAGTATTTTTTAATCACTAAAGCATTCATTGTCTCTTTTTAAATGCGTGAGCCTTTTGTGATTATCAAAGTATCCAAGCAAGCAATTTTGAGTTATAAGCTATTTTTAGGTTTTGTGATCACTGTAATAGATTTATCTAAAAGTGGTTTGGGTTCCTTTTCACCTTGAAGAAAGATTGAAAAGGATGTTCTTGTTTTCCAAAATAAAAGATTATATAAAGATTATTCTTCGCCTTGAAAGAAAAATTATAGTCAAAATCAAAGAAGAGCCTTAAGAGTGGACATAGGTGAGGATTATTTATCAAGCCACTATAAATCAGTATGTGTTTTTCTTCCCTTACTCTTTATTTTATTGTTTACAAACATAATTAAATTCATTTACTTTTATTTCATTCTTGCATTTGTGATGTTTTTTAGAAATTATTTTATAAGTTAGCATATTTAAATTAAAGTATTGAATTCACCCAATTATCTTCCCTTGGGTGCCATTAGGGAATGATAATTGGTATCAGAGTAGGTTTATAGGCTAGTATTTCAAATGAAATCCTATAGAAAAAGTCATAATGGCATAATTAGGAGCATCTTCATCATCCTTTAATCAAGAGGCTCAAAACATTAGTAGAGCCCCTTTCTTTAATGGAAATGACTACCTTTATTGGAAAGCAAGAATGAATTTTTTCTTGATGACCAAAAACTTTGATTATGGGAAGTTGTCTCAAATGTTCCATACATTCTTGCTAAACTTATGGATGATAGAAAAGTTCCCAAGTTGAAAGAGGAATGGGATCACTAAAACGAAAGATTAATACACTGAAATAGTAAAGTTGTCCACATTTTGTCTTAAAAATTAGGAGGAAATGAATCCAATAAAATATATATATGTGAACCGAATTACAAATTTTGACATACATTAGAAGTTACTAATGAAGGAACAAATCAAGTTAAGGAAAGCAAAGTTAGCATGTTAATTCAACAAAATGGATTGCTCTAAATAAAACATGATGAAAGCATTCCTACCATGTATATTAGATTTATTGATATTATTAATGCTATTAAGGATTTTGGAAAGACCTAAACTAAGTTAAATTGGTGAGGAAGTTATTTAGGACACTCTGAAAATATAGGAAGCTAAAGTGGGCCATATAAGAAGTTAAGGACCTAACAACTCTACCACTAGAAAAGGTTATTATATCTCTTATTACATACGAAGTGTGGATCTAAGAGACATGAAAAGAAATGATGCTTTCCAAGAAATAGAATTTAGCATTCAAAGTCTCATGGGACGAATCAAATGACAAGGAAGTGATGTCATCCAAAGAAAGTGATGAAGAAGATATTGCTTTAATCTCTAGAAAAATTAAACAATTCTTAAAGAAGAAATCCTCAAGAAGATAGACTACAAATTTGTAAGATAGATTTAAAAATAAAATAAAATAAAATTATTTGCTTTAAACGTATGAAACTCATACACGTGAAGTCTTAATACCATCTCCTTAAAGAAAGCAACAAACATGAAATAAATGACAAGAAGTAGAAGAGGGACAAAGGAAAAAAGAAAGCCTCCACTTACGATGATACAAGTGACTCCAAAGTGAACCTTCGAAAGGAGATGCAGTTCACAAGTGATTCATAGCAAAAGATGATGATGAGGTACTCTCTAACTCTATCATAGCAAAAGATGATGATGAGGTACTCTCTAATTCTAATTCATACAATAATGATAATACTGAAATTGATTTGACATATGATAAAGTTATTGAGATTCTTGAAATTATGAGCAAGAAAAAGAAAAGGCTACCTTTCGAGCTCAAATAAGTTCAAAAAATCTACATTGCATGTATTAGTGAAAATGATAAGATAAAGTGTTAATTGAATAACATCAAAGCTTTTAAAGATGTATCCATAAAGGATAATCTCGACTTAGAAGTTTTAACGCATAAGAATGAACAGATGAAGAAGGAAGTTGAATCTCTCAAAGACCTATTGTCTAAGTTTACTAAAGGAAGTGAGAAACTAGAGAATATGATAGGAGTTCAAAAGAGATCTAATAATAGGCATGGAAATGGATATAGTCATGAGAATGCTTCCAACACTTTACATAGTAAAGAACCAAGGCCTAGAATACAAATGAACATCAAGCATCCACATTTAGGCAGACACACGACACATCAATTAGGGCTTACATTAAAAGGAAACCCCATGCTTTCATGTACACAATTTGGATCGAGAATATGACAATCTTAAGGAAAGAATAGGCAAAACTTTTCTACTAAAACACATAATAAATTGAAATCTCACTTATAACATATTAGGCCTTACATCAAGCATAATTCTAACATATGTTCACACTTCACACAAGCATCATTACAATAGAAGAAACATACCTCATATATATAAGTATCCTAGCATTTTTCATTATCTAAAGAGAGCATTAAAATTACTTGCATAAAGAAGAAGTTTCTATGATTCATATTCATACAGAAGAATAAGGAATACATTCATACATAAAAGTTATAATGATCATCATTATCCTACTAAATCATACAACATGGTATGTTACTTTTGCAATAAATATGGGCACATTGACAATTTGTGCTTCTTAAAATAAAGGGTGATGAATAAATCCTCAACATGTGGGTTAAAAAGAAGAAGGAGACTAACAACTAAGGACCCAAGCTCATTTGGGTACCTAAAACATGTTAATTGGTTTATTTTGTGTTCAAGGCATATAGCTGGAGTTGTATCCCAATTTTCAACTCTCAGAGAAAAAGATGGAGGATTTGTCACTTTCGAAGATAATGCCAAGGGTAAGATAATTGACATCATCAAGTATGTAAGAAAGATCACATAATTATTAATAATGTACTTTTAGTTGATGGATTGAAGTATAACTTGTTAAGTATAAGCCAAATATGCAACAAAGGCTACAAAGTATACTTTGAAGGGAGATCATACATTGTATCCAGAGTAGTTGATAATAGCATTACATTTTTAGGGGGAAAAAAGAAGGAAACATATATACAATTAATCTTGGTGATTTCTCTAACCAAGATATAAACTATCTAATGTCCATTAGTAAAGAAGTATAGATTTAGCATAGGAGACTTAGGCATCTAAACATGACCCTCATATCCAACCTCCACTCTAAAAAACTTATAAATGGGCTCCCTAAGGTCCAACTTGAGAGAGACAAGATTTGTGGAGCTTGTCACCTAGGAAAACAAATCAAAAGCTTATTCAAAAGTAAAAATTCAATAACTTCCACTATACTTTTACAATTATTTCGTATGGATTTGTTTTGACTAACTAGAATTGCTCGTTTATGTGGCAAATTTTATGCTTTCATGATAGGTGATGATTTTAGTAAATTTGTTTAGTTCTTATTCTTTATAAACAAAGATGAATTACATAAGGCATTTGTCAATAAGGTACAAAATGAAAATGAAATTTCTATTCTTCTATTAGGAGTGACTATGAGAGGGAATTTGAAAATGAAAGGTTTGAAACATTTTTTTAAAGATAATGGTATCTTTCATAATTTTTCTTCACTAAGAACCCTAACCAAAATGAACTTATTAAAAGGAAAAATAGGACCTTAAAAGAAATGGCTAGAACCACGATCAATAAGTATATCTTCTTGAGAATTTTTTTTGCATATAGGAAATCTCCACTGTATGTCACATCTCAAATACAGTCTACATAAGACCCTTAGATAAAACCTCCTATGAACTTTGGCTTAGGAAGAAGCCAAAGATCAATTTCTTTAAAGTTTTTATTTATAAGTGCTATATTTTTAATACTAATGATAACTTGGGGAACTTTAATTTCAAATTAATGAAGGGATTTTCTTAGCTATTCCTTAACTAGAAAAATATATAGGACATTTAATAGGAAGAGCCTTACTATTGAAGAACCTAAATATGTTGTTTTAGATTAATGTAACCTTGTTATATCTAAGCAGGATCTTGAAGATGATAATATAGGTATGTCCAAAGAACCAGAGTCATTAGCCCTTGAAGGAAACAAAAGTGATCACCAATAAATCACTTATGAACGTATTATTGAACCAAGTAAGGGAAACAAGAGGGATGAGGAACTCCTAAAAGATTAGAAAATAAAAAAGAGCAATCCTTCTAATCAAATTTTTAGTGATGTTCAACAAGGGGTAATCACTAAATCTCATCTTAAAGATCTATCTCATATTTCTTTCATTTCTTAAGTTAAATCTAAGAGAATAGAAGAGGCCCTTAATGATGAAAGTTGAGTTCTTGACATGAATGAGAAGTTAAATCAATTTGAGTGGACTAAAGTGTGAACATTAGCACCTAGACCTAGTGATCACCAAACTATAGGTACCAAGTGGGTGTTTAAGAATAAATTAGACTATTTGAGTAGTATTGTGAGAAATAAAGCTAGAATCGTAACAAGGGTTACAATTAAAAAGAGGGTATAAACTTCAAAGAAACTTTTTCTTTAATGGATAGGCTAGAATACATCAGGCTCGTTCTTGCATTTGCATCATATATAAATTTCAAATTGTTTCAAATGGATGTTAAAAGTGCCTTTTAAATGGTTTCATTCAAGAAGAAGTTTATGATGACCAACCACTCGGTTTTCACAAACATGATGCACCCAACCATGTCTATAAACTTTTCAAAGCTTTAAATGGTTTAAAACAAGTCCCGGAGCTTGGTATGGAAAACTAAGTGTATTTCTTTTCAAGAATTAATTCTCTAAAGGTAGGATTGACACTAAAATTTTTATTGAAAAGCACAAGCATGATATCTTAGTCGTTTAAATTTTTGTTGATGATATTATTTTTTTACGCCACTAATAAGAATATGTGTAAAGAATTTTCCACATGTATGAGTGGAGTTTTCGAGACGAGATTGATGGGAGAACTTAATTTCTTTCTTAAACTCTAAATTAAGGAAATGAAGGAAGGTATCTTTATAAATCAATCAAAGTAAACTAAAGAACTACTCAAGCTCTTCGAAATGGATCAAATCAAACCATTAGAGACACTTAGGAGCATTATAACAAAATTGAACAAAGGTGAAGAGGGTAAGTAAGTGGATGTAAAGCACTATCTAGATATTATTTTTAGGTTAATTTATCTCATTGTAAGCAGCCTAATATCGTGTTTAGTGTTTTCCTATGTTCTAGATTTCAATCAAGCCTTAGAGAATAACATCAATTAGTTATTAAGTGTATCCTTAGATACTTATGTGGATCCATTTCATTAGGACTTTGGCACCTTAAACATATGTTCTTTAACTTAATTGGTTATTCAGATATGTATTTTTTTTTGGTAGCCTTTTAGATAGAAAGAGCACATCTGGTACTTATCAATTAAGAAACGTATTAATTTTTTAGTTTAGTAAGAAATAAAATTTGTTTACTTTAACTACAGCATAAGTCAAATACATAATGGTAGATAATTATTATGCTCAAATAATTTAGCTTAGATAACAGCTTAGAGATGATGGATTAGATGTCACTAAGATAATGATCAAGTGTGATAATAAAAGTTTCACTTGTCTCGTAAAGAACCTATTCAACATTTTAAGACAAAGCATATAGAAATTAAACATCATTTCTTTAGAGATCATATGCAAAATGGAAACGTTGATTTAGAATTCATTGATAAACTTTAACTTATAATTGAAGATAGATTTTATTCAATTATAAGATAACTAGGGATGATTGATGGAAATTCCCTTAGATTGTGTTTTTATGTTTCTATTATAAGTTAATTTATGTTTCTACACTTTAATTTGATGTTTAGAAATTTTAATATAAGTTTCTAGAACTTACTATAGTTAATTTTTCACTGAGAGTTTGCTCCCTATCTAACCGCATGACTATTCACACAACTAGTCCCACTAGTTGACCAGTGCTCCTCATTGGTTGACCAATACTACTAATTCTGGAATATCTTTTCTTCCCTGAGAGTTTGGAAGCATATACTGGTCGACCAAACATCCTAATTGGTTAGCAATTATCTCTAATTGGTTGACAAATATTAGTAATCCCTGAATTTCTTTTAATTGCCAACTTTGGTCGACTAACAATAAACATTAATCGACTAATATATCAACTTTCTTAAAACATAGATAGTCCTTTCCTTCTTTCTTACTGAATGCTTATAAATCTCTCCCCTTTCTACAAAATCCATTAAGACATTAGCCTCTACACCTGCTTTCAGTTTGAATGTCACTCAATTACAACTTCCTTAATCTTCTCATTAGCCTCTACACCTACTTTCACTTTGAATGTTACTCAATTACAACTTCCTTATTCTTCTTATATCCATTCCTTGCCATCTCCTTTTGAAATTGTCTAAAAAGTGCCACAATAACTCCCATCTCCTCCGACAATAGCTCCACTTCTCTAAAGACATTTAGGCATCCTCCCCACCTCTATTTAGCTCTCCAAAACTCCAAGGTGATTTATCCTTCCTCTTTCATGCTTAATTCACTCTCCCATTTTGAAGGTAAACCTTAGCATTCTCAAATTTGACGTTTTCTGAATTTTGAATTTCCTTGTTCAATTGATAGTTTCTTTAGCTTTTCATCTCGATTTCTAATACGTTTGTGCCTTCGTATGCATTAAATTTCATTAATTACACATTCAATTGCATCAATTTAGCATATAGCGTGAATTAGGGTTTCAGAATTAGGAATTGTCTAACCTTATGTGAATTATGATGAACTTTTTAAAATTGGAGTCCTCAGTTTAATTAATTAATGTTTTAAGTATTTTTGACTTATAATTGATTTGAATTATGCTTAATTTTGTTTGAAATTAATTTTGAAGATTTCCTATTTATGCATTACTTTTCATAATTAATGATTCCTTAGTTTAGTTTATGATTGATTTAAGCTTTTTGAATATGAATTGCCTCGTATTATGTTTGATTTTGTCTAAATTGAAATTTTTGATCATTTTTCCTAAATGATAATTGGGGATTTGTTATTTATGCATCAATTCTCAAAATTAAAAATTTGCTCATTCAATTAAATATTGTTTTAAGGTTTTTCAACTATGAATCACATTGAATTGCATCTACTTTTGTATGAATCAAGTCAAATTCAATTCAATTTATATGTCTTTTTGAAGTCAATTGAAAACATTTTTTGAGTTAGATCATTCATTTAAACTTTTACCTATTCATATTTATTTGTGAACATCTTTCACTTTTCATTTTTCATGGCACCTCTTGTAACATCCTACTACTATAGGGTACGTACCTAAGCGCTTAGGAACATAACCTACGATAATGGTATGCTGAAGCAATGGAAAAACTAACAGATATATGGCTTTAACCCGTATACTCGAAAGGCAATATCTTTTTTTTTCTTAAAACATTCGTCTATGTTTTGCACTGATAAGTTTGCACTGTTCTTCTCAACAATCATTTACAAACTCTACAGAGGTTCTAACAACATTACAAAATAGTAACAACTAGTTTCCTTCGGAAGTCAGCTGACTGACCTCTGAGCCATCTCTTAGTTCTCAGACACTCTATGTTCTAACTACACCTTAAGTCTCCTGTCTCGTACCTGAAAAGCCACGATGTAACTTTGATGAGTTTTGCAACTCAATGAGTGAACCATCATTGATGGATTCATCGGATGATACAAATATAACACATATATCACAGTTATTCAAGCAATAAGATAAGCATATATTCGTACTAGACATAACGGAAGAGCATTCATTTCAACTCGCATATCATTCAAACAGGATGCACGTAGTTGCATGGGATATGCATGAGACTCATATTCATTCTTAATATTGTGAATGAGATCCTTTTATAGACAGATACAGATGTTTTGGCCCGTAGGGCACATTCAGAATAGAATCACGGAGCATAGCTCTATGTGCAGAACACATATATCGCGGAGCAAAGCTCTACGCAGAAGCGCTTCTAACTGGAAACTCAGTCACAACGCCTTTATCTGAGCATGCATTTTATGGAATGTATCAAATCCTGAACAGATCACACACAAATCTCATACAAATGTTCAGATGATATTTTCACAACCATCAGACTTCAGTCCGGCATTCAGCTATCGCTGAGAATCAAATATCATTCAGAAATTCGTTTCAAATAGCCAATCAAACACTTCCAATACATGCCTGACTATTAAACTCCTCAGACCTCAGGTCCGGTATCTAGAAGCATCACACAAAACAGTTCAAGACACATAATCATATAATCCTAAGAATTCATCTACGTTGACTCACGGTGCGCTCCCAGAAGTTATTGCCTGGATGGTCTAGTAATGTCTGTCTGTCATCCGATACGTTCCTCTAAAATAAATAGAGCACATTCTTAAATACCATTTTTTGTATGAGCGTATCAAAATATTGAAGTACAGGAAATATGCACGATGCATGTTCAATGGCAACTCCCGGGTTTCCTCATCACTTCTCTCTCTCTCTTATCAGAACATATCGCAAAATTCTAACATCATGATTCAATTCTTGTTGGCCTCTTTTAGATCTCACACAAACTTAGGGGAGTGCAATGAATAGAAGTTTATTTACAAAAGGAGCATCCTTACAAACGATGTGCCTTTACGGAAGAAGATGAGTTACAGACGAAGGTGCGTTATAGAAGGAGATGACGTCACCTAGAGGAAGCTGATGTCATCACAGACAAAGTTTTCCTCTGAGCATAACTTTTTCTATAGAGATCGGATTCAATTTTTCTTTACTTGATTATAAAGAGGGAATCAAGATACACAACCTTCATGAAGACCTTAAAGGTCAATTCTATCTTCTGGAGGATCAAAAATAGGATAGAAGATATACAATGATAGTAACCCAGAAGAAGTTTAAGAACACAGACGATGTCTTTCTATTATCATAACTTTCTTTAGAGGAATCGGATCAAGATGTTCTTTATATGGTTTGAAAGAGTATTTCAAGATCTACAACTTTTGTGAAGACCTTAAAGGCCAATTATATTATTTAGAGGATCAAATTTGAGCTAAAATATGTTCTAGCCAAAATGAGACGATGCTGACGTTATGAGACGATTGCTGACATCATTCTGAGACGAAGCAAAATGAGACGGTCAAACTGAGACCCAAAAAGTCAAACTAAGATGATGAATAGTAACTGAGACGATAATGATGTCATTCTAAGATGATGCTGACATTATTCTGAGATGAAGCAAAATGAGACGGTCAAACTGAGAAGCAAAAAGTCAAACTAAGACGATGAACAGTAACTGAGATGATAATGACGTCATTCTAAGATGATGCTGACGTCATTTTGAGACGAAGAAAAATGAGACAGTCAAATTGAGATGTAAATAGTCAAACTAAGCTGATGAACAGTAACTTAGACGAACAGTAACTGATACGAATTCACGTACAGAGGAAGATGACGTCACCCAGAGGAAGATGATATCATCACAGAAGAAGCAATACAGAAGACGAAAGGAGCAGAACATATTATCTCTCGTGCCTATACGATTTCTACCCATCATTTCCATTGCTATTACAGTTCCAAACATGCAAGTGTCATCTATACTACTCCCTCAGCTCCAAAACACCAAACGATTCTAAGGAGCCAAAACTCACATAT
>JANZXR010000172.1:15049351-15064340 GCA_027575705.1 Erythroxylum echinodendron
ACTATTCATCTTCACTGACTCACCATTTGTCATAATGACAACCTGAAATGGAGCCTTCCTAACTTAAACAATATTATTCCCATGCTCCTCACGTGTACTATTTATCTCCACTCATTCACCATTTGTCATCATTACAATTTGTCATATTTACTCGGAAATGCCAAATGAATGTATATATATATATGGAATTGTATGCATGTGTCAACAGTATATCATAACTTATGTCTAATTTTTATTTAACTTAAGTCATATAAATGTCTGACATAATAGCCATATGTATAAGTGGCGGGATGTTACACCTCTTTTGGCATTACTTATCTATATTATGAAATATCGATTCTTACCTGAAATTTGTGATCTTGAGATTATAGAAGCACAATTGTTTTCTCTTGTAGGAGATCCTTCATACCTAGTCTTTATTTTATTACTAAAACTTTTGATTTGCCCTTAATTTTTTTCCTTCTCCTCCTATGCCTCCTAATGAGGATGAGTACTTTAATATTGATTCTCCTTAATTCCAAGATTATGTTTTCTGAAAACTATATGAAAATCATATTATCTCCCCTACTAGTTTAGATCAATTCAAGGATTATGGGCTTGTTTATTATTTCATTTATCAATGGTGGGAATCCCTTCTTACCAAGACTTATCATTCCTATTAATGTTAGGTTATTCTATACCAATCTTTATCCTAAGGTGATTTGTGGTGACACCTATATTTTCTCCAAAGTATATGGCGTTGAAATCCACCTTACTTATGATCTCATCAATGAGAATATTTGGTATTCTCATTCCTAAAAACCTTTCATATTATAGTTATCGAGTCAAATATAAAACTTGACCTTACTATGTACCCATTCGAATCAAAATCATCTTTGAGTTAGAATCCTATGCAGAGGTCTATAAGAAACCTGATGATGTTTGTGGACTTAATGCCATTTATTTTTTCCACCTTTTTTCATCAAGTATTATTATTTGTTTATCAGTGATCACTTATGATGACCTTTGGTTTCTCTCTAATCTTATACTACGAGAGAATCTTCATCTTGGTTTCTTTTTTCTACTCAATATAATCTATTTCAAAACATTCCATATGCCCTCATTCTTAGCCTCATCTCCCAACACTTTCATATTCCTCTTGTTGGCGATGAAATTAATTTTGATTTTTCTTTAATTCTACTACTATTAACCATATGGGATATTAATTGATTGATGGGAAAATGACCAGACCATATTAGCAATAGCATCTCTAGCCTTAATACCCATCCTCAAGCTATAAGACTTTACCATATGTTGATGGTCCTAATGAGCCTCTCTTGAGCCACATTATTAAGCTACCTGCAGTTGATGAGGCCACCACTTCTCCACCATGTCATCACTCCCCACTAGATGCTTAACTTGCAACCATTGAGTGACACCTCACCATATTGTGAGGAGAGATTGATTCTTTTCAACATATCACAATTAATCTCTTTAATGACTTGTATAGTTTAATTAAAATCATTTCCCCCTCCAACTAGTTAATTCTATTTTATATTTCCTAGGGGGAGTTTAGTGATATTAGAGGGAAGTGATACATTTCAAGGGAAGTACTTTTTATTTTGTATATTTTATGTTTTGTTTAAGTGATGAACAATTATATGAATATATATATATATATATATAGATATATAGATATATATATAAACACATATATATACATATTTCTTTGATAATGGATATGTTTGTTAAATCATGTTGTTCAATATTTAATTTATGATTTTGATATAGATCTAGGTCTCAAGGATGAGCTAATTATTATCTTGCTATAGGTTGCTATCTGTCTGATTAAATTTTCATATTACTTTCTAATATCATAAATATTTTGTCATCGTCCAAAAAGGGGAGATTATTGAAATAAGGGAGGTTTCGATCGAGGTTTTGATGATAAGAAAACATAAACATTACTAATAGGTTAATGTCATTGATGAGAAAGAATATAAGAATAAGTTATCGTTGTATCAAACAATTATGAAAGAAAAGATGAAGTTTACAATCGTCAATATTAAGATCAATTCAAGAAGAATATCAAGATACATCGAAGTTATTCTATATAACTCTTTCACCATGCATAAATCTTTCACTTCACTTCATCATATGAGTCTTTCTATTCACTAAAAGGCATTGAAGTTTTTGTTTTTATTATAAAAGTCTCTCAATCTCTTCAATAAAATTTTAGGGAACATTTTAGGATTTTAATTTATAATTGCATTAACCAAATTGAGTTTGAGCATTTGTAGGTGTTAAAATTATATTTTTAGGATGATTTGTCAATCAATATAGGATAAAGTTATTAAATTTGATGTATCGTGAGTTTACTATAACATTGGTTGATGTACTGGTCAACCAATTTGGCATATTAGTTGACCAATGTGCCATATTGGTTAATCAATGCACCTACTAGTCGATTAGTGTTCGAACATCTAGTGAATCTAAAGCTTTTAATGCTTATTGGTCGAATAGTGCATTGTAACAACTAGTTGTTAGCTCTAGAAACTATTTTAGGTTTCAAATAATATAAATATGTTTTTTACTTGCTTTAGTATCAAAAAGCATTTGAGTGTCTTTTAAACACATTTTAAAATATTTTTCAATTATCGGAGCAGTCATTATCTCATTTTGATTGTGTGACCCTTTTATGATTTATCCAAGTAAGCAATTTTAAGTTGTAAGCCATTTTTAGGGTTTTTGAATATTGTATTGGGTTTATCTAAAAATGGTTTGGGATTCCTTTTTACATTAAAGCAAGATTGAAAAGGAGGTTTCTCTTTGGCAAAATAAAAGATTATATAATGGTTATTCATCACCTTAAAAGAAGAACAATAGTCGAAATCCAAGACATGTTTTGTGAGTGAAGGTGATGATTGCTTACCGAGCCACTACCAATCAGTTTGCATTTCTCTTTCCTTATTGTTTACAAGACAATTAAATTCATTTACTTTTATTTCATTCTTGTACTTGTGATAATTTGAAGAAATTGTTTTATAAGTATACTTTAATCAGAATCTTGAATTTACCCACTTCACCCCCTTTTGGGTGCCATTAGGGAATAATAAAAATCTTTTTACACTACCATTAAAACATTTCAATGCAATGAAGCTTCTAAACTCATCAACGTTGCTTTTACTCACTTTCTAGTTTTTCATAGAATCACCTATCATATATCTTGCACTGATAATTAGCAATAAAATGGCCTTGCTGAATGAAAATTTTGTCACATAATTGACACTAATCTTACCCTTCTTCTTTATACCTCCCTTTCCAAACCTTTTTGGTATGAAGAATTTTTTACTATTGTTTACCCCATTAATTTCTTACCTACCCATGTCCTGCATCATAAATTCCCTCATAAGATCCTCTTTTTCACCCAACAATTTCTCTCACCTTCATATTTTGGGGTGAACATGTTTTTTGTTCTTAGATTGTTCTCGTTCTAACTAACTTTTACTACAATCTACACTGTGTGTCTTCAATGGTTATTCCTTATAATATAAGGGTTATCTTTGTTTTGATTCTTACATTTTTAAACTCTACATTTCTCGTCATGTTCACTTTAATGGGAATGCCTTTCCTTAAGCCATCTCTTTTCATCTTTCTTCTTCACCTCTTCTTCTACCGTTACATTACCTCTACTGTGTAACCTTTCTCCTTCCCTTTTTTCAACTCCTCCACCTCTCCCCACCTCTTCTTCCTCCTCCTCATCCTCTTGTCCACATTTTGTGATCACTCACACACATTATCACCCCTATGGATTACCCTTTCTAATTGCATCACTTACTCTACTATCACCCATAATCCTTCAATTCTTGATCCCACTTCCTTCATCCAAGCAAATAAATTTCCTTATTGGCGATAAGCAATGCTTGATGACTTTAATGCTCTCCTTTGCAATCACACCTGGACTCTTACTATCTCACTTCTAATTCCAACTGTAAATAGGTATTTTGTACCAAATGAAACCCAAATAGTATTACTAAATGTTAAAAAACTTACTTCATTGCCAAAAGGTATCATCAGGCTCAATTATACTTGTACCTTTAGTCTTTTTGACAAATCCAATATTATTTGCTATTAACTCTTATTCTCTCAAATAATTGGTCTATTTATCAGTTAGATGTAAATAATGTCTTCCTTAATTGTCATCTCCAAAAACCTGTGTTTACGTTATAGCCTCTTATTTTTATTGACACTAATAATCCCCCTTATGTTTGTCATATTCAAAAAGCTTTTTATGGTCTCAAACAAGCTCATCATGTTAGTTTTCATTACTCAAGTCAAAAACTTCATGAACTCCATTTTACTACTAACAAATCTTAACAGTTCCCTCGTTGTCCACTCTACTCTAACTCATACAACTTATGTCTGTCCATGTGGATGACATCTTGCCCATTGGTTATTCTCTCTCTTTCATCAATTCTCTTATTCATGATCTTAACACCGCTTTCTCCATTAAGGATCTTGGCCCTCTTCGTCACTTCCTTGTCATTGAAGCCATTGACACGTCAATTGAAATTTTACTTGCCCAAACTCAATTCACTAATGATCTTCTTCATCGTACAAGACTTGATACCTCCAAACTTACTATCACACCTCTCTCACCTTCCCTTCCCCTCTCCAAAAATCATGTTCATCCCCTTCTTGATCCTAATGACTATTGGAGCATTATTGGTGCTCTTTAATACCTTTTGTCTTACCTACTCTGACATCCAATTTGCTATCAACAAAGTTTCTTAATTCTTCCATTGCCTTTTTGATATTCATTGGACTACGTTTAAATAGATTATGTGATAACTTTGCTCGACTACCTCCTTTGGTCTTCACTTCACCTACACTAATTCTCTTGCCATCTAAATATGCTTTGATACTGACTAAGTTGGTTGTCCTCATAATCAATGCTTTACTTCTGGCTGCTGCATCTTCTTTTTTTTTTTTACCTAATTTCATTTCTTGGAATTTTAAAAGATAACCTATCATTTTCATATGTAATACTAAAGTTGAGTATTGAAGTATTGCCCTTACTATTGTTGAACTATGTTAAATCACGTCTCTCCTTGGTGAAATTAGGTCTTCTTTACTCAAGCCTACTTTGTGGTGTGACAATCTTGGGTCTATTTTTCTTACTGTAAAATTTGGTCTCTCATACTCGTACTAAGTATATTGAGATTGACATTCGTTTTATTTGATACGTGGTTGCTAATAAAGCTTTCTATGTCGATCATATTCCTTCTTCCAAACAACTTATTAATATTCTGACTAAAGCTTTATCTTCATCTGTATTACATTGACTTTAGAGCAACCTCACTATCTCTAACTCTCACAAGCCCGAGGGACGTTGATAACATGTGCAAAATATTTTCTATACCTTCATAGTAGACATCTTAAGGGATTATAGTTTTGTTTTGGTTTGTTTCTATTTTATGCATATTTCTTCTTGTCTTCAACTACTTATAAATCTATTTTACTCCTTCACAAAACGAAAACGAGTACAAGAATAAACAATCTCAGTTTACATTCCTTATCACGTATTTCACAATCATTATTCTCCACAAGTCTTCCAATCACCAGTACTCATTTATTATTGTTATTCAATGTCGTAAAAGCACACTGTTATCCTCTTTGAAAAAGTAAATAGGAATGATATGTGGATAAAAAGCTTTTCATGTTATAAACTTGGAAAGTATGACATCATTTATGGTTTGAAGAAGGCCCATTGGCAGAAAATCTTTGTTTCTTAAAAATTAATAAAAAAAGTCATTTTATGAAACCAACGTTGTAGGTCGGGTGTTTTAGTCCAATGTCCGAACCTTAACAGCTACCAGTGGTGCCAATTTGGCTGTTTCTCGTTGCCTCAATTTTGGTTTTAAACGGTGAAACCTGAACTTGGCTATGTACAGTGATTTTATCTGCTTAAATTTCGTTTTGTAATAAAAACATACCCAATATATTGGTTGAGAAATAGTAGCGATCTTTATAAGGCCCATACATTTATTGGCCAGCATAATCACTCCCAAACGGGTAAAAAAACAAAGAAGGGTATGATTGGTGTCAAGCACGCTGCCCAAAATTGTGAGAGAATCATATCAAATGAGTAAGGACGTATTGATTGGTTTGTGTTATTTTAATAATAAATTTAGAATATGATATTGTCTAATAAAGCCCTCAACTTTTAAGCTTTGCTTCTACTTAAAGCAATTGAATACAAATGGAATCTCTAGGGTATAAATAAAAAATTTAAAACTGTTAAAGCTATGTTAAACCTCAAGGTGAAGCACGTAATTTTGCAGTGCAAATACTATTTTTGGTTAAAGATAGAGTTTTGTTGGAGTTCCAAACAAGTTAAAGAAGCAAAACTTGCAATAATGGGCCCGGAATGATTTATGAATGAATTAAATGGGCCAGGGCCACTCTCAGTGGGAATATAATAAAGAGGTCGATTAGTGGGAAAAAAAAATTGTAATGGAAAAGCATGTATCACACACAAGACATGAGCTCATTGAGAGGCATCCGTGTGGTGACAAGTGCATTTTAAGCGTCTGCCTGCCTGCCATGTCCTCCACTGTTCATTGATTATGCTTAGTTTACCACACCAGCATCCAGTTGAGACGAAGAGTGAGGCATGAATAAATCTCTTGACCCAATAAAAACTATGGATCCGGTTTCAGATTTTATAACTAGACACCATGCCTTTGGGCAATAATAATAATAATATTGTAATGGATGGAAACAGACTTCATTAGCTACCTAGTATCGAGTTGGCCGTTTTCAAACCTTTGAGTTTACTTTTAGGGGCTTATGAAGTTTGAGTAAATTATTGAGGTACTATTATCAGTGGTTAAAAGATAATGGATTTGAAATTCAAACCAAAACTTTAGGCTGCAACTTTAAATTACGTAACGACAGCATAGCATTTCTGGTTGTCTCGTTTTGTACGGCAAGACAGAGTCTATCAACATTTGGAACATCATGAGATAGGTTTTTACCAATATGCAATAATACCCCTGAGCACTGGTGGAATTCATCCCAAAACCAATTTCAATTGGCGTATAATTGATATATGCCCTGAACACGGGTGGAATTCAAATCCCTAACTACCCAATAATGTGTGCGTTTACAATTTTACAGTTTTTACTGAATTTTTAGCTTTGCGGAATCAGCTTTAAAATTGAGTTAACGTTCCTTTTGCCAGTAATCCTAATTTTGTATGTACAGTACAGAATTTTAGATAAGGTACGCAAATTTAATTTAGATGGAGCGAATATTTCATCACTTAATTTTGAATTCAAGTGATTTATATAAAATATGTAGGCCTATAAGGCTATTACTAGAACAATAAAAATATAAACTTTTAACGAAATTTAAACAGTAGATGTCAAAACAGTTCAAGCATTTTGAAATAAGAAACCGGGAAAAGACGAGTACAAGTACAACATGATAATAGAAAACAAAGCACCATTAACCATTTTAGGACGGGGGCTAGAGCATCAATGGTGAACTTACATCCTTCTTAACCTTTTATACATATTCCTATCAACTCTTCTCTCCCCGCCGCTCCCCTTCTTCAAGTAAGCCTTTTACCTTAAGATATTTGGATCGAAAACCTAATGCCTGACTTATCCCTCCAAGGATCAAAACCCAGCTTGTTTGAAGGTTGGAACCAATGGGTTCCAACTGTTAAAGAGGTTGTCTCCAGGTTCATTACTCTTTAACTTCAACCGACATCCTCGGTTATCTATTGTGTGCGGATCGAAGCGCCCCATGGCATTAGAAAATGATTTATAATGCTTAAAAGTTGTAATGGATACAGCCTTCAGCTTTACAGGAAAACAGAACCACTTATACAACGCTTTTCTTATTAGAACACCTCAATCGACTAAGGGCCAATTTCAACATAACAGGTGTGGATGGATTGACTAAAACCTCCAAAATTTGGCCTACTTAAATAACATAAAACGAGATAATGACAATGATTTAAACCAAAACACGAATCCACCCAAATGTCATTGTGCCCCTTTAGATACATTTATAGTAGATATAACCTGCTTATTACAATAAAATACTTTAACCATTCTAACTAACTACTGTCTGCTCCTAAATTTCTTATGCAAACACCCCAAAAGATGCTGGATTACTTATTGCAGTCACTCAGTCTTGAGGAAACTTGAACCCTTGTCTATACCTTGCTTCATTAAACAAACATATGCTTGTAAAACCACCTTAATCAATAAGTCCACTCTTGAGGTAATCTCAGATCATGATTTAGTGCACCCTCAGGGCGTAATCCTCGTCTCTGTTGTGCTAAAAGAGCGTTGTTCCTTGCCATCAAAACAGCGTCTGCAACAAGAGTTTTCTCAGTTGTGAAAAACCCACTTCCAGTAAAAGTATTTAGGCTTTAGTCGTTAACGATAAAAGAAGCTGTATCATCTAACCGTATTCAGAGCGGAACCCACTTCCGTAGCGATGCTGGGAATGACCATTTGAACCGGCATCGTCAAAGTTGAGATTTAGTGCTTGAACAACCTTTGCTGGCAACAGAACTGTTGAACATACTGAAACCAACAGCAGTTAACTACGTCAATTTCAGTAGAACATTCGCAAAACAACCGTTATACCATAAAATGACACATGAAACGCCAAAACTAAAACACTACAACCCTAGAGAACACAAGACTTTTCAATCTGTAACTCTTCATCACCTTGCTTCTTCTTGCAATCTGGAAGATTGTCGTATCTACGAGGCAAGAAAACCCCAGTACCGGTACTCTCACGTTTAACACCAGATCCACTGAGAAAAACCGCTCTCATGCCCGAATTAGAATGCTGTGAAGGTGAGTTATGTTGGCGTTGACTGGGTTGCCCTTGGAGAGGAGGCCAAGCTGATTGTGGCAAACCCAAAGGTCTCATGCTTTTCCCATTTTCACAACCAATGATTCTTGCCCTGTTTTGGATCTGTTGTAGCTGATGTAAATGTTTTGGCTCAGTTTGGAAGCCTGTTTTAGCCGGTTGGTTTCCCCATATCGAAGAACATTGTTGCCTTAATGCTTGTTCTTGCGCTGCACGGTTCTGATACTGCACAACAAAAACCATAGTCCCTCACAAGGATAACACCATGCGTTTGACAAACAGAGCATACATAATTATCTTTCGTTAAAGTAGTTTTTACCTGATTAATGTGTAAAAAACCATGGTCATATCCACTCTGGTCCGCGTATAATCGAGCGTTTTGATTTCGGACAATAGCATCTGGGTTTTGCGTTCTAACAGGGCCAAACAGTCCCCTGCTTCGACAGTTGTTGAATTTGTGTCCTTCACTGCTCATCTTTAGCCTCGCAACTTGACCCGCAGCCTCGTAGATGAGATCCCAAGTGTCGTTCTTTATCTCAAATGGTGTCGCAGGCGGCGATAGTGCTCCGTTTGGGCTTCCCTCACTAGACATCGACCAGCTCCCGATTCCACTCAGGGTCGACTCGGGCGAACCGGCCATAACCCACTTGGACTTCTGTGACAATATTGCGTGCGACATCAAACCCTGTTTTCTTTGTTCAAAGCCGGAAAGCAAGAGAACGAAAGAAAGATGAAAGGAAAAGAAAACATTGGCGTACCTCAGGCTTGACAGCAAGTTGCTGAGTGAGTCGGCGAGTTAGCCCAGCGAGGAAGTCATCGTCGTCGCTGCTCTCTGTCTCGGTCGAGCCCACGACGGACTCAACCGGAGAGCTAAGAGCAGAGGAAGAGCCGAACGGGTCAAAATCGTACGGAAACTCGGTAGGAAAGTTCATAGTGGGATTAAACAAGGGACCACGTTTGTTGAAGTCGTCTTTGTCCATGAGTAGCTCTTCCTCCGTAAGAAACTCACTCGGAAGCCAAGACTCCACATCTTGAAGCGACATAGACATGATTTGTATAAGTACTAGTCTATGTATAGAGAAAGATATCTGAAGACAGACTGGGACACAGAGGTGTGAAGATTGTGTAATGAAAATTGCTGGTGGAGGAAGATTTAATAATGACCCAGTTGGGATTTTGCTGGTTTTGCAGAGGAGGGGGACCCAACAAGGAGAAGAGAGAAAAAGTGTACGAGTAAAGAATGTAGAGAACAAGCTGCTTTATTAAGGTTTCACGGTCTCTTTGAGACAAGATTCAAAAAAATTTATATAATATAAGAAATTCAAAAGTACGAGACAGAGAGAGAGAGAGAGACTGAGTGAAGGGTGAGATTTGCAAAGAAGTGGAGGAGTGGCCCAGTTGTTGGAGACATTTGTCCTTCTTTGGAAACTACCTGCCATTTGTCCACTGTTGGACACTACTTACAAATCTAATGTATCGCCGTTGACGTTAGTTATTTGTGCAAGTAACGAGTAATTGGATTTGAAGAAGATCATCATTCACCAGCCATCAGCCATCAGGTGCTCTATTCTGATGAAGTGGTATTCATACAAATGGAGTTTCGTTACCTTCTCGTCCTTTTCTTGGACTCCATTTACTTAGTGGCCGGATTTTAAAATATCTTATTCAAATTTTGGCCTACGGTGGTTGTCGAAATTAATTATGGTTGTATAAGCCAGCATTCTCGTCCCTCCACCGATTCATCATTCGGGTAAAATATGTCCAATCCATCTCATACAGTAAGCCCTCAATTTAAACTTGATACAATAAAAGACGCAGCAAATTACTAGCCTTGAAGAAGCAAGATCCTTCAATAATTTTGGTTTGGAGTGGTGGTGATGTGTCATTTTCCGTGAAAAGAAATGAAAAGCGAACTGAGTAAAACAATTTCCAATCAAGTTCTGATCCGATACTGTTTCACATTTTCTAGTCAATGTATGAATATGAAAATAACGTTTTTAAGTACATTATAACTAAATGCAGTCATGCAAAATTTTGAGTCATCAATGGATGTAAGGTTTTGGGCCTACTTTTCTATCCGTTTGAACCCGTTCTCTAGGACTACATTTATGTACAAGTTAATAGTCCATATGGCCTTGGTTTAAATCACATTCACTGCAGTCAATGTCAATCCGTGGTTGTTTAAGTACAAAGTTGAAAGTAAAAAACAACCATTTACTAAAAAACAACTGGGTAGAAAATTACGCCTGTTTATGTTATATAAACATTACAATTTTAGTTATTTGATAATAATTACAATAAGAAATAGCCCAAAAAAAAAATACACTTTGTTTTGGGACATGGATGATGGAACCCACATTTTAATTTCTGGTTCCTTAATTGTTGGTTCACCATTATTTTTTAAAAATAGAAACGGTGCTTTAATTAACTTTGCTACGTCCGACTGATTAAAGCACAGACATAATGATTAAGAACATCTTTTCGCATTATTTGCCACTGGTTGTTGCTTGTTTTCTTTGCGTGACGTCGTCAGAGAAGTCCAATCGTTGTCAACTCTATCTATGCACTCTGATGTCTTTCTTTTTTACATTTAGTCAAAGAAAATGGCGTTGGAAGGCAAATGAAGCAAAAACCCTAAAACAACGCTGAAAACTGCAGCGTTTGCGTGGCCCAAAATGTGTACAGACTACAGAGGAGAGGAGGTCTCACTCTCAGCTCACGGCTCACGGACAACGCATGACCCCCTTTGCTTAGCCTCCTTGTAAAATATCTTCTGGATACGTGGCAATAGTACAGGTTCGGCAGCTTAATTGTCACCTCTCCCACACTTCCCGTCTCTTTCGAGAAATCGCCGTGACCTTCGTAACTGCAGTGTTAAGACGGCCGTTATCCACCACGGACCCTACATCCACACCTTTCCCGCCAAAAGTAATTGAAATGAAAAACGAATTTCTAGACCCCCAACCGAAACGGAAAGAGACAAGCAGGGGGCGGGAAAGAGAGAAAATTTAGATTTTTTTTTTAAATGAAAGGTATCCGCATTAAATTTACTGCAGCAATTCAACAAACCCGCTATCTAGAAAAAATATATTCTTGAAAACGACAGAGCGTGAAATGCACCTTATACACTTCTGGGAGTGGGTCCTGTTCGTCGGCGGCAACCGAAATCTCTCTCTCTCCCGTTGCCCAGATGGACTCCGAGTGTTAATATCTCTAATTTTCGCATCTTGTTTGTATATGAATTGAATATTGTATGTACGTATTTTGATGGTATAGAAGAAAATGAAAGGATTGGATTTGATTTGACTTGATTCAATATTTTCACACAAAATGTTTGAATTTCCCGCCGAAAGAGAGGCCCAGCTCACATCAAATGTCACTTCCAGTTCTTATTTTATACTCAACTTTATCCGAATTTTCTTTTCAAAATTTCATATTTACAATACAGTACTGTACAGTAGTGAATTCACAATTTGTACTTGGGACTAATTTGTTTTGCGGTTACCGGGCCCTTCTCGCCATTCGAAATTTGAACTTGGAACATAACGGTTAGTATATATATCTTTTGACTGCTTTAGTAGTGGGGTTGCCTCACCCAGCTGTCCTGGCCTGGGCAACACTAACTACTTATTTAATTGTTGGATTACCTTAGTTTAGATCAGGGAATCACACCCACCTGAAATGTGATGTGTGGTCTGGGTCCCTCTATTGCAACCAAAACAACTACTTTTGGGTTTTGAATGGTTTTCCAAACTCATTTCCTGGTAGATGTTGCATTAGGGAAAGAGTTGCCGCTTCAAAATTTTTTGCTTGCAAAGGAAAACTTACCTAGTCCTTTTTTTTTTTTGATCTTAATACAACAAACTAAATTTGCATTGTCTATAAGTTGATGTAATCCTTATCCGTAGATCTGATAGATACATTTAACTTTTGTTTTGAAGATTGCAAGTGATCCGTCGAAAACATTTGATTTGTTTAATGCACCAGATTTTGCCAACTAATTTTCAAAAATCTCCAAGATTTGGGAGGGAGGCCCCACAAACACGTGCATAGGATACCTAATTGTTAGCTTGGATTGGAATAGAGAGCATCGAATTCGAGTAGGGTGTCACATGCGCTGGTGTCAATAAAGAGCATGGTCAACGGTCAATCCCTTGATAGGAGTGCGTGTGTGTAATTCCTTTACCCTGCTTCAGGAAAACTCCAGTGGCCAATGGGTTCCAGATGGCAGGACAAGTCACTGCTCTTAATCCAAATTTGGCTCTTAGGTTCTATCAGCACAGCACGCAAAGCTAATCTCATGGTTACCTTTCAATCATCAATCCCAGCTGAGATTGGTTATGGGCAACTAACTCTTCACTGCATAGAACCCAACCAATCCATCTAGTTCTATCTTTATTGCCATGTGAAGAGCAGATCCAGAAGTCACCATCAGATCTAAAGGACATATAAACTTTGTACCAACTCGCAACAAATCGTTGGCATATATATGCTCGATTGTCTAGAAGGAAACAGATTAACATGTCTGTATTAAATTTATTAATAAAAGAAAGGAATACGTGAACACAAAGTGGAAGATGGATCGTGGGTTCCTACTATGCATTTGGACATTACCGTGACAAACTAGGATACGAAATTTGAATAATTTGCGAGAATGACATGTCGATGATTTTCTCAACTTCTTGCCAAATAACTTAGTTGCCTCCAAGCCACCATGTATTTAAATTAAGGTTTCTGATGTGTCCTACAGAGATGTGTCATTAGAATTAGGAATGGATCCACATGCTTGTTCCCTTTCTAACTTTGTGTACCTTTACAGGCATATTCTTATGGCCGAGAAGCTATACCGAAATCGTTTGGATGAGAAGGGGATCAAGTCTTTCTAGTACAGTGTCAGCTTGTCTCTCACAAGGATGAAGGATATGGTTTTTTATAAGGTTAAACCAGGCCGGGACCATACATTTGCAGCAATATCAGTGTCTTTGTCTCACGCCGCAACATGGTGGATGTCTTCTCTCGTTTTTTATTTTGGTTTTGGGATCTAAATGTATAATGTACTACACAGTCAATGCAGCTGGAGACGCATGTAATGGAAGGAGTTCAGATTATCCTTCTTTTTGACATCAGATCCTCTCTTAAATTTAAATACCCAAAATGAAGTAATTTTAGAGCGGAAACAGGATAATTAATCGACTGAAACCTTTTGTAGTTGGGTCTATAATTTTGTAGGTGGACGAGTGTTGTGGGGCGTGTGTATGGAGAAACATGTCTCACATTTGAATGAACGGGAGGGAAATGTGTCGGATGCTTTGTTTTGGGAGATTCTTGGGAATTGTCTTTCACTAATATGCGAGATGGCGTCAGCATTTTGACCATAATCTTCCTTTACCAGCCCCCACCATCACCTACTTCTTCCGCACCATACACAACACTATAGCCACCGTTTATAGTTACAATATGCTAGTGCTTTCGGACCTAACATGAATTACTCGACCCAACACCATTACCGCAAAGCATGAATTGCTTTACCTTTCATGTCCACGGAAACCCAAAAAAAAATACAAAACAAGAGTACGGTCGCATTACTTGATCAATAAAGGTTCTTTGACTGACCGTAAAACAAGGACAGAAATTGCCATCCCAAGTTAAAGGCTATGTGTAATTGAGGGGTTAAAGATGGAATGGAATAAAAAGTAACATATTTTTATTCTAAAATGGAATGAAATAGGATAGAAGTAGAGAGTTTCATGTTACGTTTTATTCCATTATAAACAGATAAAATAAGAAACCTCCGATTTGAGAAATTTATGATGGAACGTAAAATAATACATACAAACTACCTAACATGCCTTCAATAATTTTTCGTAATACCAACTATGACCAAATCATAATATTATATTAAATAGAATAAAATAATATTTAACATAATAAATTTTATTAAATAATTAATAATATTATTTTTATATTACTAATAACAAATTGTATATAAATAATAATAAAATAAAAAATTTAATTAATAAAAATAGAAAATATAGAAAAATTATTCTTTAACTATTTGTTTATATTTTTATTTAAATATAAATAAAAAATTATTTTAAAATATAAATCA
>JANZXR010000172.1:15075689-15101357 GCA_027575705.1 Erythroxylum echinodendron
TTTGAAGTTGTTCAAGAGAAGAAAAAGGAAGAGGAAGAAAAGAGCTTCCGTTTGAGCTAAAGATCTCTTCATTTAGTAAAGAATCAAGGTAAGATCATTTTGAATCTTTTGGATTTTTGGAAGGATTTTAGTTCATGGAGTTTAGAAAATGCTTGGGTTTAAATATTCTATAATCAATTTTAGTGATTTTGTATTATAGGATTTTTAAGTAGATTCCTATTGAATGAGATTTGGTTTGTTTTAGGAACCAAGAGAATCCTACCCAAAAACAAGGAGAAAGACAATCTTGACTTAGAGTTTGCAAGCAAACTAGGTGGGTAATATATTTATGATTATGGTGTAAATAGGCGATGTGCCTAAGTGTGTGTATACGTATGAATTGCTAAATTATGAACGGGAATTGGATATTATGAGATCATGTGAGGTTAGAAAAGAGATGAAGAGAAATTGAGTTATGATAAAAAGTAACTAAGTGTTCTTGAGGTGTGAGCTTATGAATAAGCTACACACATGCAAAGGGTAAAGATTGAAAGGAGAATTTAGAAAGATCATGTACAAATGAAGTGTAAATCTAAGTTCAATTAAACACATATGAATTATGAAATAGGAATGAGCATAATGTGTGTTCTAGAACATATATCTGGGATTGTCATTAAGCATGCATTATACATAGTCCATTTATACAATTGTCCATAAATGAATGCTTATACGGGTGCAATTATTCATGAGTGTGCAATGTGTGTCTTGCATAAATGAGTTGTGCAGGTCAAGTGTCCATATTCAGGCTTTCCCAGAATTTGGAAGCAAATGCTAATATGGAGCGTATGGTGAGTAGACCGAGATGGTCTTACCTTATTGTTTGTTTCATTTGTGTTATGACTTGAATGATTATGATGTGAATTGATTGTGTTGGTTTTCGGACAGAAGGTCCGATGAATGTGATGTATGAATGACATATTGAAGTTCTCCTTGTATGTGAATTGGATGAAATATGTGATACATGACTTGGTTGTTAAATGCCGGACTTAGTTCCGAAGGAAAGTGTGATCATGTATACAAATGAAAAAGTGATACTTAACTCCAATGTGAATGCTGTACTACAGTCTGATGATATATGAATGTGAGTGACTGCGAATATGCAAATGTAAATGATGCATTTCATTTCATGAATGTATGAAATATAATGGCAGTTGTGACCAGAGTAGCCACCGATCAAAGCTTAAAGCTCAACATGTAAAAAAGAGCCTCGAGCTCAAAAGTGATTCAGAGCCTCAGGCTCAACACTTAATGAGCCCTATACGGGACAGTTTTAAATGAACCTTATATGGGACAGTTTTAATGAGCCCTATATGGGACAGTTATCCATGAGCCCTATATAGGACAGTTTAGGCACTCGGTCACAATAAAGTAACAAATGAAAAGTGAGTCTCATGTGCATGGCATATGCATGATATGAATGATTAAATTGTATTGAATGTGAAATGTGAAATGTTGTGAATGTGATGTGAAATGTGAAATGTTGTGAATGTGATTATGTGTTATGTGACTGGGTGAGCCATCGATGATAATCACTTATTGAGTTCGCAAAACTCACCCAAAATTTGCAATTATTTTTCAGGATCCGAAGAATACCCCATTAGGCCAACGGGAGTATGCCTATAGCATACAAGTAAAGGATAGAGGTCGGGATAAGTTTGCATCTGCATTGCATGTCCTTAATTTGTATTGAATTGTTTCTTCTGCACTTTTTGTATAAATTTATATTCCGAAACAACTAAAGTGGTTTTGTATTTGTAAAAAGGGCCCAAATGGCTATTGAAATTTTTGATGATTGTATTGTGTTGAATGAAAATGGTTATGAAACAAAGTGGGCCGATTTGGTTAGGGATTTCTGCACTTTATGTTTGTAGTTTAAAACAAAAGAAAAAGTTTATAGCGATTTCTGAGTGAATGAGTGCTCTAGCACACCACCCTCGCAGGGCACAAGCTCAGACATCACCCATCGATGTTGGGTTCAGGTCTTGCGGGATTGGGGTGCTACAATATACACATTGGTTTATTAAATATATGAAAATCATATGAAATGATTACATTATGAAAATGTATATACCATTACCTTAAAGACTGCTTCAAACCATGAATTGATTTCAATAACCAACACAAGTTATATTATTGGCTTATCTCAATGAAACCTACAAGTTGTTCTATATAGATTTCTTCTCCTAATTCTCCATTTTAAAAAATATTTTTTTCATCCATTTGAAGTAATTTAAGATCTAAACTAGTTATCATAGCCAAGATTAGATGAATTGAAGCAAACCTCACAACAAGTGAAAATGTATTGTTATAATCAGTACCCTCCTATTTTGTATATCCTTTAGCCACAAGGTGTGTTTTATATCTTTCAATACTGCCATCAGCATTTTGTTTTATTTTAAGAAGCTATTTGTTCCTAATAGCTTTATACCCATTGGAGAGATCAATTAAGTACCATACTTGATTCGAATTTAAAGAAGTTATTTCTTCCTTCATTACTTTTATCCATTCTTCTTTAGTAGGACCATTAAGAGCCTCATATATATTCCTTAACTCTTCATCTTCTTATAAGATATTCATATAAACTTCTCCTTCTTTTTCAAAAGAATCTAAAGGGATCATACCAAGATTACTTCAGTGTAAATGTGGTTTATGAGAAATAAATTCATCAATATCTTGATTACTCCCACTTGAATCAGATACGATAGGTAAACTTTTAACGGAATGTAATCTTAAATCACATTGAGTTAATTCCTCTAATTGTAGATAAACCTACTTAGACAAAGTTTCCCAGTAATGGAATCATTATGATCCAAGTTTCATATAGAAATAGGTCTTTTCCTATTTCACAGTATTTTGTAAAGTCATTCTTTAGGAATTTGACATCGCGTGATTCAAATTCTGTTACTCCGTCATTACCTTATTCACCTATGAACACTTATCCTTTTAAGTATTCATAATATCTAATAAAGGTACTTTTCTTCCATTGCAATGGATAGAAAGCTCATGTTTATTTTCTAAATGGCTTTCACGCTATTTTCCTAGTTAGGTAATGTTCACAAATAGGTAAATCTACTTGATATAAATCACCTAAGAGGTCTTTTTTAGGTAATCAAATTAATCGATTTTGACCAATATAACATAATCTAGCCTGCCAGAAAGTTGTATCATTATTGAAATTACTTGATGATGTAAACAAAGAATAACTTATATTACCATTTGAATAAACAACATCCAGAATAATATAACCATTTAACATAAAACTATGATTATAACAAGTATGTCCACGATAGAAATTCAAACCACCACTATAGAAATTTACATCAAAACCAAGACTTATTAAAACTAATACAGAGATCAAAATTCGACAAATCTTTAATGCATATAACACTTTATGTAGGATCAAAGATCAACCACCATGCATGTCTAATTTGCAGGTTCCAATGCTTTATATACTAACCCTTGAGTTGTTCCTACATAAATCCATCATGCTCCATATGGGATTTTCTAGAATTCTAATAAGATATCTCTATCCTTAGCTACATGATCAGATGCTCCCAAATCAACAATCTACAAAGGATGTCAAATGTCTGTAAAATAAGATTGTACCTTTTCAGGCTCACTATAATTATGAGCAAAGTAATCTTTATTGCCACAATTAAATTACTTGACTCTTTTCATGTTTTGCTTCTTAAATGGACATTTTTCTTTTTCATGTTAGTTTTACTTGGCCTTTTTTTAGTACTGAGTATAATGGGTATATTTCTTACCTTTTGTCCATTTGGATCTACTATAATGCTTTTGCTTATGATTCACAGCTACATTTAATCTAGAACCAACTATATATACCTCGAAGAACACCTTAGTGGCTTTAAGATGTTTTCTAATATAATATATCTCATAACATCTTCCGTCTTCTTTATACCCTTATTGTTAGTCAGATACACCTTTACAACTCATAAACAACATCATAAACAAATCATCACTTATACTTGTTGCTTATTTGATAATTCATAAACAACATCATATAACTCATGCTCATATTTGACATATGCCTCATATGCTTTTGCATTGTGTGATTTAGTCGTTTCTTAAATGTTTCAAACTTCATAGTAAGTGACCTTAATTTGACCACTGAGGTGCCTTCAAAACAGTAGCTACCGCGAACTACTTGTCCTTAATAGGTTCATATATGTGGAACTTACGCATGATATCATTATCCCTATTGCTCAGTATAATGTGAGCCAATGAGTTCTTTTTCTTCCATTTTTCATAAGCATCAAGGTCCCCTTTGTGTTAGGTTGTATTGCCTTCCTTAAGAACATCCATGGTTATATTTAATTGTTTGAGAGCATCAACATATTGGATTTTCATGTTCCACCATTTAATTTCTCACCTTTGTTAACTTCAACAACAATATTCTTTAATGTAGTAACCATAATGGAAACACAAAGTTCTACATAAAGAAATATTATATTTGCACATTATTGTCATGTCATACATACATATATTGTATAATCAAATTTCAATTTTCTACGAAATCAAAAGATTATATATGTTCTTAATCATCATTCATATGAAAATTAAATACCAATTATCATACTCAAGAAGATTTTTTTCCAACATAAAAAATTCATGTAACATATATTATGTTAAATTTGAATAATATTAAACTTGACGTACATTAATGAACATAATTTATGAGGTTCATTACAACTTAGTTCAATACATAAACGAACCCTACACGGAAAGAATAAATGTTCATATGACTTAGAAGCTTAATATGATATTTTTTAATAATTCTACTAGGAATACCAGTCATATATAAAGTCCAAATCAATTATTTCTTCGAACTTCTCTTATAAAGTTTATCATCAACCATTTATGTGATTTTAGAGTAGGCCATTCTAAGCTCTAGAGCATGTTTAATATTTCAATTTTTAATTGTGGAAAAGTTGAGAGTAAATTCATGTATTGGCCGTGGTTTTTCGATATATTTAAGTTTTAATTAATAACCTCGATAATCCGCAAGCGTATGGGTCATTCACGTAGTATCCAAGGTGTCGATCCCACAAGAAGGAATAATCTAATCCTAAAACCTAAGGCCAAAACAATTCGCAGTAATTCAAAATGTAACAAAACTAAGGCAATAATTTAATTCAATCATGTAACTCAATTCCAAGAATCAATTAAAAAAGTATTAACAAAGTAACAGTTGTAACTACACTCAAGAATCAACTTAAAGGAACTATCAATTGAGAGAAAGGGGAATATTTACCTATCTTTAATGCTAACCTAATTAATTATGAATTATTGGTCCTAGACGATCCTAGGGCACTCTCTCTAGAGTTATAACCATTAACCCTAAATTATAAACCCTAATCAGATTATGGAAAATTGTAATCTCTCAACTAACAATCTATCCAAAACCCTAATTAGATATGAAGTTGTCTAACAAACTATTGACAACCTATATGAGATCTTTCTTCACACAATTACCGATTTGATTAACTTCTTGTTCTTATTAAATCACCTAACTCTCGTTAGTTTAATTTAGTTATTTTTTATTTGATTCACCCTCTCAGTTTATTGTCAAATTATGCAATCACGTAAATCAATCACAATAAATCTAATAAAAATAAACAATAATATTTTATTAAATCAAAGATAAAAAACCCGAAGGTGAGTATAGAATATCTCAACATTCACAATCCTATCATCAAACTACTATTCTCAATTCTATACAACAATAAAAATGGAAAATAACAAGAAATACGATTCTAAATGGATACGAGAGGCAGTGGCATCGGGAAACTCCAAATTTGAGAAGTACGTTGATGTCGGCTTGTTCTCTTCTCTCTTCCTTCTTCTCTTTCTCAATCTCTCAACAATTCTCTCTAGGGTTTCTCTCCAAAGTGGTTAATGTAAAAGCTCCTCATCTTCTTTGTCTTATTCGTTACATACTTTTTGTGTTCTGGACAGCCCTAGGTTTTTCTGGGGTCTGAAGGGTCTAAAAATTCCCTCGAAACTTGAAGTTTTTGAGTGTCTGCATGTCTGTTTGATGCAGACCACGACCGTGCCTTCTGTCACGATTGTGGCAATTATGTCATGATCGTGGGCTTTGTCCTGGGATTCTGTCACGATCATCGCATATGGGCCACGATTGTAGGCTAACTCTAGTGCTTCTGTCATGATCGTGGCCTGTCGTGCCACGATCGTGGGCCATTATTTTAGCCTGAGTGTCTCCAAAACTTCTCCATTCTTCGATGCTGATCCCGAAATACTAACAAACACATCAAAGAACCTCAAATACATAATAATTAAGCTTTAAGACTTGTATTAACCCATAAAGACACTTAAACACAATTAATTAACAAACTAACACAATTCTATCCTAAACACATACTAAATGATTAAGTTAACACTTAAATATATATCAAGCTAAGCCCTAAATTATGATGCAATTCACGCTTATCAACATCCCTACACTTAAACGTTTGCTTGTCCTCAATCAAACAAAACATCAAACACAAAGAAATTCACACAACACGCAATGCAGTAATGAGACAATAGCTTCATCGTTATGAAATAAACTTAATTTTATACACAATTCGAGTCATTTCAAATCATTAACATGCAAAACCCGCATCTTGGGGCTTTGAACTACATATATATATAAATCCAGGCTTAAGTGTTAAATTGTTTACCAGTTTCGATTGCACATATACATTAATAATTCTTTGGTCATTCAGACTCTGTAACTACTCCTACGTACGTTTTCATGAAAAGTCAAACTATTACAAGTTTGGTTAGTTTTTATTCAAAAAACATACTTTTTTATTTACTTTTGTGAGCATGGACTTAGTCTTCTTACGCAAAGGCAAACATTAGTAATGAATATCGATCCGGTTACTTAACTAATTCATGCTTTTTATTAAGCTGCTTGGTTGGAATGTCATTATAACTGTTTTACTCGAAGGCACACATTTATGATCCGGTTTCTCAGCTATATCACATTCTCAACTGGCTACTAGTTCTATTCATAACCCAAAGGCCAAAGGAATAGTTATTTATTTAAACTTTAATAAAAATGATTTTTTATTTATTGCCTACCTTGTTGCTTTAGCTACTCATTTCTATTAAAAATACTAGCAAAGTTACTTAACTCGAAAGGCCTCAAATTATAAATGAATGTGACAATTTAGACAAACTAACACTAAATCCTAATTAAGCTGCATATTTAGTCAAAGACCCCAATTCACTAATTTTGTGAGCTAATGATTTTTCACAAACTAATAAACTATGTTCAAAATTAGATTAATTCCAATTCATCTAAGCCATTTACGTATTTACATAATTCACAAAATGCAACCTAACAACTACCATACAATATGCAAAATCACATTCAAAGCAAAACAATAATCCTCCCACACTTGAACAACACATTGTCCTCAATGTGAGAAGAGGACAAACAAACACATAAAGAAAGGAGAAATATAAATTAAAGTAAAACAAAAAACAAAAGTAAAAATGAAGACCAAATTTAAAAAGAAAGGGGGTTAGAACAAAGCCTCATGGCGATGGAGGCGAGGATGGTGTTGGAGGTGGCAGTTGAATGCCCTGAGCCTCGAAATAATGATGGATACGACGTATGTCGCGAATCTAACGTCATTGAGTTCGAGCCATCTCCTTCATCCTTCTGGAGTTTTCTACAAGTGTATCTGTAATTACCTTAATGTTTGCGGAGATTGTATCCAGTACTTTCTTCCATCTCGGTTCTTCTTCTTCCTTGGATTCCTCGCTAGTCGAATCCTCTTCTTATTGTTGTTGAGCACTTGAACTCGCTTTATCAATCCTGTCCTTGATGTATGTCTTGGCACTAATATCCTGAAGTTCCATATTATGGGATTTTAAGATTTCAGCTCGCTATAGATGATGATGGTTTATGAAATCAGAATGGTAAACTGTGAGTTCGTTGCACTCAACTCTATAGTTATTAGCTATGGCTGAAACTAAGTATCCTATTCTTAAGTTATTGCTCCTCTTCTTTCGAGCTGCAATAATTATGTTAAAGATGTGGATGGTTGTCCAAATTGGGATGCTATGATCCATACACCACAACATGAAAAGTTCTTTGGTCAAACACTTGTTGGTTTCCGTTTTGTCAAACATGGTTTGACATATTAATTTATACATCACAAGTGTTCGTGGCTCTTAATGATGTTATTGTGTGCATTCTTAGCGTCGAAATGCTCTAACCCAGTTAGTTCAGTCTAATAGGGGTCGATACGGAAATCATTATGTTGATCCACAATAGATGACTTGGGGAAACCACAAGTTTCATACAAAGTTTTATAATCAAGCCCATAAGTTATCCCCGCAACCTAAATCATAATTCCCTAAGTTTGTTGGATTCGTACTCAAGGGATGTAAAAAATTCTAAGGTAAGTTCTTCGTAAACTGAGAATTAAAATTGAATAAACTGACCCTATTGAATTTTCTCTGCTAAACTTTTGACCTTATCTCGTAATTCTAATTTATCTAAAGTTTCAAAATGAAAATGCTTTGGAACTATAATTTGTTTATTGTAAAGAGAATGAAAATGGGTACCTTCCTCATCCGAGAAGATTAAGAAAGGTGCTTCGTAATCAGCTGCCTTATTCTTGTCCCTCGTCTCGAGACTTTTTTTTGCTTTGCTGATTAATCACGCTTTACTGCTTGCTTGATACGCAACATACTAGCTTGCGAGGCAGTGGAAGTTGGAAGAAACTGAAAGTTTGAAATTTGGGTAGAGAGAAGCGAGAGTGTTTGGAGGTTTAAAGTTTAGAGAGATAAAGTAAAAATAAAAGTGAGTGAAAAATTGAAGTTAGAAATGAATATATAGGTGATTGGAGGGTAAACTAGTAAAATTTTATAATGACAGTAGAGCGTCCCCTTATTTACCCTGTTGCAGGCCATGATCGTGGCCTTCAAATTTTCACCAATTGTTTTATTTTTATTTTTTCCTTTTGTCTTTCTCTACTTTTTGAAATCAATTCTTAACTCTTTGTGGCCCCTTCACCTCCCTTTGCGTACTTCGTCGATTATCAAATTCATGTCGAAGTCTTATACCTTCTTGATTTTACTTAGAAACGAAATAATCCTAATAACGAAATTCAAACTTTCTAAAAAAAATCAAAGGAAATAAAATTCCATAGTTTGCCTCTCATATAGTGCTTCTTTTAACGATGCTCTTCTTTGCTTATGATGGTTCAAATGAATGGTGCAATAGTAGTGCAGTCACTGATCTAACAATTTGTAAAAGAGCTACCATGCTCTGGATTCCACTCTCCTTGTGATTCTCCTTCCTTTGCCTTCTTCTACTCGATATTTTCTTTCTGAATACATTCCCAGGATCCTCAATATCTTCCCATTGTTCTCGAGGTTCAATTTCCTTGATATTAGTTGGAGGTAAAGGAGAACTATTGTCTTTCTTTGACACTTTAAAGGTTATTTGCTGCTTTCCTACCCTCAGAGTTAGTTCGCTCCCATTAATGTCAATTATTGAGCGAGCAGTGGCCAGGAACAGTCGTCCAAGGACCATAGGGGTTTTCACATCTTCTCTAATATCCAATATATACAAGTTTGTGGGAAAGGTAAATTTATCAATTTGTACTTGCACATCATTAATAATCCCCTTTAGTTGATAAACTGTTTTGTCTACCGTCTTTACTAACATCTTTGTGGGTTCTAACTCTCCTAACCTCAACATTAGACTAAAGGTATAGGGCATCATATTGATACTTGCTCCCAAATCTAGGAATGCCCTATCTATATTGACTCCATTGATACTGCAAGAAACGTAAAAATCCCCTGGGTCCTCTTTCTTCTATGCTATGTTAGGGTTTTCTTCCACTTTGTGCTTTTTAACCTTCTTCTTGACTAATTCCTTTAGTGTGAGCCTCATTTTTAGTTGTTCCGTTATGTCCTCAATCTTGTTTGATTCAACCTCCTTAAAATTTCTCGTTGCCTTACTTCAAATTGACTTCTGCTGAGCTAGAATAGGGTATGAAATTTTAGGTCTCGGTTCCTTAATTGGATTAATTACGAGCTCACTTGGAATGAATTCTATAATTACTTGTCCTTTTTCTTTATCCCCATCTCCCTTCGCATGTTCAAGTTCCTTTTCCTGGGTCTGAGTGATGGCCATGATCCGTTCCTTTGGGTTAGACTCGGTATTACTTAGAAGGGTTCCCACATTTCGAGTAGATATTGCCTCCGTTAGTTGACCTACTTGGACTTCCAGATTATGTATTAAAGAGGCGTGGTTCTTGGTGACTTGCTCGAATTTGCTTTCAAGCCTTCTGTATACATCCTCCATGCCTCCAATTTTATCTAAAATCTTATCCAACTTGGATTTAATTAAGCTTGGTTTATCTTGTTAGAAGCCTGATTATCCTTGAGGTCTGAGCCGTCCTCCAACATTATTCGTCCAAGAGAGTTAGGGTGATTCTTCCACCTAGTGTTATAGGTGTTGGAGTAGGGATTGTTGCCCCCACCCCCTCGTACATATTGAGCTGCCATATAATTCACTTGCTCTATATCACTTTCCTTCATCAAGAAATAGTCCATTGTATCATGGTCTATTTGTCTACAGAGTTCACACTTAAGTTACACTACCTTTACTGGAGATGAGGAATAAGCTTTTATACTGTTGAGTTTTCGAGTCAAGTTATCAAATTTTGCTTGCATTTTCATCGTTTGACCAACAGCTACAATTCCTTTTTGTTCTCAGAAGGTGGTACTTTTGTCTACTCTACTCGTTCATCTACAGGTAGCTATTACTGGCCATCTCCTCTATTAGCTCTTCCACTTCATCAACCGTCTTTCTCATCAATGATCCTCCCGAAGCTGCATCAATCGTGTCTCTTGTATATAGGATTACTTCATTATAGAATGTTTACAACAAGAATTCCTTGAGTAAATTATGGTGTGGGAACTTTCTTGCAAATCCTCATATCTTTCCCACACTTTGTAAATTGATTCCCCGTCACTTTACTTAAAGTTAGTAATTTCCTTGATGATCTTAGTGGTCTTAGTCAGGGGAAAATATTTGTCTAAAAAGGCACAAACTAGCTGATCCTATGTCATTACATTGACTAGGTTAAGGGAATGATACCAAGTCTTTGCTCTATCTCTAAGAGTAAAAGGGAAAAGCCTAATTCTAACTGCATCTTCTGACATATGATGGTATCAAAAGGTATCACAGATTTCAAGGAAGTTTACTATATGTGCATTAGGATCTTCGTTCGTTAATCCATAAAACTGCACATTCTGTTGAAGCATGTTTAGGAGGCTTTGCTTGATTTCAAATAATGTTGCTTGCACGAGTGGCCTAGCTACTCCTTGGTTAAATGCATTGAACCCTGGTCTCATGAAGTCTATAAGGGTCCGTTGTTGATGTCCTTGGTTTGTTCCGTGGTCCAAGTTTTATTGAAATTCCTCGACCATTGTTGATTTCATGACTTCTTCTTCTTCTTTATACTGAGCTTTCCTAATGGTTCGTTCTAGTCGAGTGATGTCTAAATCTAAGGTTTCAACTGCGTGACTTGAACCTCTTATGACTCTTGTGTTAAGAGCATGATTTCAGAAGTAGAAAAGAAGGAACGAAAAAAAAATTAAAACTAATTAAATCCCTTAAACCCTAAAACTAAACTAACCGCCTCCTCGAAAACGGCGCCAAAACCTTAATTGTAGTTTTACGACGTGTAAGTTCCAATTAATAACCTCGATAATTCGCAAGCATATGGGTCATTCGTGTAGTACCTAAGGTGTCGATCCCACAAGGAGGGATAATCTAATCCTAAAATCTAAGGCCAAAACAATTCGCAGTCATTTAAAATGTAACAAAACTAAGGAATGAATTTAATTTAGTCATGCAACTCAATTCTAAGGATCAATTACAAAAATATTAACAAAGTAGCAGTTGCAACCACACTCAAGAATCAACCTAAAGGAACTATCAATCGAGAGAAAGGAGAATCTTTACCTATCTTTAACACTAACCTAATTGATTATGAATTATTGGATTATTGGTCTTGGATGATCCTAGGGTTGATTACTCTCTCTCGAGTTATAACCATTAACCCTAAATTATAAACCCTAATAAGATTATGGAAAATTCCAATATCTCAATTAACAATCTATCCAAAACCCTAATTAAATCTGAAGTTGTCCACTAAACTATCGGAAACCTATATGAGATCTCTCTTCACACAATTACCGATTTGATTAATTTCTTGTTCTTATTAAATCACCTAACTCTTGTTAGCCTAATTTAATTATTTTTCATTCGATTCACCCTCTCAGTCTATTAACGAATTATGCAATCATAAAAATCAATCACAATAAATCCAATAAACATAAACATCAGATTTTATTAACCAAAGATAAAAAACCTAAAGGTGAGTATAAAATATCCCAACGTTCACAATCCTATCGTCAAAGTGCTATTCTCAATTCTATATAATAATAAAAATGAAAAATAACAGGAAATATGATTTTAAACGGAGACAGGAGGCAGCAACTTTGGGAAACTCCAAATCTGGGAAGTAAGTTAATGTCCGCTTCTTCTCCACTTCTCTCTTCCTTTTTTTCTTTCTCAATCTCTCAACAATTCTCTCTTGGGTTTCTCTCCAAAGTGGCTGATGCAAAAGCTCCTCATCTTCTTTGTCTTATACTTTATATACTTTTTGTGTTCTAGATAGCCCTAGGATTTTTCCATGGCTCGAAAGGTCCAAAAATTCCCTCGAAACTTGATGTTTTTGAGTATATGCGTGTCTTCCCAATGTAGGTCACCACTGTGGCTCTGCAAGCCATGATCGTGGGCCACATCTGAGCCTTCTGTCATGATCGTGGAAATCTAGCCGTGTCCTGGCTTCTATCACGATTGTGGTTTGTTGTGCCACGATCGTGGGCTGTTGTTTCGACCCAAGTGTTTCTGGAACTTCTCTGTTTTTCAATGTTGACTCTGAAACACTAAGAAACACATTAAGGTGCCTTAAAGACATAATAATTAAGCTCAAAGACTTTTACTGACTCATAAAACACTTAAACACAATAACAAACTAACACAATTTTAACTTAAAATGATTAAGTTAATACTTAAATACATATCAAACTAAACTCTAAAATATGACGTAATTTACAGTTATCATGTAATTCACTTCAGCTTCTAAGAAAGCTAGACAACCTTCAAAATACACATCTTGCATTAGGTTATTAACAATAATAACATGTTATATTAAATCTTTTCCAGTAACATATCACATTTGGAGTAACTACACTAACGTGATGATGAGTCGTCTCGTCTATGCCGCAGTTTGTATAAATATGGGTGACCCATAATGAGTATTTTCTTGACATTGCATTTTCAAGATCAGAAGTCAACTCGCAAAACCGAGAAATCATAAATAAATAAATGAAGTCATGCTTGAAAGGAAATTATGATCATTATAATTCACATAAAATCACAATTTTAATGCTATATGAACGAATCATAATTATTTAATTTTAATAGAAACACATTTCTAATTATTATGGATCTAGCAAATTAAAATTTAAATTAGAAACGTATTTCTATTTCTCATTACACTAATAATGGCAATTTATTTAGAAAATTATCCCTAATTATATATATTATTTGATTTAATTAGAAACTTATTTCTAACTTAATATTATTAAACTTATGAACTTATAACTTAAATGTAATTAAAACTTATTTCTAATTAACATTGAACTAACCGATATCTAAATTTATAAATTGTTTAGAAATATATTTCTAAATATTTTTATATTCATAGGCATAATATATATGAATTTAGAAACTTATCTCTAAATTTAATTAAACATATTATCTAATAGGGAATGTATATTTATTAATACGTTCTTTTAAGTTGAAATTTATAGCCCAAAGCATTTAAAAGGAATTGGCCCGTAGGTTTTGTTTTTCTGGTTGCTCGGAATTCTAGCAAAAGAAAAACAACACCAGACTCATCTTCGTTCGAGCATACAAACTCTGATTTATGTTTTGTTTGTTGTACAATTTTTCAAACGTTTCTAAGTTTTGTGCTTATCTGGAAGAGTTTCTTGTATTCGATGAACATATTGTAGGTTGACCAACAAACGCAACTAGATTCTGGGTCAGAGTGTGACGCATTTTGGATCTCCATATGTTTTATCATATAATTGTATATAGTACATGCCTTTACATGAAGAGTAAATAACAATTACGGAATTTTCTACCGTGCACATGATTCCATTTCCAGCCCAAAGCACATAAAAATTAAGTATCTTTTAAGTTCAAATTCACATAACAAGATTACATTATTCTAACTTAGATGATTAAGATATAAAAAAAGCAACTTAATCATTTTCAAGAAGAAATTCACGTAATTAGGATAATCAAAATTTATTCTCATGTCTTAATAATTATCACTTTAAAATTCATGAAATAATTAATCAATCCAATACAGATATAGTTATCAATTTAATTAATAACATAATTAAGATGCATATATAATCTTATAAGGAAATTACAAATACACAGTTGGATTTTTTCTGACAAAAATTATTTGCATAATATTTCTAAAAATTATCTTTGAATTATTTTAAAAGAATATTATCTCATATCAATAAACACTATCAAGATGATAAATTATTAACAGCTAACAATTGAATTAGGTGTGTTGTTTTGTTATCAACCATAGAACTAAGAAGTGAGACTTGAGGTAGGAAGGGGCGACATTTTTGGTGGCATAGATGGTGATTTGATTTGCGTTGGTGCGGCAGAGATATGAAGGGCTTGATATCAGTTGAAGTTCCATTTGTTTTTTGATATGTCCAATCCAATCTCTTAAGACGGACGACGTGTTGAATCTATGTTCCAAATAGACTTAGGAGAGAGCCAATGTTTTCAAATGATTGTCTCTGGGCCACTACGCTTGTCCCACTACAGTAACTAACACAACTCTTGGCATAGTTGGTTATCGTAAGAGTACATAGTTTTGGAAAAGAGATTAGGGGAAGTTGAGGGGAGGGCTATTGAACTTTTCGGCAATCAAAAGAAAGTTAAAGGTCAAGCCAATTTGAATTTCTAAACGACCTTGGACAAGTTGTGAATGCGCATACCGTGGCAAAGAAGAGTAATTGACACGATAGACAGCAAGGATGTTGTCTTAATATGTTATGTAGTTTGTAGCGAATTTGTTGATGAAGCCATCAGAGAGCTCCACTCAACTTGCCTTGTCAGATACTGTGGATAGTTTACAAGTTGGCAACAGATGAAGGTGCAAAAGTTGTCCTCTAGGAGGCAAATTTAGCTGCCACGCTACACCGTCTAATTAGAATCTTAAATGGGATAGTCCATTTGGATTTAATTGAAGTCTAATTAAAAATTTAGAACTCTTAAGCCAAAGATATCTAACTCGATTCATGGTTTAATTTTTAAAAATTTAGAACTCTTAAGCCAAAGATATCTAACTCGATTCATGGTTTAATTTTTAAAATTAAATTCGACTTGTTTAAAATTTAAAAATTGAAGCTAACTCATAAATTTATATTTTATAAAAATTTTAGTATTTATATAAAATATAATTGTGACTTACTGACATAGATTTATATCTTAATATGATGTAAAATCATATTGAATTTGATTAAGAATACTTAACAAATATAACTATAAACTTTTTTAAAATAAAAACATAATTTCTTAAGAAATCATAATAAAGTAGATAAATATAAAAACAACATAATTATGATAAGGATTAAATAAGAAATATTTATTTGAATATCAACTAAGTTAGCATTATTTAATATTATTATCACTCTAAAACCCTAATTGGAGGACCAATATATATTTTGCTAATCTGAATGGTTATTGGGAAGCAAGGCCAACACAATTGGCTTCAGCAATTCGAATATGCAGGAATGGCAGTTAAGTTTGTCACCTGCGAGTTCCTGCTCGGACCATGACTTGTTTGTATGGTAATGAGCTTCAAAATCGACCATAAAGACGTTATCTTTGCCAAGAATGTCGCACGTGAAGACGACAAAAAGGTCTCCTTCTTCGGAATCCACAAAAAACGGGCTTAAAATTTTCAAATTCAAATAACAAAAAGTCCGTCATTTTGGGCCATGAATTTGAATTCCAATCCTTTTTGGTTAACGGCTACTTATTAGCGTCTCTGAAGCGTGCCCTGAATACAGTACGACTCGACCTGAAACTATGATGTAATGGCATTCGCTTTTTTATTTCCCTTCATAAAGAGAGTTGCAATTATTAATTTTTCAGTTTATATCAAATTATTTAATGAATTTTAATGATTTATCAATTAATAATTAACATAAAATTATAAGCAAATTTTTATACTACTCGACCTATAATTTATCACCGGAGGCTCTTTAAAGAATCTGCATTGTATGAAAAAACAGTTGAATTGAGAAGGCGGGACATCGGACACTTGGATCTCAGTTTGAAAACTTGGCAAAATTAGGTTAGGTTAATATCAAAAGTCAAAGCACAGTAACCTTTTGTTTTCTGAAGTCAGATTATTATAGTGGGTAATTTGTCTTTTCAACTCTTCCTGCCGTAGAAGTAGTTCAAAAACGCAACTTTTACATGAAAAAGACATTGAACGATAACTTTAAGAAGCTCAGCCAATTAACCAAAACAGAAGACAACCATTGCATCTTCACTCTCATAGCTTTTAACATCTTATCCTAAGGTTCAAGTCAGACAATGGGACGGGGAAAGCGAAGCATCCTAGGCCAATCTGTTCGTTTGTTTATTTATATTAATAATCACATTTACTTCTTCCCGGGACCACCACCTCTCATCAACTATGAGATTATCATTTATAAACATTATTATCATCCAGATAGTTTTAGGCTGTGAAATTGAAAGACGGGAACAACCATCCATCCATCCTAGTGACTGATTTTGTGGTTAAACTAATTTAACTGTTTGAGCTTGGATGTAGGTATCAAGTTAACTAATCCCCGCATTCCATGGTTTAAATTCGAATGTTTTTATCTCCATTTGCAGCCAAATCAAGGTCAATTTTCAAGAGCTACAAGGCAACTGCTTTTTTATTTGGCATAATCTCTTCTGAAACAAAACGGAAGAATAGAACGAAATGCAAAACATTGTAGGAGCAATTGCGTTAAGAAAATATAAAACATACTAAGCTTAGCCACTCGTGTTAAAATTTACATACCAATCTTTTTCTAGCCAGACTCTCCTAGAATTCGAAATATGCTAGTTACTCTCAGACAAGTTTTTTCTTCTATTATACTTTACAAATGAAAATGACATCGAATTGGTCTCGAAGCTGCTTTAGACACAAACTTTTAAATGCCTCACAAAAAATACAAAAAAATTGATTTACACAAGGAAAGGTAAATCGTAATTTCACAGGATCCTCCACTACACCTACCTGACCTTGTTTTTTTAAATTAATATTTTGAATGGACACTCAATTCAGTCTCTGAGACACAGAGAGACGTTGGCCATGGCGTGTGCTCATTGGCAGTTTACTCTTTGTCAAATCAAATTTTCTTTCAAGTGAGAGAAAGGAGTCGACATATGACAGAAGGGCATAGGAATATATTTGAACCATATCTGATCCTCTTCTCTTCCACTGCCTCGAACATCCACCCACCTCATTCAATCCTGACCCACCTGAAAACCAAGTAGCATGAAGTGAACTATTTGTTCATTAACATGTTTCTAGTGAATCTTTCGAGTTTCTGAGTCATAAGGTTTGGAAAATTTGCATCTGTTGCACAAATGGAAGGAGTTGTGAGTAGGAATGTTGTTGGTGTTGGCGGTGGCGGAGGATTTGAGAAGAAGAATAAAAATGACGGCTCTGAGTCACTGACCGAATCAGGTTCCGAGTCAAGAGAGAGTCGTTCGACTTCTGAGAGTTCTTCGATTGAGGGAGTCAAAACTGTGGGGTGTGCTTCGCCGTCTGCTTTGGGTTGGCCTATCAGGAAAGCTGTAGAATGCAAGAGCTTGTCCTCTGCCAAAGATATGGACGAAGAGAAAATCAATTCAGAGGATTCCAAGTTCAAAAGGCTAAACTCAAAGCTTTCAGGTCAGTTGTCGGTTGTTTCTTTGACAAATTTGAGGACCTTGGTGATTTAAAAATTTGAAAGTAATCAAATTTAAGCCGAATGTGTTATTCTTGAACATTTCGTTGTGCATTACGAGTGAATCATACATAACTACATAACAATTCGTGAACTTTCTTTTTAATTAGCTTACTTAATTGATTCGGTAATCTTATCTAGATTTTGAAATGATGAAAGAGAGGTTTGCAAAACTGTTGCTTGGTGAGGATATGTCGGGTTCGGGAAAAGGGGTTTGCACAGCTTTGGCCATCTCGAACGCTATCACCAATCTATGTGGTATGATCTTTAACCATCTATCTCGTTATCTTCCTTTTCTCCTGTATATTCGCCAAAGGGTTAAGTCTTAATGTTTATAATGCGACGTATAGCTACTATCTTTGGGCAACTCTGGAGACTGGAACCATTACCGTCAGAGAAGAAATTAATGTGGAGGAGAGAGATGGAGTGCCTTCTATGTGTGGCCAATCACATTGTGGAATTAATGCCTTCCTGGCAAACATTTCCTGATGGAAGCAAGCTTGAGGTAAACTCCAGCGTTACTACTAGATATTAGGCCTTGATTTTGGTCACTCCATATTTATATGGATGAGATGAGTGAAGATAGGGAGGTGGACACTACGGAATCTAGTCATTCTTGACCTTTGCTATTGCATTACTGTTTTCTGCATTTTGTAGGTCATGACCTGTAGACCCAGATCAGATCTTTTTATCAATCTCCCAGCTCTGCGGAAACTAGACAATATGCTTATTGTAAGACTTGCATTTCTTGATTCCTTATTTTAGACACTTGACTTCATGGTCTAATTACTATCGTCTATCGATTACAGGAAATATTAGACAGTTTCAGGGATACAGAGTTTTGGTATGTTGATCAAGGGATTATAGCCCCAGAAGCAGATGGTTCAGCTTCTTTCCGTAACACAATTAAGCGACAGGAGGAAAAGTGGTGGTTGCCTGTACCCCGAGTTCCTACCAGCGGTCTAAGTGATAATTCGAGAAAGCAGTTGAATCACACACGGGAATGCACAAATCAAATACTAAAAGCTGCAATGGCAATCAACAGTGTCGTTTTAGCTGAGATGGATGTTCCTGACTCCTATTTAGAATCTCTGCCAAAGGTTTGAAAATTTTCCATGGAATCTCAAGTCTGTTCACATCCTATCTAGAGTTAGAGGGAAGTCTGTCGCTCAAAATTTTCACGTGGTTAGATACACGAGTTTTTTGGATAGCAAAATCAATGTTAAGTGTTGTGTCTTGATTCTGAACACCTCCACTGTAGGCAATAAATATCTCGTGTTTCTCTTGGATTTATTACTTTATGTTAAGAGACATATCATTCAGTTCATTACTTTATTTCAGAATGGGAGAACGTGTCTCGGAGACCTAATATACAGATGTGTTACTTCAGATCAGTTCACTGCAGAATGCCTGCTTGATTGCCTTGACCTCTCTTCTGAGCATGTTGCTCTAGAGATTGCAAACCGCGTGGAGTCATCCATCTATGTATGGCGCCGAAGAGCTCATTCCACACGTCCAACCATACCAAACCGTTCATCTGCAAAATCTTCGTGGGAGATGGTCAAGGATTTAATGGTTGATGGAGATGGTAAGAGGGAATTGTTTGCAGAAAGAGCCGAAAGTCTCCTGCTTTCTTTGAAGCAGCGTTTCCCTAGTTTAGCTCAAACCACTTTAGACGCAAGCAAGATCCAATTCAACAAGGTAAAAATTTTAACCTATTACAAATGATTGCTAGTGTAATTGAATGTGCACATCAAGTAAGTTTAGAACTACGTGACCTTGCAGGATGTTGGAAAATCCATCCTTGAGAGCTACTCAAGAGTCGTGGAGAGCTTGGCATACAATGTAGTGGCACGCATTGATGATTTGTTATACGTGGATGACTTGACCAAACAAACAGATAAACTGTCCTCAATTGGCGCAGTGAGTGTTATTGCTCACAAGAAGTCTTCAATATCATACTCTGTGCCCGTCTCGAGCACCCCCCACAGGACAACTTTTAGTACACCAAGCTTCTCACCTGCGCCACTTATAAGCCCTGCAAGGGGAGAGAGGACTCCGTTTCTCAATACCACCAACGTCATCACCAATCCCAATAAACCTCATCGTCGTGGTTTAGGGGTTAAAAGGGTTTTGACAAACTATCTTGGTGTTGATACCAAAGCAAAAATATGCGGCAATTCAATCGAAGGGTCTTGTCCGGTTCCAATCACAAATGGCACAGGAACGGGGCATGAAAAGGGCTCGCTGGGTAAGTAAACTGGGAATAAATTGCGACAAAACGCTCCCAAGCTCGCGGCCTCCTGAAGTGGTGATTGCTATACTTGCACAGAATCAACATAGTTCAAGAACTAGGAAACTCCGTTATGCAACCCTGATTTGTTGTTCGTTGGTTATTTGGTAGTTAATTCAAAAATTAAGAACGGTGTCTCATAGTTAACGGTTCTTTATATATCTGGAATATGACGAGGAGCCTAAAGATTGCTGTACATTCCACTTCAAATTATTTGTTCTAAACAGGAAATTAGAACAATATCATATATCTCTAAACAAAACTTGGGGACTTTCACAACCTAAGCAATATCATATATATCTAAACAAAACACGCTTTCCAAAATATCAACACAAAATTCTACTACATTTTGATCACCAATAGTATCAACACAAAACCCTTTTTATCTTTTGAAGGAAATTTCGGATCACCAGTAGAAAAGAAGCGTAAACCAAAAGGAAAAGGAAGTAAAAGAAGACAGCTGACAGAATATCGTAAGCCACCAAAGAAAAGAATAAACGCACGCACTGGTGCTTGAAAAAGAACTCTTCTTGATTCCTTCAAGGGTAAGAAAAAAGCGCAGATAGGACACACACGACATGTAGACGTCAACATATTCTGCTAAAGAACCCTCCCATGGGCATAGCCTTCAATACGCGAGCGAAGCCCACGAATTAGTTGCCTGTTAGTTCACACATCGACTGGCAATGATTTAGACAACCTTCTATAATAGACTCGTCTTTTGTCCACAGCCGATTAAATAAATCTCTAATGGTATTATTATAATTGATATGCCATCTGCCTCATAATCAACGAGATACAGCAGTACAACTTTCCATAATTGACATTTATCATGAGTGCAACCGTTGTCGTTTTGAATTCAATATCATATCAAAACCTGATATCTTTGCTCTTTATGTTCTTACCATCAAAAGTCGTTGTAGTATAGTGGTGAGTATCCCCGCCTGTCACGCGGGAGACCCGGGTTCGATCCCCGGCAACGGCGTAACGTTTTGGGCCGTCGATCCATTTTCCAATTTCCTGATTATACGTATATATATATCTAAAGACATATTTTTCCCATTTCCTAATAAGTAATAATAAAAAAACTCTCTCTTGTCCAATTGCACCCTCCTCGGTTACTAAAGAGGTCTCTCTCCACCAAATTTGCTGTGCCCTTTAACTTTTGCTGATTAACTCCATTTCACTTTCCCCCGTACACGACCGCCGTCTGGCCACCGCACTCAACCCCTCCCAATGACCACTAGCATCCACATCACGGCCTTAGATGGCATAGTTAACGTCAACTCCCTATTCACACTCGCCGTCTTCTTAGGCCTAGCCTGGAACCCGGCAGATCCGACCGACAACCTCGTCCTCGACGCCGCTTGCCTCGCCGGTCCCAGGATCGCCGAGGACCTCATCTCATTCCATGTCTATTCCTTTAGCTCTTTCCTCTTCTCCAGCATCGTCGCTCTCGCTCTCAAGCAAGCCATTCGGATCTCCAGAAATCAGGAATATACCCGACATCTTCACCTTCCGGAGTTCCTCGGAATAGTTAATAGGAATTTGTTTCGGGTCGGGATGTTGATCTCGGGTATAGGGTCGGTCTGCGGGTGCGTGTTTCTGATGCTTGCTCTGATTAATGTTGCTCAGATGAAGCTCGGAACTTTGGCTTGTGGTAGTGGTTACACATACGCTGCTGTTGTTCCTCTCGTCATTTTTGTTCCACTTGCGCTCTTGATTTACGTGACCATTGTGTTGTATGCTTTCTCGCGCTAGGATCGGGTTTTGTACCTTCTATTCTTTGCGCAACCCGAGGAATTTTGGAGGGTTGGATCAATCCGTTGTAGTCGGATTACTTACTCTGTTGGGGAAGTCCTGTTGTGATCGTTTGGTGGAACATTATTAAGTTTCAGAAGTAAATGTCGGGTTTTACATAGGTTTAAGTGGGTAATGTTGTGAGCAATGTCTTTTGGTAGATGTGATTTTTGGAAGATTGCTTATGAGTTCGCTGTTTCTGTTCTGAATGTTAGTATTTAACTTGTTCCACATTTGGTTGGACTGTCGAATATGTATTATCTAATGGCCGCCAACATAATGAAGCAAAAAAGTTTGAAGTCTGTAAAAAAATAAAAAATATAGTCAACTATAATTCTTAATTTAGTGAGAGGAAGGGTGAGAAGTTAACACCGAAGACAATAAGGGCTCAAATTTAAATTATGGTAGGCTTCTTTATTAAATCGGAAGTAGTAGTAAAATAAGTATGTTATTCTAGTTTTAGATATGTATCTTGGTTATTTACAACTTAAGTTTATATAATTTTTATTTGCTGGGAAACTTTCTCATTGGAATGAGGGATTCTGGCAAGAGATTATGGTTTTGATAGGTGCCTAAAAGAGTGTGTAGAGGAACACCAAATGGGCAAAGGAGTTGGTGAAGTCGGGCAAGACTTCTCATATTTGACAATTGCTAGATCTAGCTCTCCTATAACTTCTCGATAAACTGAGCCAGTAATTGCAAACAATTCGTGGAAGAGCAAGTTGAGGTTGGTACTAGTAGAACTAAGCTTACTCACTACCAGGAAGTACTTTTGGATGGAATAATCACTACTCTATTGGAACTATTTCAGGCAGGTGCAAAGATCTAGTCTGTAGCACTTGTGGGTTTCCTCAAAAGCAAGAGGCAATCTTTTCCACAGGTGCAAGCCTGGGCTAAAGAAAAATGGGGAAACAAGGGGTTAGACAAAACAATGTTGACAGAAGAAGATACCTTTATATTTAGGGATGACATTGGGTTGAGTTTGAGCTCGTGCATAAATTAATTATTTTTTAAAAAGAAAAACAACGTTGTTTTAAGCTTTGACCCAATCTGAGACTTGACTAGGCAAAGAAAATCAGATCCGAGGCTTGGTAAAAAAGAGCCTAGCTTGTTGACTTTGGGTGAGGTCGGGTTAGGTTTAACTGGGCCCAGTCTCTTTTGCTAGCCCTATTTGTCTTCAAATTCTTTGTTGAATGTAATCTCACTAAAATCTTGGAGCTTGGTCTTTGACATATTGCAGGACAACCCATGTTCTTGTAAAAATGGAGACTCAGTATGGAGCTTAATAGAAACAATAGTGACACAAATCCATTATGAATTAATTTCCATAATGTACTATTGGAGACCTAATGGAAGTGGAGACCTAATGGAAGAAGATTCACAATAGGCATTTACCGAAAGATTATGAGACAAATGGAGGATAAAATTCCTTAGGAGGATAAGGGACAATGCACAATCAGGTTGAATAAGCAGGAAGAAACTGGAAATAAGGAGGCAGAAAACATAGAAGACAGATTCCAGTGCACAAGAGAGAAGTATGTGAGAAGGGTATAAGTAATAAAGCTGATGATTTGAACAATGCAGAGGTGGTGGACGAAATAATTCAGGAGAAGACTATGGGGGAATTCAAATTGGTTACAAGCTCAAGGAGAAAGTCTAATAGATCTAAAGGTAAGGGCAGGTTGAGAGTAGATGCTCTTACCTGATTATCCATAATGAGCTTCCTTTTTGGAATATAAGAGGATTGAATGATCCTCTTAAAAGGCAAGTTGTAAAGGAGTTGATGGTTGAGAAAAGTCTGTTTTTACTAGGTTTGATTGAAACCAAAATAAAGTTACCACATTTACAAGGTTGTTTGAAAATTTTTGGTGTCGAATAAGAGATTTTATCTAATCATAGGTGTTATTTTAATGGTAGAATCCTAATTGGCTACAACTCGAATAAGTTGTCTATACATCCATATGAATTGTGGAATAGTTGGTGTCACTGATAGGATGGAATTATCTATTATATATGCAGCTAATCATGCTTTTCAGAGAGTGAAGTTATGTGAGTATATTAAGACTCTGTAAACAACTATTATGGATGTTTGGGCTGTTGTGGGGGGTCAAAATTGCATCCTAAGTTCAAATGGAGCTAAAGGTAGAATTCGAATTAATGGGATTAACAAGGAGCTAGAAAAGTGTATAAGGGTTACAAACCTGGTAGATTTATGACAAGTAGGTTACTATTATACATGGAGTAACAAGCAACAGGGTGATTATTTCATAAGGAAGAAGTTGGATCGTGTACTGATAAATTAGTAGTGGTTGGTTAGATTCATCAATTCACTCACTCATTTTGGAGAACCCTTATGTTCCTATCATACTTGGATGGAGATACAGGGAATGAAGTCCAACATAGTTAATAGAGCACCATTCAAATTCTTTAATAGGTTGAAAAAAAGAACTAGTTTTAAGCAAACAGTCAGAAGAAACTGGTCGGGGAAAATAAGAGGATGCAAATCCTACCAACTGATAAGGAAACTTCAGCTGATAAGGAATGAGTTAAATATATTTTGTAAAGATAAAATATGTAATTCTTAGGTTGTTACACAAATAGCTAAAGGAAAATTGAGGAAAGCTCAACTGGGCTGTTATGATCATCTCATGGATTTAAGATTGAAAGAAACAAAAGTTTCTTACTTAACGGAGTTTAATTCAACTTTCAACTTTGAGATTTCACAATTCTATTCTAAAGTATAAAGCAAGAGTGAGGTGGCTAAAGGAGGTGAATACTAATTCGAAATTTTACTTCCATTCTATTTTAGATAGAAGGAACATCAACAAGATCAACGTGCTTTATGATGAAAAGGGACAATTTGCACTTACCAAGAAACCATTGAAAGGATTACTTTGACCTGTTACAAAGTGTTATTAGGAAAAACGAGCCTGGAAGACAATGAATTTCATAATTTATCTTAGTTAGGACAAGATAAAATTAGCCAGCAAATGAGAGAACATTTAATCAACCCAGTGTCTATGCAAGAAGCAAAGGAAATCGTGTACAATTTTAATCCTTTTAAGGCCCTTGGACCTGATGGATTCTCAGCTCATTTTCAGAAAATTTGGGACATTACAAGCCAACTGGTAATATAAATTGTGTAGAAGTTTTTCAATTCTCCTAAGTTATTGAAGGAAGTTAATGGCAGTTATATTTGCCTTATAGTTAAGATACCTTTTGGCTAGAGTGACTATCACCCCATTTCCTTGTAACACCCCACTCCCGCCGGAACCGAACCCGATATCGACAGTGATATCCGAATCCGTGCCCCGCGAGGGTGGCGTGTCACATCACTTCACTAAACAAAA
>JANZXR010000172.1:15101457-15121706 GCA_027575705.1 Erythroxylum echinodendron
TCTCTTATCTTAGGATATGTGTCGGAATGACCTACGGGCGTCCCGGTACGTACCCTAGGGTAATGGGGTGTTACACTCCCTCCTCCTCCCCCCAACATTTTTTTTGTTGATGTTGATTTATTTTTCTGCTACTGACGTGCTATGTTTTGCTCCTCTTATTTCTACATTTTTACTATTGTGTTTTCTTCTTTACTATTGTGTTTTAATACTATCTTGGTTGCTACATTTTGCTCTCTCTTGCCTGTTACATTTTGCTCTCTCTTGGCTTTTCTATTTTGGGTTATTTATTTTTCTGCTAGGATGGTATTGGAATTTTTTGCTGCTTATTTACTTATTTTGGTGTCCTTTTAGAAATAAAAATATGAAATTAAATAACTTGAATAATTAATAATAAAATGTAATAATTTAACCCAAATATGCTATGTAAATAATACAAAATAAGTGTGTACAATATGCTATAATTTCTACTTGTTAATATGCATAAGATATGAAGTTTCCATGGCATCATAACATTTTATAGGCATTTTATTCATACATTCAGCACAATAATGACACCCATTACTAATTGTATAAAGAAAGGACAATTTATTTGGTCAAATGCAACACCTAAAGCTTTTAAAAAATTAAGAAAAAGTTGATCGAATCTCCTATTTTATAACTTTCAAATTTTGAAAGATATTTGAAGTTGCTTGTGATGCATCCCATGTGAGAATTAGAGGCATACTCAGTCAATAAAGACACCAAATTGCTTACTTTAGTGAGAAGTTAAATTAAGAAAAGTAACAATATTCGACATATGGCAAAGAATTTTATGTAGTGGTGTATTCCCTTAACAGTTAGCATCATTATCTATCAAACAAGGAGTTTTTTTTTTTAAATTTAGATCTTGAATCTCTTAAACTTTTCAAGTCTTAAAAGAACTCACACAAAAAGGACGCCTTATGAAGTGAATTTTTAGAGCAATTTAATTTTATTAGCAAACATTGGATAGCATTTAAGAATAAGGTAACAGATAAATTGAGTAGACAAGGCCATTTTCTTAACACTTTAGTAGCGAAACTTATAGAGCTTGACAAAATAAAAAGAGAATACGTTTAAATCGATATTTTGGGATCTTTTATTTAGAAATTGTATCTAGACAAAGAGACCATCACTTTCTTTTTGTGATCCATTTTTTTCTTAAAAAACCAAAGTCCCTTATTTACTCTCTCCTTCTTGAGTTTAGTTTCTAGCAAGCCAATCAAAGATTTTTTTCATGAATAAGATAATCACGTAGAGCCTATTATTTTTTGGGGCAATTTAAGTACCAAATATTCCATAAGATAATCATTAAAGGATAAGGAGCTAAGACCCCTTCCCTATAAGTCTTTAATCATTTTTTCTCCTAATGAAAGATTTTGGTTCTCCTTCTTATTCTACTGATGGTGGTCCCTGATTATTTCAGAGTTCCTTAAAGAGCTTAGAGTGAATGGAGTCCTCTATACAGAATCCTGTATTTGATCTCTAAAGTCCTTAAAGGTTATAGAAATCCATACAATAACTATATTAGTGTCCAAACTAGAGGTATTATTCTTTTAATTCCTATCACTATTTCCTAGTAAAAGAGGGATTAGTTTTCTTGTAAAGGCTTAAGGAAAAATGGACTTTTGCAGCTAGCATACTTTATTAGAAAATTGTTTGTATTCAAAAAATCAAGTTATAAAGTGTATACATCTTTAAGCAAATTTCCATTGAGAAATGCTATTTTGACATTATTTTTCCAAATTCATAATCATAGTATATGACCATAATTAATTTGTTTATAGATTTAATCATTGGTATTAACAAAACTATTTATTTAATTAAAATTAACTCCATATTTTTTTATGTAACCTTTGTCCATTTAACTTCTTTGTATATGTGTACGTTACCATTCACATAAAAAAATATCTTACATTTAGTAGGTTTAATCTCATTAGGTGCATGCCCAAAATTCCATACTTGGTTAGTAAATATAGATTCAATTTCAAGTCTTGTAACTTTATGACATTTTTAAGAGTCAACGTCAAAAATTAATTCCTCAAAAGTATTTGACTCATCATTCATGAACAATGCATCATTTTTCCCCTTTTCTATATATAGATAAAATCTAATTGGGGCCCGATGTATCTTACTAGTATGTTGCAAATTGTTTTTAAAACTTGGTTATATGTTATATGCATCAACTAAAGGTTAATACTTTTTCTTGTATGTTAATTTGTGGGTCTTAAAATACTTTAAGTTTTCCTAAGTCCCATTAATTTCATTGAGAATAAATTCTTTGTCTAAGAATGTAGCATATCTTAAGAAAATGTCTTTTAATCAAAAGGATGACAAATTTGATATTCAATCCTTTATTTTGCTTATTCCACAAATTTGCATTTATATGATTTTGATTGATTCTTGTCAAATATTACATACTTCACTGAAGCAAATATCTCTAAGCCTTTAGGTATAAAAAATTTAGTCTATTACTAGTTTATATCTTGTATGGAGTCATTACCTAATTTAAATGTAACTCTAGTAAGAAGGTAATCAATAGTTTCAAAGGCTACCCTAAAAAAGAAAATATAAAGATTTTTATAACTCATCTTATAATATAATATTTCTAAGGGAAGTCCACTGCGAGAGAATTTCGTTCTTTTTAAAGTAACCAATAAACTCATAATTAAAGTGTTCATCACATAAATCATATTTAAATGCCTTAATTTTTTTTTTTTAACCTTAAGCCTGAGTTCTTTAAACATTTCAAATGATGAAAACTTCTTTTTTGTTAAATATGCATAATCATGTTTAAAATGACTACCACTAAATGTAATTAAATAAATATCCACCTTTAATGCGAGTAAGCATAGGGTCATATACATTTGAACGGATAACTTCTACTAACTTACTAGCACATTCCCCTTTTCAACGAAGAGTATATTGACCATCTTACCTAATAAACAAGATTCATAAGTTTCTTATGGATCATAATCAAAGGGTCATAATATCCTTTTTATGTAACTTTATGATTCTAGCTTCATTAATATGAATTAAACTATAATGCCATAAATAAGATAAATTTTGTTAATTAATTTTCTTTTCTTCCCAATCTTGAAATATCCTTTTGGTGTGATTGTTATTTCCTCCATGTTGTTAACTAGTAGAGGGTCTCAAATCATACTATCATCTTTTCTCCTTATGAAGAATTCATTCACCTTATAATGTGCTAATATATTTTATTTCTTCGCGATTATTACTACATTAATTTATTATGTTGCCTTCAACTTATCGATATGAATTAGCTAGTGTTTGCCATTATTTTGAAAATTAGATTAGACGTTAAATTAGTAAGAGGATATGTTTAAATTTTAAAGATTCAACTAATATTAAATCGTCATAAAATTGCTATATAGTGACTAAGAAACAAAATTTTCAATAATAAGAAAAAAATAAAAATAAAATAACTTATTAAAATAAAAATAAAGGTAAAAGATATAAGGCTCATTTTTAGTTTTAATAAATTAAAAAACTCTCTATGTTTAAAATTATTTAAAAAAATCTTTATGGTTTTCAATTTTTTAGAAAATCCCTTCTCTTAATCTTTAGTTAGAAAATCATAATAAGACATGCATGACATGGATATCGCATATAAGCGAATTAAATGTTGCTAACATGACAACTCAACTTAGCTCTTAAACCTGATTAAACTAATTAATCCAAACTCAAAATAGTAAATTAATATAATTATAACAAATTATTAGTTTAAATCGAGTTTAATTAGTTTGAGTCAGGTTCAAAAGTTAAATTAAGTTACTATGTTAGCAACATTTCATTAGCCCACATATAATGTTCATACCATACCTGTTTCACCGTTATTTGTTAATGAAAGTTTAAGATAATAAGTTTCTTTTTGAAAAATTAAAAATCACAAGGAATTCTTTTAAGAATTTTAAAGATTAAAGAGTTTTTTCAAAGTTACTTAAACCATAAGGGATCCCCATGTCTTTTATCATAAAAATAAAGCTCTAATGTCCATTAATATATAATCAACTAATCATAAATCTAATAATTCTAACTAAAATGAATCTAACAATTTTTTAAAATAATAGTAACATTTAAAATCGTTTATGATAGAGATTGTGTCTCATCTTTCTAAATAATTTTAAATTCTCTTATCATCTTATACTATATTTAGATAAACTATAATTTAACTTAAAATTTCTAAATATGTTAAAAATATGATATCAATTGACCTTCAGTAGGTGTTCTTAATCCATTCATTATGATAAATGCACCTTCTTTATAAACTGTCTTTTCAAGTTCAATATAATCAAGATCAAGCAATGGATCTTCTTCTTCAATAGAAAATAAATATAGTTAATACAATCAATATCAACTTGCTTATATGTTCTCTTCTCACTAAGCACTTTGAATACAAAATAGAAAAAATTATAAAATCAATAATAAAAAATGTAAATACTTATAAAATGCAATTAAATCAATAACATACCTACTCATAATACTTAAATAAGGGACTAAGTTTGTGATGTTTGAAATAATTTTGTTTCCTTATGCGAAAACATTAAAAACACTCTAATTATGTTTACAAACTAACATAGAAGCCGTATGAGTAATCTAATAGCAAGTTTTCTTAATATTGATGCACTTTCACCACTCATCTATATTTTAAAATAATAATTATAATAAAATATAAGAGTATATTAATATGAAACTAAAATTATGAAAACTTTCTAGGTTACTTTTTCTCATTATAAGTTCTCTCTTTGCAGATGGTCTAGTAAAACTCCATGAACCTTTATGATACAATCTAATTTCATTTATGGCCTTTGGATACTCCTCATTAGAAAAATAACTTTGCATTCAACCAAATTAAAAAGATCCTCGATAATATTAATAGATTTACATTGATATTTAGTTTATAACTAACAAGGATTGAGAATATAGGCTAATAGGTGGATATCTGAGTTATACTCTACTGAAATGATATGTCAGAAAACAATTCAAAAAAAATTTTCCACCTTACACATAATATCATATAGCACGGAGGCATTTTAATCAACAAATTGCCAAAGTTTGACCTTACTTTCAAAAATACCTTCCATATTTAACCTGTGTAAACCACATAAAGTAAAGCTCAACTTTCTTTTAAATTGTCTCAAAAATTATATATATATATATATATATATATAGCATTCTATTTAATACCTAAAACATACACTAAGTAGCAACCGGCAATATATCACAAGTTGTGTAATATTCAAAAGACAAAAAGAAAGTTTGATTTCAACAAGATAATGTGACAATGTTATTCTTAATGCAAAATAACTAGAGACATCTGCAAGTACAACTGATCCTGACGACAAACTCAAGTTCAAATGTAGAAGTTATACTCCAATTAGACTAGCTAGATCTCTCCTAGACTTGAAAACAAAATTGTAATTTTGATGAATTTGCGAACTCAGTGAGTGAACCGTCATCAATGCACTCACGTAAGTCATATCATAGGGGATAGTTCTAGTAATATGTTATTGCACATCAATAATTATATCATATACAACAGTTCTAATCACCACATCACATTGTCAATGATATCTAGATGTATTGCAATATTTCAATTAGAACATATCATATATGCAAAAATGCGAATGCAAATGCATATGTGCTTTATTTCTTCTTTCTTTTTGTTGGTTTTAAACAACTTTTCTCTTGGCCAACTTAACGAGCATTATAGCTCTGATCACATCACGAGCTTTAAGCCTTAATTTCAAATTATAAGCATTAAGCCCTGATTTCACATTACGAGCCTTTGGCCCTAATTACTAGCATTTCACCCTAAATGTCTGCGTGTTGTTCATTTTGATCACAACTCCTATTAACTCATCATGAATGTCAAATGCAACGATATGAATCATCTCTCACATCATTTGCTTCCATCAGTGTAACTGATTTTCCAAAATTCACATTCAATTTGAATAAAATAAGCAAATAAGGGATAATCACGTAATCATCAATTGACATTCAATTTGAAAACACTTCCATATATAGTCTCGAGTATCAAACTCCTCGTACCAACAATGTCCAGAATTATAACAATCATATAAGTAATAATTCAATAACTAAAATTTAACCAAAAACAAATCAATCATAATGAGAAACATCTAGGTTAACTCACTAAACACTCCAATGAGCTATTGCCTCGACGTCTCGACAATATCTGGGTATTGACCATCACTTTGAGAGCCTGTTAGACATGCATATGAACATTGGTCACTGAAAACAAATAGCGAGAATATGTATGAAATCCTTAAGTGCAATGTTTATTATCCTTTTTCTTCTTAATGTTCCTTTATGAACAATTTGTCTTCTTTTAATCATAATTCTCTCTAAAAACATCCAAATACCATGAATCTTGTGCCCCCTGAAATTAGACTTCTATTAGTCTTAATATATCTAAAAATTACACAAATCTTCCTTTAGAATACAATCCCCATCCAAATTTTGTCCTACTATCAACCAATCCTCAAATAACAATAAAACATTATCAAGACATCTTATAGGCAAGATGTTTCACAGAAGCATTAATAATACATCAATAATCATTTTTCATGGTTTATACTTTGACTAATTCGGATTCTAAAGCCCTCACAAATAAGGAAATAATACCACATTCCTACATAGGGGTCTGTCACAGGAAGTATTGGGGAAATAAGCATAACTCATGCTCCAGTCACTATTTTATCAAGACACTTTCACAGAGGTCAAGCTAAGACCTATATCTAGAACTTTTGTTCTTTGAGTTTCTTCAAAGTCATTCTCTAAAGATATGTAAAACAAATTGAAAGAGGAAGATGAAATTGAAACCAGAATTTCGACTTATCTCGGTAACTTCTTTCCTTCTCCTCTTCTCTTCCCCTTTTTCTTTCCTTCTCTCTCTTGTTTTTGTTTTTCTTTCTTTTCTAACCTCATGGTAGACATTCACTCTCCCTTATATTGGCTTTTACATCTATTTTCTCTAGAAAGTTCAAAGAAGGTCAAACTAATCCATATGTTGCCATTTCATTTATCCATGTGTCACCATTCTTTTGGTTCATATGTTACCCTTTTATTAGTCCATATGTTATTATTCTATTGCTCCATGTATTACTAACTTTAGGCTACACATTTCATTCATTTAAGCCTCCATATTTCACTACTTGTAAGGCTACATATGTCACCAATTGTAAGGCTACACATGTCACCATTTGTAAAACTACACATTTCACCATTCTAAAGCTCCATATGTCACAAGTCTAACGTGCCATTTGTCACAAATTTAAGAGGCCACTTGTTGCAAATATAAAGTGCCAATTTTCACAATATAAAGTGCTACTTGTCTCCAATTTTACCATTTAGGAATTTTACTAAGCTAATTTACAAATTGACTCCTCAAACTTCCTATTTTTAACAATTAACTCCATATCACTAACTTAAATCCATCAATTTTTAATTTAATTCTAATTTATCAAAATCATATCCATGCATCTCCTAATATGTCAATTGATTAATACAATATTCGTGCGCTCAATCTTCTAAACCTCTAACCCTCAACAATTTAGGAGACATGATATTACACTTATCTCATTACCATTCAAAAATATTGTATGAGGCTTGTGCGATTTCTCCATCCATATAAAAATATTTATAATTGTCTTATAAAATTTATATATAACATCATATAGATAACTTGAAGATGACTTCTTTAGTGAGTTAATGATCCTTAACAACCTTATAAATGGAGCCACAATCTTCACAATAATCAAGCAAACATCTTAAAATTTACTATCTAGAATAATATCATAAACCTCTTTTCCTTTTACACTTTTCAATGATTTATAACTTAAAAAGTATTTACATGTTATTAAACTTTAAAGTACTTACTATGATCTTAAACATTTTTTAAAGTTATAAATATAGTTACAAACCTAGTAGTAGCAGGATATACAATCTCAACAAATCTTATTGCTTTCGTAAAACAAAATTATACGATGATTATAAATCAAAATTGTGATATTAGATGCACATGAACAAGATTAGAAATATGTATCAAACAACCAATATATTTCAAGATGAAATTTATATAATGAGCACTACATGGAAATCAATAAGTATGCTTATATTTTAATAGTAACAAGTACCAAGTTAATATATAATTAGGTACATTATCTGTCGTAAAGTGAACAACGTTTTTTCGTCTAACTTGCTCGAAAATTTTAGAAAATATTCAAATAAACTTTGTGCCTTTTTACCATATCAAAAGCTTCAACAAGCTTGATAAATTTTGTTTTAACATTATAATAAACTAATAAAGTGATCGATGTTCTTTATATTTAATCAATCCAGGTATCTACCTTAAGGTGAATTTAAATCATTTAAACGAATAGGAGAATGTTATAACCATTTAGGTCAAGCTCTTTTAAATTGAAAAATGATGACTTTATCATTCAAAATACTTTTAAAACTTAGTTAATAACGAAAAGTGGTTCTTAGAGGAAAACAAAAACCTATATCAATAATAGCTTTTCTAATAACTTCATTATCTCCATAAGATACATTACAATTTTCTTTATTTTATTTTATTTTTTTAGTCGTTATTTCAAATAATTCTCAATCCTATATATTAAATCATACTTTTTTTAAGTAGTATTACCTTTTACACTAGCAATATGTTTTTTCATTCTATAAATTGCTCTAAGTTTAAACATTATATCGCAAAACATATAACTATATTGAATGTTTAAATTGGATGTTTTGCAAAGAAAAAATATAGTGGGGATCAACCTTATCATAAGTAGAGGATGTTAAGTTCATTGAATCCTTTTATGACGATTAAGTTTTCTTCATTATAATATCACTTAAAAATATATATAAAATACACAACATAAACTAAAAATGTTGTAACATATCACAAGTGTAAAACTGCAGGTTTTATATTAATTCTAGATTTAAAATTCATAATTGTACAAGTGCTTAGACTATAAAATGAACATTGAAGGTCAATATTCACGTATCTTTAAGTATACCTAGTAATTGAAGACCAGGAGATGTGATAATAAGATTGTAATTCAAAGCAGGTGAAAGTACTAGTATAGTATAAATAAGTATTAATACCAACTAGAGTTGTAGCTCTGAAACTGTAAAGAAATAAAATATCAATTGTTCTTTCATTGAAGCATAATTTTCTCAATAGCTTGGCTTAATCCATTTTGAAGCATTTAAGTAGTTCTTTCATGTACTTGATTTGATTGATGAAGATGTCCTTTATTTGCTTGATTTAAAGTTTAAGAAAGGAGTTAAGTTATTCCATTATGCTTATCTCAAATTCCCTACTCATATAGATAAAACATTCTTTTGCATATACTTTCATTAATAGCAACAAAGATAACATCATCAATATAAAATTAAACAACTAAAGGATCAAGGTTATCAATTGTTATGAATAGACTTGTATCAACTATGCCTTTTGTAAACTCAGTTTTAAAAGGAATGCACTTTGCCTATCATACTAAGTTCTAGGAGCTTATTTTAGGACATATATTGCTTTAGAATTTTTATACATATGATTAGGTGCATTATAAGTTTCAAAACTAGGTAGTTTGATCAATATAAACTTCTTATTGAACAAAACCATTTAAAATGAACTTTTACATTCATTTGAAATTATTTTCTTAAAAAATCAAATATAATAAATTGATTAATGAGTCATAAAAGGCATAAAAAAGGATCATTACAAGGTTGTGCCAAGCTAGTATAGTAAATATACAACAATATCCTTTCTAAAATCCATGGGAAGAAACTAATGAGTTAAAGATTCCATTATCTTCCAAGATGAATGCTCAACTTTTTAACAGCTTGGTGAGCTACCAAGGTTTCTTTTATTCAACTATATATCATGTGAGCTAGATCATGATTGTTAGGTTTGATCTTGTTGAACAATCTTTGGTTCCTCTCCACCCAAATTACATAAACTGAACAAGCCATATTTGATCTTTCCTAAAGTCTGATACTTATCTTCAATCCACACCAATATATTATCCCAATATGTCTCACAGAAAAAAAAGATTTAATGTGTGCTAGATTCTAGCCCCAATAGAAGTTGTGTAGTACATTTGAAGTAAAGATTATAAATGCTTTTACCCTCTAAGTTGCATATCTCGGATATGATATCATTACATCCAAGAATCCTGTCTTTGGTTTTCAATATTTTTCTAGTTTTTAACCAAGTGATGAAGGAGGCTTTAGGCTTCAAAGAGCCTCTCCAAATAATGTTGAACTAAGGAATAAGTGGAATGGAAGGTATGAGAGCTTTGAGATATAAAGAGTTAGAGAAGTCACTTTTGTTGTTAATGGATTATATAGGTTTGGCAGCTAGCGAGAGATTAGGCAAGTAGTTGGGAAAAGATGTTAAGAGCCTTTTTCAACAACCTACCTGAAAAGTGCTAGGAATTATGATCTATAACACATCTGACTTAATCTTGAGTTGAAATTATAATAGTAAGAGTTAAAATATCTTCTCTTAGGCATAGAGGGCTTAAAGAGGTCCATTTGTCAAACCATAACCATATATCTTAGCCCTAATTTTGTTATTCACTTCCAACTCTTTTTATTGTCTTGATGAGATGTATCTTAATTTGTGCATAACTACTATTACTTTCATATTACTTTCATATAAAACAAACCATTAGTAATACTTATATTATCTTATCATCAATATATAGATTGTAACTTCTACGATCTATATAATCAAACAAAGATTTACTAATTATTCATATAACCATATTTGAATCCTTTCTCCCTGTAAACATTTAAATACTCAAATTATGACTCTAATGAAATTTGTGACAAACCTTTAAAGATATTTAAGCATGACATAAGTTCTAGGAAGTGGAATTCTAAGGATAGGTTAGTGACCATCTTTAATAAGGTCAATTTGTCATCACTCCAAATATTAATTAAAAAATTTCCAAAATATTAAATGAAAGTCTGGGAGGAAGCAAACTTTCAATAATAGAACAAACTATCAATTAAAACAAGACATAATTACTATAAGGTGATACCCTTACAAATAAAAATGTTAAGAAGTTGAACTAATGAAGTAGAATTTTACCAACTAGCCCTTTATCTCTACCATTTTCCAAGCTATAGCCAACTTTGCTTCCCATCGTAATCTTACCACTCTCATTCATCAACTTGTCCTTAACAAGCTTGTTGACTATCCTAGTGAACACCCATAATCTTTTTGAAGCAATAGTGCTAAAAGTACCTAAGCTTCCAAAGTTTAAAATACATACAATTCCTAAAGTTAAAATCTATGAGCTACCAAGCTTGAGATACTAGTAATTACAAAGCTATAGCTTCTAAAACTTGAAACCCTAAATTTATCAAAAATTGAATTGTCAGACCTTCAAAACCTAAACTCCTAACTCTACCAAAATTTAAGCTGACAAAACATCAAAAATTGGAAGTTTTAACTTTTTTGAAGCTTGACTTAACAAAATCCTATAGCTTGAAGTTTCAACTTTACCAATGCTTGAGTTAGCGAAAATCCTAAAGCTTGAGCTCCCAACTTTGCCAAAACTTGTATTACTAGAAATTTCTAAAACTAAAAGTCCCAAAGTTGCCTAAATTACCTAAGCCCAAACTAATAACTATTATATGTATAAATGACATAAGTATTATATATGCTCATAATCAAAAGGGTGATTTAGTAGGGAGAGTTTCTCAACTATAAGAAAAAAATGATTTACTTTATGATGACATTTTTTATAGATATTAATTATTTACATAAACATACAATACGAATAAGAACAAAAAGGCAAAGACTAAGATTATTAGATTTCTAAAGTTATAGAAACATATACTACGATTATAAAGTTCTATAATTGTCAAAAGTGGATTATGAATCAATTTTAAAGAGGACAACAAAGAGATTACTATTTAGAGATAATGTAAAGAATCATAAATGTTTTATTTAAAATAACAATGTCTAGAAAAATCATTAATTTAACATCTATTTATGTGAAGGAAAAAAATTAAAGGGTAGTAAAATTGATTCAAACATGACAACTATAAACTCAAAGAAAGGATAGTTATCCGTGATAAACGTGAAGATAAGCAAAATTCAAACTCATATGAAATTTTAAAGAGTAAACCCACATGATTATTTGAAAATTTGATTAAGATAGATAAGATTCTAAAAGAGAAAAAAGGGAATAGAAAAAGGAAATCAAGAAGATTGAGAATAATCTTACTATTTCTTCAAACTTTAAATGATGAAAGATAAAATATAGGTGAATTTAAGGATGAATCCAAGTTATTGACAAAATCTAAAGTAATTTCATTTCATAAAGAAGAAGATGATGATGAAGAAGAAGTATATCATAATAAAAACTCTCTCAACTTGTTTTTATGGTTGTAAAAGGTCTAATAAAACTAATCAATTTGCATCTTTGTCAACCAATTTTTAAACATAATTTTTTTTATGTTTAACTAGATTAGTTAACTTACTATTTCCGAGTTAACTGGTTAAATTAACTAGTATGATCCAGTTTTGTCAATATTGTGTCAAAAACTCCAACATCATCAATAACATAGAAAGACAAAGATGATAAAATATTTATATTGAAAACAAATTGGACTAAGTTCAAGTGAGCTTGTACATTACTAAGACGTCATATCTCAACCCAAACTATTAAAGTAATATAAACCTTATCTTTATATATAAATCATTTCCTATTCATATCTCTTTTCAATGTGAAACAGCTCCCCTTATAAATTTTAAACATAACCCCTTTACAAATGTATTCGTCCGAATTGGGCTAGCTTTTCCTTAACTTATATTAATGTGAAGTCATTTAAGTTACTGTATAAATTAGTACTCATCGTATCTAAATTTATGAATTACTCTTCATTAGACTTTTTCAACTTAACTTTGATACAATTATTAGAAAATTTATCATGATAAAATCATAGATGTAGGGAAATAATTTTTAAAAATTTTCTAATGAATAAATTTAATAATGTCATTTATAAATTGCAATCAACTGATTGACTGTAAAGGTATAAATTAAAGGTGTATTGTTAAATAGAATTCAAATGCTAAATGAAGCAAACAAATAACATGAATTATTAAAGATAGTATGCAATATTAAGCCTTTTCGTCACTTTAACGTATATATTTAAGATAACTTGTGAACGATGGTCAAGTATTATTAAAGAATTTAGTAATATCTCCTTCATCTAATTGATGTTGAAATTAATGTTTTATATTAAATATTAAATCTAAAAATAATCTCTTTAATTCAAATTTAATAGTATAAATCACAACATTGTAAAATGACAAATTGGATGAGTAGCTGAAACCCTAAGTAGATAAATGCTAACAAGTAAAATACCATCAAAACGTTAGTTGCCAAACAGAAACTTATTAGTATTATTATATCAAAAAATATCAAGACTAATGAGATATTCTTAGAATAATAAGTAAAATACGATAAGCCATGCATTCATGTAAGCATAATAATTACTTAGTTTGTATTATGTTGGCATTGGATGTACACCCACAATCCTTAACTATTCAGTATTATGCTACTATGAATATGGAATTTTGGTAGCAAATACATCTTCTATTGTTATTTTACTCAAAATATCCAAACAAAAATGTTTTTCTTTAGAAATAACTCTTTTTTCATAGATGTTTTTTTTTTTTTGCTAAACTTGAGCAGAAGGAACCTACTCAATAAAAAATGTAACTGAGACAAATAAGAATGAAGAAGAGTTTTCGTTCATAGTCAATACAAAGTTTTTTTATCAATACAAAGTTTTTTTAAGTAAAGAAATTTTCTTTTTAGTTTTAATATTTGAAATCAATGTATTTAATACGACTATATTTTGTAAATTTGCTCTTTTTTTTTATCAATCCATGTTTCTATTGATCTTTTTTTTTAATGGACCACTATAAATAATAACTTTAATTTTATCTTATTTTGCTTTACCACCCAATTCTTGTCATCACATTATGATACTATATTCTTTAGGTTATTTTTAGTTGGACGTAAGGTTTTTAATGGAATGAAATGAAATGAAATAGTTTATAATATAATGGAAATGTAAATAAATGTAATATTAGAAAATTATTGTTTGAGAGGAATGAAAGGGTTCATAATGTAATATAGTAAAATGTTGTTTAAAAGATGGATGGAATGGAATATAATGTGTGTATAATAATAATGAGTGACTATTCTACCCTTGATAGAATAAGACGTATTGTCTTGCTACTTATTGCTAGGGATGAGGGTATCATTGGTATTATAAAAAATTATTGAACATATATTAGGAAGTACATATTTATCATTTCACATTTCATCATAAACTCCCCAACTCGAAGGTAACTTATTTTTACTGTTTAGAATAGAATATGATGTAATATGAAACTCTCCCCTTCTATCCTATTCCCTTCTATTATAAACCTTCCTTTTGAACGATAAAATAATATTACATTCTATTCTATTCCATTACTAACCACCCTACCAAACATAGCCTTAGATATTTTTCTTTATTATTCTTATGAACTTAGGCATTCAACCAAAATTTAAAAAGTTGACAATGAAACTTACATATAATAATTGTTATTAAAAAATGCATTAGTTACAAAACAAATATGTGATGTTTTGTTTATGCCAAAATTAGATCAAAATCCACTTAGTGTGAATAAAAAAACATTCTATTCTTTATAATATGGTTTGAAATAATCAATCAATAACTTGAAAAAAAAGCAAATGAATCAATTATAGTTTTTTTTGTTTTAACTAAACAATGATAAACATAATAATGCCAAAATTTTTAAGAGAAAGATTATTGAAAAAAATGGAATGACATAGAGGTTGAAAGTCGTGACAAATAATGCAAAACCTTTAACTATGTTACATAAAAAATGTAGTAAGAAAACTCATTGAATCAACCTTATGATGTTAAAATTGTCAAAAAGAAGGCTTAGGTTAGATAAAAAGAAAGACCTTGAGGTAATTGTCAAGATTTCTGTACAATAAACGTGGTTCAAGCACACAAGAATAAAGTTTAATGTATAAAAAATAGAAAGCCAAAGGGTGTGATTTACACCTTAACATTTCATATAATGTCTAATATAACCTTTATCATTATCTCTAATATCAATTTACACCATAACATTGACAAATGACACGATTTGCACTCTTAAATCTAATTCTCTTAGATTTTTATCTATCTTTATCATGACATTGTTAACCTATAACTCGTGGCAGGCTAGTTGTGCAATCCTAGTCTCGTGGATGCTAGTGTGGTTATTATATTTTTAAAAAATTTTCAATAGGTTATTATATTTTTAAAAAAATGTCAATAGTTTAAGGCAAAAGTTACAATTCACCTCCTAACATTTTGTATAAGGTCTAAGATATTCCTTGTCATCGTCTCCAGTACCAAATTAAACATTTATAAATAGCATGATTTGCACCTTCAAATCTAACTCAGTTAGGTTTTCGCTGGATCCCTATCATCACATCACTGCTTAACCTTTAACATTTGGTATGTCAATTATACAATTTTGGCCATGTGGATGATGATGTTGCTGTAGGCTCGGCTCAACCTAATCCTAGAAATAAGCATTTTAAACTTGATTTGAAACCTACTTAGGCTCGCGTCATACTACTTGAGTGGGCTGACTAGTCCTTTTTGGTAAAACTTGCCATGACTGTTCTAATTTTGTTAATTTTTTACATATTTAATTATTAAAATTAGTAAAAACAAACACATGTAACATTTTTATTTTATTTTTATATTTGAAAACAAAAATTTTTAACAAAATATTTTACAAATTATTAATTAATATATGTTATAAAAATTTAAGTATAATGTAAAATTGTTTTTAATATGTATTTATGAAAAAGTTGTCATAATAATTTATTAAGAGATATGTACTTATGGTAAGGTTATTATAATTAAATTTCATGTATGTTTTGTAAAATAGTGAACTTAATAATTAAATTATAAAATATTAATTTTTATCATATAATAAATAAAACATAACGAAAAGTAAAAAAAATTCGACATTCAATTATAAGGATTGTAATTTACTTCATATATTATCTTTGTGTATTTGAAAGGTTGTTATAATTATTCTCTACTATGAATAGTGTATCACACTTTAAAGTAGAACTTTTATGTTTACAATTTAAGAATTTAAAATTTTTTCACATGCTTATTAAAAATATGTGTTACAATAAATAATTATACATATAAGTTTTTTCACTGATTCTTAGACTTTTTTTAATCTTTAACTACCATTTGCATATCTAAAATTGAAGAATGTATGGAATTTTATTTTTTGTTTCTAAGTAAATTTAGGTTATTATTAAAATATTTTTATCTTATTTATTATTAGATAATTATTGGTGCTTTTTTATTTTTATTGTTTACAAGTTATTAAAAATAATTGATATTGATTTAGTTTGTTATATTTTTTAAGAAAAGTTTTACGAGGGGAGTTAATAAAAATGGATAAAGAAGTCAATAAAAAGTAGAATATACGATTAATATTTTTGATAATTAAATATTAACTAAATTAAAAATAATAAATTTCATAATAATCATGTTAACATTCAAATGATTAGAATTGCATAGTGACACATCAGGTGTCATGAATTCATGCTACTTTGACAAAGATCTAATGAAAACTTACTAAAGTTAGGTTTGAGAGCATAAATTATACCATTTTGTAAACATGAAGAGACAGTCATAGATAACAACATGAATGTTGAGGATACTTAGCCTTCCATTACAGTTTACCGTATGTATCATATTTGACCCTTGATTATAAGTTATTCTTTTGTATCCATTTACTGCTACTCTCCGTTTCTTTTGTAATCTATTTGATTTTATTTAATTTGTTGTATTTTGTAAATAGTTATAAATAGAAAACTCTCGCTACCATTTTATGTGTGGTGGTTTAGTAAATATTGTCAATGAACCATCTAATGTTTTACGTAAAAAGTTAAGGGACAATCACACTTTTTTGTCTTGAAATATAAAAAATTAAAAATTTTTCATAAAAACTAGAACCGTATCTACATGATCAGAATTGTGGAATTGACATATCTAGTTCATAAGTTAACGGTGTTTATGGTAGAGATATGATAGAAACGTAACAAAATTAAATTTAAGAACGTAAGTCATATTATTTTATAAATGTTAAAATGCGAAGGAGACAATAATAAGAACTATCTTAAATCTTATACGAAATATTGTAAAGTAAATACCAAAAATATGAAATGGGGTCTCCTCTTTGTCCATCAAAGCAATAGTTTCAAGTCGTATAAATAAAATCCTTTTAAGAAGAAATAAACAACTTTAAAAGAGAAATTTAATATGTCAAGAAAAACATTAAGTAGTGGTGCCTTTTTCTCTCCAAACACCAAATGAAAATTAATTCATGAAATCTAAATCTAAGAGTGCAAGTTGTTAATATTAAGGTCCTTTTGACCTGAAATACATAACACTATCATCCTTTTCTTTTTCTTTTTTTTTTGTCTTGTTGTGTTTTCCGAAAAGACAATATCAGTATCACACAAGAATCGTTGAAAGAAAACAAGAAATTTTAAGTTTGTAAAGAGTTGAGAGAGCTATGAGGTTTTAATCTCTTGAATCTTAAGTAGGTACAATCCACATCCCTATTGACTTAGTATGTCCTAATTTATCCATTTTCTTGCGTAATTTGTGATACAAAATTTTAAATAAAATTTTGTAAATAGTCATAGATACAGACATATATTGACTCATATATCTCGTATTTGTAATTCATTTTCCAATTATTCTTTTAATAAATGAATTCATTTCTAATACATTCAAAAGTTAAAACTAACATCCTATTTGATTCACCAACTAAAATAGATAAAAAATTGAATAATTATTTTTAGGAATAAAATAAATAAAGAATGAAATGAAATGAATATTACTAAGTTTGATTTATTCTTAAAATTTTCTAATGATAATGTATGCGGGTATTTAGTTTGAAAACTAAAATTTGAAATGACAAAAAAATAACTAATAAAAATATCAAATTATCATCATCATCATCATTATTATTATTATCTTCTGTGTCTTCATATTATTATTATTATTATTATTATTATTATTATTACTATTATTATTATTCTATGAGGTGACAAGAAAGGAGTTGACTTTTAGAATACTATAATGCAAATATTGGAAAATATTGCTCCTTATTTCATGTTTTTACACAATGTTGAGAATTACTATACTTAATATTCACACACACCAATACACAAACTTAGGTAAGCCCTTAAGTATGGTTCTTAGATACATTCATAGTATAGGAGTTCAAGCAGCGAGATAAGAAGCTTGCATGGCTATTCCACAAAGTCCTTCCTTAGCATCAACATTTATCTGCATCCTTACATATCCCTCTTCACCCCATTGTGTGCTCAATAAGTTCTTCACATTCCAATAGTCGACGCCATTACTAGCACCGTACCCGACAACCGTCACATTGTGATCTAGATTAGTCTCACAATCTTCGGTAAGTATCCCACTCTCATAAAGCTGGAAATTACCTCCAGCATCAATGGCAACTGATACTGGTTGGTTTGCTACAGCCTTTAGTAGTGCTGCTTCACTGTTTGCTAGTACATCTTCGTAGCTAGTAATTTTAGTTGCACGGTTGGCCTCTGCATTAGTGTTGCATGTTTCATCTGCTGCCTTGAAGGGGGATAGTTGCCTTCAGTTGTTAAACCCTAGTTTTTCAAAAAGATTCTACACATAATTTTTAGCACATAATAAAAAAATTGAAAAATTCAACTGTGCAATTAGAGTCATCTCTAACCAACAAATTTAGTCCTCAAAACCTTCAAATTCGCCTAAAAAAAGTGAATTACTTAAACAATTTCCTTAACACCTACCATTATCAAATACAGAGACAAGTTCTAAATTCAAAAACACAAGTAAACAAATGACAATAGTAAGTATGGTTAATCTAAGGGACAGGACTCCCATAGTCACACACCAAAAACCAAAAAGAAAGCATTAATAATGATAAAGCTTAAAACGAAATAGATATATAATAAAATGCTTGAACATAGCAGCTACTTTCAAGGGCGTCGCAAAAATTATTCAAATTCATGTTATTAGTAGTATGTCAATATTTTAGCAACTTTATTGAAAGCTTTACTAGTTAAACACCCCACTTAACCCAATCTTAATTTAGTTATATTTTGCACCCTCTTTTCTATATATAATCATCTTTTCCTAGCCCACAATTTGTATGTCAATAAACAACCAAATGACCAGCACAATTTTCAAACTTAATAGTTTGTTTCACATTATAGTATTAAGTATACGCATAACATCAACTTGTGAATGATTTCAAAGACTATAAAATGACGTGGGCATGAGTTGAAAACTAAGAAATCAACTTGAAGTAGTTTGTTATGAATTAGTAAAAGCATAAAAGTTTTCAACTTTCTCTTTGATAATGCCCAATTCTATAAAGTAGCATGTTAACTTTGAATTACACATCACTAAAATTTTGGGTCATTGAGTTACAATGTCTGAGGATTTTCATACCACAATAGAAAAAATGGGATAAGAAAAGAATTTAGCATTTCAAAGGAAAAGAAATTGCAAAGGAAACAAATCAAGTTCTAAAAAAGGAAAAAAAAGAAAAGAAATTTCATATAGATAAAGGGAGGTTCGGAGTGAAGAGCAAAACCCAGAAAAAAACAAATCAATTTCTGAGAAAAAAAAATCATGGTGGATGTGAGGGAGAGATTTGGAGTAAAGAACCATTAAATTGTTAGTGAGATTCAATTTCAATCCATTATTTCAAAAACATCACACTTCTCGTTCTGTAATCTTCTACTCCACTAGTAGTTTTAGCGGGAACTGCTGGTAATTACCATTTTCAATGAAGAGAGAAATCAGACCACAAAACCTAATCTCTTACTCAATCGAAACCCATCATATAACACAAACATAACTTGATTATGCAACTTTATCATCGCATAGCAATCTTAGAAAAACAAAAATGATAAAAGGAGGAATATTGAGGTAGAGAGAGTGTGAACAATTTATGGAGGAAAAATGATTTCTGATGATTTATTGCCCTCAACAATATACAGTATATATAAGAAACGTGTGAGCTG
>JANZXR010000172.1:15121806-15136780 GCA_027575705.1 Erythroxylum echinodendron
AATATCCTCTAGATTAAATCTCCTATATTTCTTTCCTATATTGACCATTAACGAAATATGAACAGTATTGTCTTATAGAGTGTGTTTTACGTACTGTGGGAGAGTTAGCTAACATCAAGACACCTACTGGAACGGGAAGTGATGGGATTCCAAATCTTGTTTCTGGTGCCCAACGAGAAAAAGGATAAAACAATTAACCTCAATAGAAGTGGTGGTGATCAAAGAGAAGGAAATCTACTTGTTGGGAAAGAATAGAAATAACTTACCCAGAAGAGAGGGACAGCAATCGGAGGCTGGGTTAGCTTGAAGAGAGAGTGAAGCTTTTGGAGAAGAGAATTGTGATATAGAGAGAGTGAAAATGAACAAGTTTCTAAAGAGTGAAGCGAAAATGAAGAAGTTTATGGAGAAGTGAAAATAGGCTTACATTACACATGGGAGTGAAGGATATTTCTGTCCTATGAACGCATGACTTATTTCGGATGTGCTCAAAATAGATAAAAATAGGTGGAATATTGACTTTAGTTATTCCTCAAAGTTAAGAAATAACTAAACTTATGATTAATTATTTTTTATTTTTATAACCAAAGGAATAACTAATTTTTAAGAATACATTATTAATAAAATTCTTATCCCAGTGAACCAAACAAGCTGAAATAGTTATAAATGTTTTAGTTAGTTCTTAATTTCTTAATATTTTATTATTTTTGCATTGAATAGACTTTTAAATCGCGAAGATGGTGAAAGATTATTTCTCTCATGTGATAGTGAAAGAGAAAAAGATAGCCGGAAGATAATATTATAAACGTGCTTTGTTTAATAAAAGTCTATCACATAGTCATTCTAGTTATTTTAAACGTCTATTTCGACAACATTTCAGCCAACTGCACCCAAAAGTTAAGGATGTATATTAATTTCATTTTCCAGTAATTTTGTCGACTATACCAACTAATAGTATGCATTCCACTCTTTGGTGAAATTAAAGAGGATGATGAGGACAAGTAGGAGTGGCCAATGAGTTTCAATTCATTACTTAAGTTTTTCTTTTATAAGAGGTCTTGAGTTCGAATCACCAAAGGGGAAGAGAGGGGGAATTTTTTTCTGTTGATGATCCTCTAGCTCCTAAAAATGCTCCTTGGTTGGATCAATTGTGAACTGTTTACTTCCGATGGTAGTGTGGAAATTCGAGTTACTGGAAACTTGGGACTGATAAGAACCTAATACTAAGTAGGAGCCGGTGATCAATCAATAGTTAACCAATCAGTTTGTGACAACTTTTTACATGCAAAAATGTCCAAACTACGTAAAAATCTAAAAGACTTTGAAATTCCAAATTTACTTCCTTTTTCTTTTGGTGAAAACAAGACTTAGGTTTTATTAATAACTTGAAAAAGGTCCATAATGGCCTGAAGCATCAAAACAGATGCATTCAGCAATACACTGTGGTTGCTTATTATGCCAAATAATTCCTTGAGCTAATCCTCTATCTAGTATCGCTAGTTTATTTGCAATTGTGTTGGCCTCTCGGAATATGTGCTCCAGCCGCACCTCCTGAAATCCACCTAATAACCGGTAGCATTGTATAAGCACCTCACTCCACGGTGCTTGTAGCGACGAGCGTCTCAGTGCTTGGATCACCTCAAAGAGTCTAACTTTAGGTGGAGCCTATACACACCAGAAGACAGTACCATAGATAGGCCTGTTAGAACTGCCTTGGCCTCCACTTCCCACATTGGACAACTTCCAAGGTTTTGTGAAAATCTCAAAATTTATGAACCTTTGGAATTACGTAATAAACCACCCGCCACTGATAGGCCCGTAGATGGGTCATGTCCCCCATCACAATTAAGTTTAATCCACCCTGGTAATGGTGGAATCCAACGAACCCATCGCTCCTCTCGCCTTGATTTGAACTTAGAAACTTGATTTACTCTTTTAAGGGCAAATCATAACTCCTCTGCTGTCATAAAAATATCCTTATGTGCCCTCTCATGCACTACCGACTTCTCTTCAAACACCCATTGATTCCCCCAGTTCTAATGGAGCCAGGTGATTGTGCTAAATATAATCGGCCATGGAATGTCCTCTCTCTTCTCTGTGCTTGACAGATTCGACACAAGCCAGCTCCTTGTAGAAGCACCAAAGAAAGCATTGTGTTCTCTTGGTGGCACTAATTGTTTCCAACGATCTTTGGCTTCCTCACAGTCTCAAAGGGGATGCAGTACTGTTTCCGTTGCGGCCCCACACTTAGGACATTTAGGAGTGAGAATTAGTTCGACAAAATTAAGGTACTTAATGTATATAAAAAAAAATTAGGATGATTGGTTTGATACTGTGCACTGATTTGCTGTAAACTCTGACGAAAAGTACTCATGTCGTGCCCCTGAAGCCATAGAAAGACAATGATATGGATAAAACGAACGTCGTGTTAGAGTGAAACAAGATTAGAACATACAGAGGATCCGAACCCAAACGTTTCTACTGAGAGCACTGACCACTAAGTACTTAAAATAGCCAGGTAATCTAAACAAAACATGATGGAAGGAGTAGGTATACAATAAACAAAATAGTACGGCGTCCTAGTGCTATGTCCACTATGAACAATGGGGCTCAAGTGTAAGCAACCATTTAGCTCCTAGCTCGAATATAAAATCCAGCGAAGTAGTCGAGGGTGTTTGTGCATTGAGGATTGAAGATATGGAAGCTATGACGAAGTACTACTACATCTGCTCTCTAATGTTTCTTGTGATTCTTGGCATTTCGGAGTTGGCTAAAGTTGATGGGGCTGGTGAATGTGGGAGGTCAACAACTCCTGATAGAGAAGCGTTCAAGCTTGCTCCTTGTTCATCAGCCGCACAAGACGAGACGGCTTCGGTCTCTGAGCAGTGCTGTGCTCAGGTCAAGAAAATTGGCCAAAACCCAGCTTGTCTCTGTGCTGTTATGCTTTCCAACACAGCCAAGATTTCTGGGGCTAGGCCAGAAGTCGCTGTAACCATTCCCAAACGTTGCAACATTTCTGATCGCCCTGTGGGTTACAAATGTGGAGGTCTATTCAAAATTCCCGTTTCTTTGATAAATTGTTTGTGATGTTGTTACTTCTGTTATCACTGTCTTTACCTTCTTATTGTTTCTGGTGATCTCTTTAATTTTTGTTCTCTGACAATATCAACTCCTACTGTAGTCTAATCCTTCTTAATGCAGAAAAGTTTTCACTCTTTAATCTGTTTATTGTTCATCTCCGCAGCTTACACGGTGCCTTGATGAGCGAAAACCTTCAGTATCTATGTGTGTAATTGCTTCTACTTGAACGCTAGCTAACTGGAGTTAATCTGCAACCTTGTGGCTAGTTCTTCTGGCCAGCAAAGTCGTTGTAATATCCAGAAATCTGAATAATAAATTAAGTATTGCTCTTTTCTTTGGGCTGATATGATCCTCATAACGCCCCTCTTCATCAAAGCTTGAAGTTCTTTCTCAATGGTTTCCGCAGAACACCATTTAAGTATCTGTTGATTGATAATGAACGGAAAACCACTTGAAATCAAGTGTGCTTAATTTAGTATATAGTCTTGTAACTTAAAGGGAACTTGACTGGAAAAACTATAATTAAAGAACCAACGGTAAAATTGAATTTTTTTTAATAAAGTTGACTATGATTTCATTAAAAATGGAATGTAATATCCTTGATTAACTTAACGCCTAAGATGTTCCAAGTTGTTAGAGTGATGCTACAAAACTTCCAGTTTGAGAAATAATCTACTCATGTATATGTAAAAACTTGAAAAAAACTCAAAAAGAGTTTCAACCCAGAGAAACTTTTGGTGGACTAAATTGGTACAAATTATGACATTCACTAATAATATGTCATATGACGTCTCATACTTTGTTCAATGACATAAAAGCGATTAACTCACTAATCAACAGTTTAGGGTGTCAACTGTTTTATCTACCAAAATATCTTTAATTTTTAAAATAGATCTTTGAATTTTGTGATTTGGTAGTAGGAAGAAAGTGCGCCTACATATATATCATACCAAGGAAGAAAAAGGTAACAGACAAACTGAAATCTAGTCCAGTCTAAGTGATGTTAGACGTAGGATTTCACTTACGAAAATGAGTGCTTAATTTAAGAAATAAGGGATGGAACCAATTGGAACATTTAGCTTTTATCTTATGCCCCAAATTTCCGGGGAATATCTGCAGGACTGGGAATGAAGACTTGGTGCCATAAGCTCATGACTAACGCCCACTTGATTAAAAGCAACGTAATATATTCTATCTACAAAGACTATAATATGGTAAAATGGTTATGAGCAGAGAGACAGGATGAGAGGGATAAACACGCCTTCAGTATTATATTTCTCCCACAGAAAAGGAACAAAACTTAAAAGTTGGAACCCACGTGTCATGGTTCATCTTACCATCTAGTACAAGGTTTGGCTTAGCTGCGCAAAACAAACTTTAGAAGTGTACAAGAGTGGAAGAGACTACTTAAAAGCTTCCAATACCACATACAAGCTCAAGTGTAAAAACTAGCTGGGACAAAAAGAACCCAACAGTCCTGCATCAAAGCAGCAAGTCCTGCCACATTAACCTCTGTTACTAAACTTTTTCAAGTTTCAACTAACAATGCTCATGTCTTATTTCCTTCGTGAGAAAGTTGCTCATAGTCATCAGGCCTGCATCATAGTCAACAATTAAGCACCACTTTAGTATCGCTGTGGTTGGCGTAGTTCAAAAGTAAAATAAACCATTATAGCTTTCCAATTTAAAAAGACGCAAGAATCATAATGTTATTCATTTATTGATTTTAAAAAATATTATCATTTGTCTCTTCTTTCTTGAGTCAACAACGATTTCTTTTTCTTTTCTTATTCAATTTTATTTGTTGCCATCATTAGGCATTGGTAAAAAAATCCCGAAGAGAGAAAAAAGAACGATGCTACCATGTTGTCTATTCTATTATGTCACAGTTACGCCTAATAGAACAAAGAATCGTAAATTAAAGAAGGAAGATTTTTGGAGATTTGATTCAATAAAGATCAGGGACTTGTATGCAATATTGAAACAGAAAAGCACTTATATAAAACTAGTGAACAGTTATTTCAAGTACGTACTCTATCTGAACGTACCTTAATTTATAGGAGCTGAACTTGAGGATAGCTTGGGTAGGGGGTCAATAGTAAAGTGAACCTGTGGGATTACATAGTCCAAGTTTATCAAAACCAGAAAGATGATGGCAGAAAACAGTTTGCTATGAGAACCTTGAGTGCCCTTCTAATTAAGAACAAAAGAAAAAGACAGTTCAATACCTTGCCACCAGTTCCCTCTTGAAGCACTATTTGAATTGTTGCCATTGGGATCCTCATCTCCACCATCTTTTTTGAACTATTAATAGATAAACATAAGTTCCACTGACGAAAGTGTTACTAAATAACCTCAATTTAGCTCATTTCGTTAAGCCAATGATGGGGTTGTTAGCCAATATTATCGTATAGAAGATGATCAAAACCGTTTTGCTAACTAATGGGGCCACCTATCTTATTACAAGTTGGTTTGTTACACTCACAATTTTGGGTGATTCCGAGTTCTTGGTCTTTGGAGAGTAATTTTCTTGACCTCCATAATAGATTGATGAGCTAAAGTAACATGGTTGTACTGATTCATTCTGATAAACCGAAGTCATCTTATCTTTCCCAGTTACTCCACTGCCCTCTCCTCTGCTGATAGAACTGTTACTATCTGAAAGGAAATAACATGAAGTGTGAAATTTGAGGATTGCCCAAGTTACCAACTTTTTCTATCTAGAGTCTTCATAAAATACCTGATTTTCCATAGTTGCCATTGCCAACTTGACTTCCTGGGTCCCCCCCTAGTGCCTAAAATTAGAAGAAGAGACAACTCTGTAAGAAAATCCCTCGAGCTAACTGAACCTAGTTTTCAAAGAAACTTTACAGACAATATCACTTGTGCTCTACATATACTTCCCACTTCTCCGAGTTAATTTTTTTTACATGTGTAAACAAACCACTCTATATCGTCGGTCAAATAAAGTTAAATTTCTTTCTTGTCCGTCTTCCTAAGCTACTTCTTTTTCTATTTCCCTTTTCCACTACATTTGCTCTTATACTTACTACAACTATATGTACGAGACTTCCATGAAGATCTCTCAAGAGGTATATCGTCTTTGTTATGCATGCAGATGCAGTACAAAAGTTGTTTAAGGGCTAACAGCAAGAACTCCATAATTGAAACACACAGTAAACGAATCAGATTGAAAAATATGAAAAAGATAAAGGCCCTGTACCGTTGATGGGGGAGAGAGAATAGAACCAAATATCCCAGTAGAGGACGATGAGGAGGAAGGGCAGTCTTTAGGACCAAACAAATGATCCAACGAAGAACCACCGACTTGCCTCTTGTTTTCCATGCTTAACGGTAACTGTTTAAGACTAATTCAACCTCAAACCTAGCTAACTAGCTGATAGCTTTCTTTGTCAACCAACGAACAAAACTACTCTTTGATAGATGTATCTTCTTCAACTAGCTGTAACGACCTCACTGACCCCAACAAGGGATACCAATAATTATAATAATAAAAAAGAAGAAAAATTACTAAAGGAAAATATAAAAGGTGGAAGCAGTGACTGGATAAGATTTGCAGAGAGAAAACGACCAAATAAGGGAAACAAACAAATAAAATTTCAGAGGCAGAGACAGAGAGAGGACACGTGAAGATTGGCAGTTGCAGTTGTGGAGATTCAGCGTAAACGTTCACTGCTATTTATAAGCTCCAAAAGAAGAACGATCTCTTCCATTTGGATTAATTTGGGTGGTGCAGGCCATGTGATGTGCCACCACTCCACTCTTCATTTTTTTTGGACACATGGTTGCTTTGCTTTGTGTCCAAGTGGACATGTTGCCAGCGCCAACCCCTCGTCTCCATGTGTCTTTGACTAATTTTTCATGCACCAACATAATTATGGATAAGGTCGTTAGCCTCAACTTGTGCTTCTCTGAGATACGCATTTGCCCTTAGCCCTCTTCCTTTTCTCCAACTCAACCAAGATAGATAGACACCGTTCACTCGATATCTTCCTTGCAAATCTTTCTCGAATCCACTGGCGAATATCATGTTTTGGTTTTGGCGTAGTATCAGTTAATAAATTACTTAGAATCCTGATAAGGGATTCTAGGTAGAGCGGAAGTGGTTCCAGGAAATAATGAAAAAGAAAAAACCACTTGGTCCAAAAGGTTATATATGGAAACCAAATTGCTTTTTAAAAACTTGATTCAGTGGGTTTTGATACAATTCGTGGAAGATTCTACAATCCTAAACTTGGAGTCGTAAAGTAGCATGGTAGGCAATTTAAGGTCTTAAATATTCTGGAGATAGTCGGCTCTTACATCTTCTAACAAGACTATCTGCTGTCAACTCAACTGTTGTTGAATGCCTGTGTAAATATGGGGTCTCATGATCTGACAATAAGGTTCTCCGGTTGAAAGAAAACAATTGAAGGGAGAGGATAAAAATGTCAATATATATCTAATGATATATGGACACAAGAGCTGAGTCCCAGTACCAAAAATCCGGCAATTCAGCCTAAATCTAAGTTACCAAGTTCATGGATGCTCCTCGAGTTATCGAGGATTCAACAGTAAATAAATTGTATGAGTCTCCATCCCAATCAAGGATGACATTCGAAGGGATGTTGAAGGGAAAATGGTGACGTGGATAGCTCCAGAATTTTCTTAGGTATCATTTCCATGAGGTTCCTTTTGGATAGCATGGGATAAGTGCATCTAAAGGTTCCAGGGCAAACCCCCTCTGCTCTAGTTTATGTTTTAAGCATATATCTCCAGCTCCTTGCCAACTTAACTTTATCAGAAAGCACAAAATTCCCACGTGAAATTCCGAGTATTGGAATGGATTTTCACACCAGGGATTTGGTTCATGGGTCCAAAGAGACTCAAATCCCTCTCTGCTAATTATACCAACAGGTTCACGGGTTCTCCATTTCCCAACATGCTAAATTCCTCGTGACCATGTATTCGACATTTGTAAACATATTGCATGCCATGCCTTTTCATAATATTGGAATGTTCCAATTCTTCGGGCGAAGATATACAGAGAGGGAACGTTCTAATTAAACGGGTTTAACTCAACAAGAAGGTCATACTTGTTAGCCGGTTTCTTATTGAACTATTGAAGTTGAATCGACGTTGGTGTTGTTAGGGGTAAATTAAAATGAAATTTGCTACAATTTTTTAGTCTGTGGGTAAATAAGCAAAATAAAAATTTTAATTACCAATGGGATGTGTGGAAAATGATTTTACACAGCCCAAACCAAATCGAAATCATAAATTTTTTGAAATACACTAAAATAAAAAAGCATGTTAATGTAATTAATCCTAAAGTTGAGGAACATATCAGAAAATCTCTCATATATCATAAGCTTCCCAACTTTGAATTGACCAGATAACTTTAAGTACATCAAATATTGAAAGCAATGCGATGTCTAAAATTGAAACGATAACTACAGCCAAGTCACGAGCAGCGATGGGAATCTGGTGAAGGAATTGAAATCTAAAAGGTAATAAGTGTGACAAGAAGTTATCAGTCTTCTGAAAATTCGGAGGCCAACATCAACAAGCTAAGGGCAAATTATGTTACTATTTGCTGAAAACAAGAGGAATATATTCTCTGACATTCTAAAAGGTGAGAAGTCTGAAATCCAAATGTCAACAGTTATCTGAAATTTGATCTCTGCGACGTTAGATAATAAGAAACACGAAAATTTGTTATATTTATTAGGAAAAATAATAGGATGCAAATCACTGACAAATATATTAAGAGCTTAAAGATGAATGAAAATTGAATTATATCAATAGTTCTTAAAAGGAATAACTAAATCCAATTTTAGGATCAACAATAATGATTCCCTGAAATTAAGAGAAATTAAAATTTCTAAGCAAATAATAATAAGAGATGAAGATTAAAAAAATTAACAAATTTAAATGTTCTCAAGATTCTAATAAGAAATATTTGTAAAAAAAATAGAAACTCACTTTCATAACAAATTATACCATAAAAATGTTGGAACAAGTTATAGATTTAGATTATTATATAAAAATGATAAAAGATTGTATTAAAAAAATAATATAATCTCTCAGTTAAGATTGATCAAGATAATATTTATGTTATTAACTAAGTTAGGATTGAATACATTAGTGTTGGTGAGTTTAAGAGATTATACATTTGTGTTGGTAAGTTCAACAGATGGAATTACTAGAGTAAATGTTAAATAAATAGAAAATAGAAGATTGCCATTAAGAATTTATTATGTAACAAACTTTAGAGCATCATCTTCAACAATTCCATAATCAAAGCATAAAAGAGTTATATACCAAGGAATTAAACAATTGAAAAAACAGATATAGTCCACCTTCAATAAAAGATATATAGGTCTAATAAAACTTGAAGAAAGTCAAGCATCAAGAACTAAAAGATCTCCGTTACCACTATTCTCAAGAACTAAAAGATTTTCATCACTAACATTCTCAAATTCCACTATATATACTTCAGAAATATCATTTAAAATGTATATCATTTAAATAAGATTATGTCTAAAGAAAGTAATTTTAAGAGCAAATTAATTTGAAAATATGTATTTGGAAATTATAATAGAAAAGAGTTCAAAGTTATCAAAACAATAAATACTAGAAGTTTTAGTGGTTTAACTATTCAAAGTATATTAAAAATGAGTAAATGTTTAAAAAAAAAATAGAGATCATAAAACTACTAATGGAAGAATAGTAAAAATAATTCATCCACCACCTATAGAGATAATAGTAAGGCAATACCATGAAAGATATTATTAAAAGATCAAAATAAAATTATAACCTTAAAAGCTACCAATAACTTGGTAGAACAAGTTAATTATATAAACTTGTATATGTAAGCATTCGAAAAAACATATAATTAGAATCAACAATGGGCTAGATTAGAATCTCAAATTCATAAGGCCATTTTAGTTAATTACTTCTCCATCATATCCATAAATTAGAATTAAAATTCCAATGGTAAGCATTCTATCAAAAGAATCAATTTTCAATTTAAGAATAGATAAAGAAGTTATAGAAGAATTTCTCTTTAGATTAGAAACTATTCATATAAAATATTAGTTCTATACTGAACTTCAGTATTGATTAATACCAGTACTTTTAGATGGTACCAGATGATACCATAAATATTGGTTTGTACCATCTCCAAAAGAAATATTAGTTGGCACTTGAGACTAAAATGCAAATTTTAAAATGTAAGGACTAAAATTGTATATATAACCCTAAATGCTAAAGCACTTCATCCCATCTTTCCTCCTTTGCAGTTTGCTTTTGGCTTTCATTTTCTGTCATCCATCTCTCCTCTCTTGCTTCAAAGTTCTAGCTTCTATCCTCTCTCTTTTCCTCCTCTTTTGACTCCTGGCTTTTGCACTCTCTGCTTTGTCCATTCTCTCCAATAGTCAATCTCCTCCTTTTGGATCCACAAATCATTAAGATATCATCGATCTCTCCTCTTCTCTTGTCGCTTTATGCTTGCCAGATCTATTACCCCTCTTTACCCTGCTCATCTTTGCCTCGTCCAAGTCTAACAACAAATCTCTAAGACTTCAAGTTCTCTGAAGTTTAAATCTTAGGTAGTTCACAGTTGTCATATTATAGTATTATAGATTGTTTTTTATTACTGCTTAATTACCCTCTTTATACCTCTTTATTAGGTTTAGTTTAGATTGCTTTTTCATTTAATTTACCCATAATTAATTATTGTCATGAACTCATGATTTTAACCAGAAAGTTAAATGGCTTTCATGTCTATACTTAAAAATTTTTAGCTTTTTCGCTTTGGATATTCTTTTCAAGAATATAAAATTCCTTAAATTTCAATTTATATGTATGTTTTTACAATGTAATGTGTGCTTCGATTTTTTTGTTAACCAATACACATTTTGTGATATCTTTTTATAATTATTTTTTATACATATCTATGTTGTTTATTCACTTAGTAAACTATGTTTGTTTACTAGTTTATAATTAAGAGATGCGTGTGCTGTTTGTTTAGTTAATTGTACTTAATTGCATTTATGTTTATAGGTAAATGAAAGGAAGTTTGAGTACTCATGATACTTAAATCTCTTTAGGAAGATTTGATGAACCTGTTTGGGCTCATGTTAAATTGTTTTTCTGGTATGAAGAGCCATTCTAGCATTTGAAAGGTAAGAGAATCATTAGACTAAAGAAGCATTTACCTGAGATCAAAGGTGATGTGAAACCTTATAAAAAATTAGCCATGATGTGAAATGGAGATGAAATCTTTGTTTGGAGAGTTTCAGAGTGAAAAAGACATAAGTTAAAGAAATTGTAAGTGGAATATTTTTTTACAATGATCAGGATGATATTGACAATGCATATTAGTGGAATAATATGTTATACTATTTGATCAGTACACTACATGTGGCTATTGTAACAACTAGTTCTTAACTCTAAAAATTACTAGAAAACACTATAAATTGGTGTTTTCTCATTAGTTTTAGAATCAAGAAGCATTAGGATGTATTTTACACATATTTCTAAGTATTTTTCAATTATTTGAGCATCATTGTCTCATATTTATGTGAGTGAGCCGCTTTAAAATCATCAAGTGATAAAGTGATGTAATTTTTAAGTTATAAAATTTGTTTAGGGCATTATACTATTATGCTTGGGAATGATCCAAGTGAGATTGGATTCCTCTTCACCTTGGAAGAAGATTATAAAGGTTTCCTCTTTAGTCAGAAAGATTGTATAAAAGTATCTTTTCTTTAAAATAAGAATAATAGTAGAATTCTAAGAAGAGCTTTAGGACTAGACGTAAGCAAGGGTTGTTTTCTAAACCACTATAAAATGTTTATCATTCTTTCTCTTCCATATGCTATTTAAATTATTATTCAATTGTTTGATTAACTCATCATAAACAATTTCGCCATCCTTATTTATATTGATTATTGTTAATAGAGTTCACTAGTTAGAAAAAAATCTTAAATTTTATAAACACTAATTCACCCTTCTCCCCCTTTGGGTGTCAGCATGGACTAATAAGTGGTATTAAAGCAGGTCTATTAAGCTAGCATTTCTAACGAAATCCTGTAAATATCATAATGGCATATTTAAAAGTTTCATCATCATCATTCAACAAGAGAGGGACAAAGCATTAGTAGAGCATCTTTCTTTTATCGCAATGATTACCTTCTTTTAGAAGTTAAAAAATTATACTGCTTAAAGGAATAAAACAGAAACAACTATCCACTCATATTCATAAAGCAATAGTATGGCTGTACTCCTATGAATGTGGAGAATATACTACATTAGTCGAGGTGAATTGGAATTAATTGTCAAACCATACTGAAGCTTACACATATATCTTATAATTCTATATAAGTTAAAACCGATCAAGAAACATGAGTTATATGTTGCCAACAAATAAATTCCAAACATACACATACACAATTTAATTAAAGCTAGGCCTTCCACCAAAATATGGAAAAAAAGATATAACTTCTGGTACGACGCCTATAATCTCCGGAAGGAAGAGGATCCCTAAGATAGCTACATGTTCTTCCTCTCCTTTAGGTAAGTGGTTTAATACTTCAGAAGTTACAGTTGATTTACAGTAGATCTGTTTAAACAATAGGCCTAGTTCCTGAATTAGTTGATTCTCCACATGTCGGACCCCGCTTCCGGAGCCCGACTATTACGTTCCAGATAACACACATTTATCACCCATACTTGCATTCAAAACTCCCCTTTCAAAGTTCAGCTCCCCTCTTCGAAGTCCATTTATCCATTTCAACCTGAGTACCTCAAGGAACAACGTTGGTGAGTCCACACTTTACATCTGTACACGCTTCAGGGCTATAGGCATAACTTTTTCTACAGGCATCCAATTTAGGGTTTCTTTGGATAGTTTGATAAAGGACTTCAAGAGCTACAACTTTCATGCAGACCTCGAAGTCCAATTGTAACTTCTGGGTGGTCAAAAATGAGACAGAAGATAACCATGAACAGTAACACAGACGATATTCGTGAACAATAACACAGAGGAAGTCTGTGAACAGTAACACAGACGAAGTCCGTGAACAGTAACACAGACGATACTCGTGAATAGTAACACAGAAGAAGTCTATGAACAGTATCACAGACGAAGTCCATGAACAGTAACACAGACGATACTCGTGAACAGTAACACAGAGGAAGTCTGCGAACAGTAACACAGACGAATATATGTACAGTAACACAGACGATATTCTTCAACTCATATAACATCTTAACTTTTTCTATTAATCCTTGGCCTATGATCTATCCTCTGTGTTCTATCCTCTATAGTTGACTTTTATCTTCTATGTTGACCACTTATCGTCTGTGGTCTATCCTCTGTAGTTGACTTTTATCTTCTGTGTTGACCACTTATCGTCTGTGGTCTATCCTCTGTGTTTTATCCTTTGAGTGATGATGTGTCCTCCATGTTCTGACGTCATCACAGACGATACTTCTCCTCTCTATTCCTCCTTGCCTCTGTATTCTAACGTCAGCATAGACGATACTTCTCTTTACTATTCCTCCTTGCCTCTGTGTTTTGACGTCAGCACAGATGATACTTCTCCTTACTAATCCTCCTTGCCTCTGTGTTCTGATGTCAGCACAGACGATACTTCTCCTTCATATTTTTCTTTGCCTCTGTGTTCTGATGTCAGCACAGATGATACTTCTCTTTTCTATTCCTCCTTGCCTTTGTGTTCTGATGTCAGCACAGACGATACTCTTCCTCTATATTTTTCTTTGCCTCTGTATGGTGACGTCATCACAGACGATTCCTTTTGTCTGTGTTTTTCACAAGCAATCCTTCCCACTCTTACGTGCTATTCTAAAACAAACACCAGTTGGAAAATTCATCAAGCAAAACATGCACATACAAATTTCATTATCCAAACCTTTAAAATGGCAGAATCAAACCAAGGAATTCAATTTCACTGTTTTCATTTTAAAAATACCGTCAGAATTATTACAAATCAAATTACACATCAACTTAACCAAAATACAAAAGATGTTCCATGCTGATATGCCAAATGAGCTATTACAGAACTGACTTAGTCCAAGTGACTCTAACTAATGTGGAGTTTTCGATGCCTCGCAGGGATCACTATTGTCTTGGTTTGCACCTGAGGAGGGAAGAAAAGGGGTTGAGCTGCACGGCTCGGTGGCTAATATACTTATAGCCATCAGTAATCAGCATAAATTCAAGCATATATATATATATATCTAAAGTCACAAAACAATTCAGTTATTTACAAACAGAATAATGCAGAACACATAACATCCAAGTGCATCATACAGGACAATTTACAGATGCAATGCACAAAAAAATGACTCGAGGGTTCCATGGATAGAATGGAGAAACCGAACTTTACCCCATGAACAGAATGGGTCCTTTTTCGTAGCTCATATGCCACAAGCAGGCAGCTGGGAGAAGGCTCTTGTCAACGTGAACGTGACGAATAGAATGGTTCCTTTCTCGCCCAAACAAAGCACATATTCATTTAATCATATGTTCGGATTTTTATAATTGTTTGTCTTTTCATTCAAACAAAATGCCATGACATATTTCAATGACATAACACAATCAAAGTTCATAACTCATATGCATTTTCAATAATCACATATTTCAGTAATTCATACATACATGCATACATATATAGGCAAGAATCTGCCCAATCACACAATAACTATAAATACATTACCCACCAAAATGCATGACAATGAAGGATTCACTGTTGTCTTTTCTCTTCACCTTGGATAGGACTTATTCGGTTTCCTACAACAAACCAAGTCCTCATTCAATAAGAATCACATTTGAGAACCTATAGAACCAAAAGCATTGAACTTATAC
>JANZXR010000172.1:15136880-15162544 GCA_027575705.1 Erythroxylum echinodendron
TAATGAGTCCCAAAAGTCCACTTTACCCTTCCTTATAAGCTTAGGCTCTTTTGGTATTTAAGTTACATACCAAAAATGCCCTCAATTCAATCCTATGCATTTATTCTATAAACTGTTATACTTAATTTAATAAAAAAGAATTCAGGGGGCCAACATGTAATGTTCAACAAAGTGGTAACTACTAGTTCATAATTTAGAAAGTTTTCACATATTACTCTTATTTATCAATTTAAGTATAAATACTTCGTTTTGATTGTTTGGGTTTGAATTATTAATAAAATTTTTATCAATATTTTAAAAGTGTGAACCTTACTACCTAGACTTAAAGAATATATGCAAAATGAGGGTATTAAATTAGAATTTATAACAAATGGGTAACAATTTTTCTAAATTAAAGAAGGATAAGATTTTTCACCAATATAAGAAAAATAGTTATGTTTGATGAAAATTTTATATGAAAAGGGTCCCCCCTATGATTGAGTTTTGAGGCTTTTTTATTGAGTTTTTAGGTTATTTTCTAACTCTTCAGGACATACTAGCAAATTAGTGTCCTAGTATGGTTGACCTATATACCTAAAAATCATGTTTCTACCTTTTCAATGTGTTTGATAATTTTTTGGTTGTTTATCTGGTCACCTATATATACACATTAGTAATGTCCTTGTATTTAAAAGTTTTTTTTTTGCATTCCAATGAATTTTCTAGTACCTTGATCACTACCCTAGATGACCATTGAGAACATTGATCAACCAATGTCATTTCAATAAGGCAATAATTTCTTTCCATTAAGTTTGTAAGGAGTTTAGTTGCTCCTCTGGTTTATCAATGTCTTTTCTTTTAAGAAGCTTTTCCTTCCAGTGAGTTTGTAAGTAGATTAGCTGCATATACTAGTTGACCACACCAATCACTGGTCAAACAATATGGCTTCATGATCAACCATTGCAGTAAGTTCAAAATAAGATTTTAGCCTCTTTTTTTTCTCTTCAAAGCTACTTCAAAAAAAATTTGGTTGACTAGTATAAGCCTTGTGGTTGCCCACTTATCATGATCTAGTAGCTATCTTTTTATCTTTTCTTTTTATTTTTATATTTTATTTTTATATCTTTATAAACCCTAAAACTATTTACTCTTTCCTTTGAAAAATAGCATCCTCCAATTTATTAAAAGATATCTTTATATTGCATAAAATTAAAAAAATTTGTCATTATTGGGTTTCAAATTTGGGAATTTTTTCAAAACTTTTCATAACTTGGATTATCTTTCCAAATTGATTCTTTAATAGTTAAATTATAAACGGAGTCAATGTTGTTTTCCTTTCAATTATATCAATACATCTTTAATTTTCTTCATTTTTTTATTTTAAGCATTTTTCATATTTCTATTTCTTGAAAGTTTTGGGCTTTCAAAATCAAACATTCTTTATGAAATTAATGATTGGGTATTGTCAAAAAATGTCCTTTTTGCTTTAATTAATAATTTCAAATTGGCAAAAAACTGAAATTAAGGATTTTTTAAATTAGATACAATTAGGGATATTTCTTTCAAAATTAAGCAATTGCTTTGACTCTTTAAATATTCGATAGTTTTCTTTCTTGAACAAGCTTAGCAATCTTAATCAAATTTGTTTTGATATTTTAATCAATTTAACTTGACACATGATACTGTATATTATGCATTTACGGATAAATTATTTCTTTTTGATGATGACAAAAAGAGGAAGAAAGAGTAAAGACATTAGACTTAGGGGAAGGGATTGTTTTTTGGTTTTATATTTCTTGCACATTATACAATTTTTTAGAAAATTTATGTTATCCACATATATGGATATTTCTTTAATATTGGATATCTCTTTTATTCTTGATATTGAAATATATGTTATGCATTAATTAATGGGGAGCTATTCACTATCTTGGTAAGATAGTTGTTTATGTGCTTAATTTTATTATTATTTTCTTATATCACAAGCATTTTTCATCAGTAAAAAGGGGAAGTTTGTTAAACAAAAGGAGGTTCCAATCAATATTTTGTTAATAACAAAACAAAAATTTCTACCACTGGTCTTATTATTTTGAAAAAAACAATATAAGCACAAAATTAACCTATAAACTTAAGAAGATTACTTATGAAGCTGATAAAGAGAAGGTGGAGTTTGCAGTCATTAAAATGAAGATCAAACCAAGAACAAAAGAATACCACGAATCAACAAGGTAATTTTACACTTTATATTATTAATTATAATTTAATGAGGTTAAATTAATGTTCTAAAACGCTCACCCTACATAAATATTTTATTTGAATTTATTGCATGAGTCTTTACATTCATCAAGAGACATTAAAGCTTTCATTTTAATAGAAAACCTCATAATCTTAAATTATATTAAACATACCATTTTTGAGCATTTGAAGTTGTAAAAATCATGTTTTTAGGGTGATTGATTGAACTATATAGATTAGTGGTTAACTAATATAGGTTTAAATTATAGATTTGATGTTCCATTAGTTTATTGTAACTTTTTTTTATGCCTACTAGTCAACAAATATGCCTACTTATCAACCAATATGCCTACTCATTGATAATGTCTTAATGGTTAGTGAATTTAGAGCTTTTAATACATACTAATTAACCAATATATTATACTAGTCAACCAGTTCACTGCATAGAGCCAATGTAATAGCCAATTATTGGCTTTAACAACTATTAGGGATCCCAAAGCACTATAATAAGTGTTTTCTCATTGTTTTTAGCATCAAGGAGCATTTGGATGTATTTTACACAAATTTCTTAGTGTTTTTCAATCATTTGAACATCATTGTCTTATATTTCTGTTAGTGAGCCTTTCTAGAATTATCAAGTGATAAATTATAGTATTTTAAGTTAGAAGATTTGTTTGGGTATTATATTGTTGTACTTGAGGGTGATCCAAGTGAGATTGAGGTTCCTCATCGCCTTATAAGAAGATTATCAAGGGATCCTTTTTGTTAAGATAGATTGTACAAAGGTTATTCTTAAAAGAAGAATTATAATGGAATTTCAAGAGTAGTTTTGGGAGTGGATGTAGGCAAAGGTTGTTTGCTAAACCATTATAAATTGGTTTGGATTCTCTTTTTCCTATCCTATTTAAATTATTTTTTAATTATTTGATTAATTTGTATTGAGAAATTTCTTCCTTATTTGTATTAATTATTGTTAATTGAGTACATTGGTTTAAAAAATTCTTAAATTTTATGAACACTTAATTCACCCCCTCACTTGGTTATCATTATAAACTAAGAAGTAGTACTTTTATTTTTTTATCATCAAAACATCAATTAGGACCTCTTTTGGTTCAACATAACTATTTATGAAAAACAAAAATTTCCTCTTTGCCTATTGTACTTGTTACTAAAGATATACCTTACTTACATGAACTTCAATGTTTGAATCCACTAAAAATTAATGCTTCACTAATTGATAGTACCGTCAATACTAATCTACCACCAAAACTAATTCCTATACATTAACCTTCTTCTATTGTACCTAGATATAGTACATTAACTAGACATATGCCTAGATGACTTAATGACTTTATTCCTAATGTACCACAACCTGCAACTGAATTCTACTCCAATTGTAGCACACCACCCCATAAATCATATGCCAGAATGTACTAACAAATATTCGAAAACATACTCTATGAGGATGGCACGTTAAGACGATCAAAACAAAACATTGAAAATTTTTTAAGCATCAAACACATTTTCAATAAACCAATTTTCACTTTGGCTCATTTTATTTATAAATATGTCCAATCATAAATGTCATTACATTTTGGAATTCTCACATGGATTGTACAACAATTGAGAAATACAATTTAGTTACAAAATAACTAAAGACATATGCAGGTATAACTAATCCCAACCACTAACTCATGTCCAATTTCAGTGGCTATACTCTAATTAGGCTAACTGGATATCCCCTGAATTCTGAAAATCAATGATGCAATTTTAGTGAGTTTTGTGAACTCAGTGAGTGAACCATCCTCGATGTGCTCACTCATATCAAAGCACATATATTACATATTAAAACCAATTTCGTTCTATATGATGCCACCATATGACTCATTTGTCTATTACTTTAAATCTCTCAACAATTTGAGAGACAGGATACTACACTAATATATCTACTAGTCTTGTAGCTTATGTTATTAGTAATCATTTAACTCCATCTTATGTTTTTTCTTCTATGTATCCCATGCATATATGAATTTCTTAGCAAACTTGTAAAAAATTAAGGAGCCAAGTTCTTGTAGACAAGAAAACTTAAATGATGAATGGGTGAGAGCCATGGAGTTAGAATTAAAAGCTTTAGAAAATTATAATACATAGGAGCTTATTTAACTTCCATGCTGAAAAAAAACCCTTTAAGATCAACATGTGTTTATGAATTCGAGCTTAAAATAGAAGGTTCTGTTGACAGGTTTAAAACTTGATTTATAGCCAAAGGACATAATCAAGTTGAGCGCAATGATTATTATAATAGTTTCTCACTAGTAGTAGAACTTGTTATAGTCATAGTTTTTCTTATGGTGGCTACTACATACAAATGGCCATTGCATCAACTTAATATCAATAATTCCTTTTTACATGGCTATGTTAATGATCCCTTCCAAAGGTTACTATAAAGCAAAGCTAGTTCAAGTTTATAAATTAATTCCATCCTTATATCAATTAAAGTAGGCTTTAAGGCAGTGGAATGGCTTTCAATAATTAAGTATTGATACTGTGTTGTTCCTGGTGGAACTCACTACTAAAGAATGAAGGAAGAGAGAGAAGAAAGAGAGAGAAAGTAGTGGGGAAAACAATTTCTATATTATTTTACCTCCTATTTATAATATATATCTTTTATACATCACTGGTTTGCATAACTACTAGCTTTATAACATAATTCGTTACAATACCTATTTTTATCATAACAAAATTTCTATTACTTCCATTATTTATTTACACCATAGACCATGACATTATCCTTCCCTATTAAACCTTATCCTCAAGGATTGAAACAAACTTAGAAAATTTTTCCTTGACGTACTCTACATCTTCCTAAGTAAAATTTGCATCTGTTAAATTTTCCCAAAGGATAAGCCATTATAATTTCTCTTTACCACCTTCAGAGACCAATTTTCGATCCAACACATCTTGAAGATAGACCTTGATAAGACCTTCATGATTTGTAGAAGGTAGTTGCAGGAAACTAGTAACATCATATCAATTCTTCTTTTTCAGCCAAGAAACATGAAACACTAGATGGATGTGGGTGTTAGGAGGTATCTGAGTTGGATAAGCAATAGGGCCAATGATATTAATAATTCTATAGGGAAAAACAATCTCGAACAAAGCTTTAATCATTTATATACTATCAAAGAAGATTGTTTGAGACGATGGAGCTTAATATAAACCCTATCACAAACATCAAAAGACCTCTGTGATCTTTCCTTGTCAACAAACATCTTAAATCTCTCAGTAACTTATGTCTAAGTATTTGAGTCATATGGTTACGTTTTTGAATCCAATTACGTTTTTAATCCAATTAGATATAGTCACAGCAGGTGTTGAGAATGCAATTTCTAAATCATGATATGGAGGTAGATAGCCATACAAGGCCTAGAAAGGATACATTTTGAGAGAAGATTGAAAGTTGATGTTGTACTACCACTTTGACATGCTTAACCATTTATGCCATTACTTTGGTTTACTAAAAGTCGAGCAATAAGGACATTTCTCTAAGCACTAATTAAGTATCTCAATATGACCATCGGACTGGGGATGATAAGAGGTGCTTGTATCTAACTTACTACATAGTAAGGGAAATAATTCTTACTAGAAGACACTAAGGAAAATCTTATCCTTATTCAGGACAAGGATTATGGTGTCCTTCACTTTGAATTTGGGTAAACCCTTTCTAAAATCCATAGTGATATGGCTCTAGTAGGAATAACTGAATGAACACTATTGCACAACCTACCTTTATACCTCAACATGGCCTTATCATAAGAATACCTAATGGTACCAAAATTAGGTACCAAAATCATATTGAGGATCAATTAATATTGCAACCAAAATTTCTTCTAACTTTAAAATACCAATATAGCTTTGCACCACTTCTTAGACCCAATTAGGGATGACAATAGTGAGAACATTTAGGTCACTTTTAAAAGGCTAAGAGTCCTTCCTAGATAAAGCATCTATTATTCTCTTCTCCTTACCTTTCTTATAAAGAACGGAATAAATTAGACATAAAAGCTTGGACATCTCCTTTTTTACACATAGGTAGTTATTTTCTACACTTGTGGGTGCTTTAAAGCTTCTTGATTAGTACAAATGATGACATGGGAGTCTTAAAGGTAAGGTTTCCATTTAGTAATAGCCATAAGAATCGTAGAGAGACCCACAGTTTTATAATTAAAGGGCCTACTCAAATAATCTAGTAGACAGTCAACTTGCATAAGTACTACTCTTATGCCCTTATCAGAGGAATAAATTTATAACATGAAAGGTTGACAAAAATCAAGTAAGCCGAAAATAGAAGCTTAGACTAGAGCTTGCTTTAATACTTCAAAGGCCTCATATGTTTAAGGTGTCCAAAAAAATTATTCTTTTTTAGCATATCGATAAGAGGCTTATTGTTGTTCCTATACTGATGATTGAATTTCCTATAATATCCAGTTAGCCTAAGGAAGCCCCTAAGAGCTTTAATATTAGCTGGTTTAGCCCAATTTACCATAGCCTCGATCTGACTAGGATCAACAACCACATCTTAAGTTAAAATTATATGACTTAAGTATTCCACCTTGGGTTGACCAGAGTAAGATTTTAAGTTAAAATGATCAACAAGTCCATACTCAACAACAATTGTTTCTTTGTGCCCAGTCCATTCCCATTGCTCTGGACTTTCGTTCGAAATCCCTATGGGCTCAAACGAGTGAATTGTTTGAGTTATACATTTATGTCCAGGGTAGGATTTGTCTCCATACCTATAACACTGTTTAGTTGGAGCTTGTTTTATGTCAAGTCTTTGGTTCTTTAAGTTACGTAGGTATATGATTTGATTTTGTAAATTTAAGGGTTTGCAATTTAGGCTCATGGTATGTTTTATAAGGGGTTATTTAATAGTTTGGGAATGGTTGTGTGATCGTGCTGGTGAAGTTCTTGAAAGGAGTTTTCAATTTTTTGAAAACCACTTCCATAGTTTGTCTTAAAACTTAGCTTGCTCAGAAGCTAAAAGCAAGGTTTAGAGTTTAAGGATCTCGACGATAGACATGAACTGATCCTTGAGCCCACTGATAAAGTTCAACAATAAGTATTGCTTAGTCAAGGTTGGGTTAACTTGTAAGATGAAGGATCTAAGTTCCCCAAATTGCTCTCGATAATCATCAACTGTACTAAACTTATGCAATTTGTAAATTCCTCTATTAATTTTATTCCTTTCTCTTGTCTAAATCTAGTATAGACATCCTTGAAAAATTCATCCTAACCTACGTTAGGTTTCAAAAATATATAACCTTTAAACCAATTATCAACCTTCTCTTTTAAATACATCGTTACAATCTCCATTTTTTTATTTGTTAACTTGAAATACAAAGAAGTATTTTTCATATTTACATATCTATCTCTTAAGTCTAGTACCATTAAAAATTGGTAAATCTAAATTGGGAGGTATAAGAATACCTCGCTCCAAAGAGAATATGTTGCCAATTGATTTATTGCCATATGAACTGGAGTTGCTGAACTCCTTACTTGTTTCACCCATCTTAAATACCTTTTCCGTTTGAAGCTATGTACAAATTGGCTTCCTTTCTTTATTAGTTGAATAGAATGATTATAGGTTGAAGTAGGGGATTATTTTTCTTTATTTCCATCTTTATGTTGTCGTAGAATATCAAGCATGGTGGTGAATTTTTTATTTATAAAACAGTTAAATTCCATAATTGTCTGAGCTCGATGATCTTTCAAAACCTTCTAGGTCTTCTCGAGAGCTCAACGTGAAGAAGAGAAGTGCTCTCTTTATTTCCATCATGAAAGTTAGGAGTTGCATTTCTAGTTTTTTAAAGCTTTTTAAAGAATCTTGAATAACATTCCTTCCACCATTATTAAGCTAATTGATTGATTTAATTGAAGAAACTGATGGTAATTTATGGTTATGCTATAATACCTAATGTGATGTTCTAAGGGGGAACTCACTATAGAAGAATGAAGGAGAGAGAAGAGAGAGAGAGGGGAGGAGGGAAGAAATAAGGACTAAAGAAAAGATTTTTCTATTATATTACCTTATTTTTATAATATGAGTCATTTATACATCACTAGTTTATATAACTATTAGCTCTCTATAACATTTTTAGTTACAATACCTATTTTTGTCACAACAAAATTTCTAGTGTTTCCATTATTTATTTATACCATAGGTCATGATAGATACATGCTTGTTTGTAAAGAAGACTAACATTTTATAAATTTATTGGTCGATGTAGATGATGTATTGATCACAAGTTTTAATAAAGTTAAAATCGTCAAGAACAAACACTTCTTAGACTAACGGATCACAATCAAAGATCTTTGCTATGTCAAATATTTTCTTGGAATAGAAATTGCTCACTCACCTCAATGAATTTACATAACTAGAGAGAATATGCTCTTGACATCATTACAAATCCTACTCTCCAAGATTCTAAAGCTTCCAAGGTTTCGATACGTAAAAGGCATAAGTTTAAAGCTTCATATGGTGCTCTCTTTTCTGATCCTAATCACTATAGAAGACTGATTGGCATATTGCTTTTATCTCAATTTAACTCATCCTGACCTTATTTATATTATGCAATAACTTTCACAATTTGTTAATGCTCTATGTAATGGTCATTACGATGCAGCAATACACGTCTTCAATTATTTGCAAAGATCACCATCTACAAGCTTATTTTACGGTGCTCAAACTATATTTGAGCTTACAACATTTTGTGATGCTGATTGGGCAATTTGCTTCAATACTAAAAGATCATTGATAGGTTATATGCATATTTGGGGAATTCCTTGATTTCATGTAAAACAAAGAAGCAAACTATCATTTCAAGATCTTCAGTAGAAGCTGAATGCAGAAGAATGGCATCTACTGAGTGCCAGCAACAATGGATATTTTACATTCTCTAAGATTTTCAGATTTCTTATCATTTACCTATTCGTCTTTAGTGTGACAATTAAGCACTAATTCATATAGTTGCTAATCTCTTTTTTTATGAGTGAATCAAGCATATAGAGGTTGATTGTCCTCTAGTATGCAATCCTCCAAGTTGATTTCATTACCCCGTAATATATGTATAATAAATATTAGCTTGCTAATATTTTCACTAAGTCACTTCAAACTCCCATGTTTTCGATAATGGTGTCAAAGTTGGGACTCTTTGGTTCTCGTTCTATTCGAGCTTAAGGGGGATGTAAAGATATAATTTGTAGCAAACAATAAAGAAATTGAATTTTGAATGTAGACAAAATATAGTTATACAACCACTTTAGTAATAAAGAAAAGTTCTATTTTTCGATTCGGACTAACACATATGAATAGAAGTAGACTATTGTTTCCTCCGTTTCTTGAACAGTTGTGAAATTTGTAAAGAAAGATTGAACTTTTTCGAAGAAGAAGAGAAGAAATTATTATCAGGAGTACAAGTACACGTAAATAAGGGTAATAGTGAAACGAGGTTAAACTTTTTCTAACATTATAAAGTTAGGTTTGCCATTGTTGCTAAGTTGAAGTACGTTATAATAATTTTATAGAATGTTGTGTTAATGCAACTTATCAAAACCAATAGTACTATATTCACAGTAGGTCTTTCCGTGACTAACTTTTTGGCTTTACCTGTTATTAGGTAATGAAACTGAGATTTAATTGCAATTATACATACCTCAAATGGGAAAAGAACAAAATAGTTGATTAAAGAAAGGCGAATAAGAACTTAGTAAACCCAATAATTCTGCAGAAAAGATCTTTTTATTTTGTCACCTTTGAGTTAATAAGTTTTGTTGCATGTAAAACGAGCTGAACTTTCGTTGAACTGACTCAATACAGTAAAATTTTCTTTAGTAGTTCAGCCTACTCCCTATTACGAATAGTCCATGTTAAGATGTCCAAAAGTAAATGAATAGATATATTGACAACAACCATACAATATCTTTAAATATAAAAGGCTTTGAAATGACTTGTAAAATAGAAAGTAAAAGTTGCAAATTTGATTGTAACATTTTTATTAAAATATCAATTAGACTATATTATAGCATTTAAAATAAATTTTAACATTTATAAAATATTTAAAATAAATTTTAATTATCACAAAGTTTTGACAAAATTAAATTTTTGTCTGGTATGTATCACGTTAATAATGTTTAATGTTTTTATTCAGTGTATCAATCCCACTATCCACAAGGCATTACATAAAAAGCTCATTTTTAAAATAATCTTAGATTAATTTAAGTTTAATATTTAATAAATTTTAATTAAACCTAAGTAATCTCATTTATTCTTAGTTAATCTTAATTAACCTAATTTAACCATATCTTTTTAAAATTCTTAACCTAAAATCTGATTTATCTCTAATGAATTGAATGAACCCTAGTTAACCTAGTGGCCTACCGGTGCCACACTGGATTTTAATTCTTCTCCAGGTGTTTAGTCCTGCCTTTATAGTTCCCAGTCAATTTTGACGTCAACTTACGTATTCATACTTCCAGTGACACTCATCACAGGAGTATCTCTGGCTTTGACCACATTCGCATACAAGAAAAGCATTTGCTCCACTAAATCATAGGTGTTGGCAATCTTGTCCTCGCCTCTGTACTGTAGGCGAGTGGCCCCCGGTGGACTTGTTTTAATCAGCACGAACTGAGGATTTTGCTTTCCTATATTCATATGCATTGTAGGTAGCCATGCTCGATCAAAATCAGTTCTTGTCTCAGTTGAGGTGGAGGACCATGACCATCTGCCATTGTTGCTGGCGTCTCAAATCCAAACCCGGAAAGGCCCAGATGGGTCATCAGGCTGTTTAGGATCCATACCATAGGGAATGATTTAAAATTGATAATTTTAAACAACTGAGATTAAATTAAGTTAATTAAAGTTTATTGAGATTAAATCTAATTAGAGTTTATTAAAATTTAAGTAGAATTAAAAAATAAATTTAAGTTTATTTTAAAAAGTGAATTTTATTAAAAATTTTAAACTAATATTACGTTAACGCTGATGTGACAAAGTGATAAAGAACAGAGACAAATAACAAATAAGAAGTTAACTCCATCTAAACTTTCATTAACTCAAAGTTTATTTTAAACATCTTATAAATGTTAAAGTCTATTTTTAACATTCATTTTTTTAAAAAAAAGTTTATTTTGAACACCCCTAACAATTATGGTCTAATTTATTTTTTTGAAAATTAATAAGGAATTCATTAATATTCTTGAAAGGCATCAAAAAGGGATAATAAAATGAAAGTCAAACAAAATAAGATACAACAACAGTAAAAGTGATAGGGTTAAATTTGTACTTTTCACCAAAAAAAGAGTTAAATTCAAACATGATTATATTTCACCTTCTATTTATAAATTTTATGTAAAAATAAAAAATAATATTTATATATAATCAATGTGCTTAAAATTAAATAGAGCTTTATCATTTGTTTACGAAATTAAAAAAATTAAATTTCCCTTTAATATTTTGTAAATATAGTCATTCTTAATTATTTTTGATGAAAAATAAATGTATAAACTAATTAAAGTTAAGTTAAACGTGTCACATATAAATATCTTTTTATACCTAGAAAGTGATGTGTTTAGTGATAGTCAACGAATAAGTGCTTATTCTAACAAAGAATATGGGAAGGACATTACAAAGTTGGATGCGTAAAACCTTACAAACAATTAGGAAAATGAACTTAGGAGCGGGTCTCACTGCTCAAACAATTAAGATCATAAATTTGTAGTTCTTGAATCAGTTGACTTTGTGCTTTGAGTTGTTGAACAGGAAGAAATTTAACCACTTGAGATCCAATTTGATGATTAAAAAGGTACGGGTATCTTTTCATGTTTAGGTCCAAATCCCAACAATCCTGCAGAGTCAGTGAATGATCTTTGATAATTGTAATTTAGATGTACCAAACAAATTATTTTCTTCTATTTTAAATTAAACTTCTATTTTAAAGCCAATGATTAAGAAATTTATATCATTATCAATTGTTATAATATATTCTTTAAGTACTTACTGATTCAAAAGGTTTCATGTATTATAAAGGTTGAGAAGTCGCAATTTATTTAAAAGATTTTGAAGAATAATTAATATAAGACTAAAAATATATTAGTTAAATTTGAGCCTTTAATTTATTAAATAGTTCACTTACATTACATGATTTTTGTGTTATTATGTTTACTAAAAAATTTACTTAGTATGAAGTAACAATGTGAGTTTTGTTATTATTATAAACAATAATCTTATTGATTAAAATATTATATTAGCTGATTATGCCTGATTTCGCATATTATGTCACTTCTAATTTCATACCTTTGTGACTAAAAAGATTGCTTGTACGGTTTACAAACTCTATACTGACTGAAAAACAAGTAGACAATATTTAAATTAAATGAACTCTGTCCGTTAGCTAATTGAGAAAATGCATCTTAAATTAATAGTTAACAATTACCATTCCATTTCCTTAATATCTAGAATCAAGCAGTTCATGCAACCAATAAACGAATAAAAATCAGTCCATTTAGTCTTTGTTGCTTTGTATATTAACAGCATAGTCTTTGCCAATAATTGTTAAATGACAGGAACCACTTGATAAAGGAAATTCATTTGAAAACGAAAATCCATCAAATTAAGTATTTCTGTTATTGATAAAGAAAATTCTTTAAATTAATATTTTCACTTTTATCTTCTACTTACCTTATGTATAGTAATCAGTCCCCTTATAATTTTGTTTTGACCTTTATAAACTAGGCTTACACTTGTATATATATATATATATATAGTGTAATGCTCCTAATGTAAAGTAAAATATCATAATTCCTCTTACTGACAATATCTTTATGGTATCAAACCTGTCTTTTTTGGAATTTTAAACCTTTCTCTTGCTGTATATGAACCCACCAAACCTCTTGTCATTATCAATATTAACAACTCCATCAAACTCACCTCTACTAACTATCTCTCCTGGAAACTTCGAATGGAAGCACTTTTAATAGGTTATGATCTTTACAAGTTTATTGATGACTCTCATGCCTCTCCCTTAGCCATAATTACTACAAATAATACTACCATTTCCAATCCAGAGTACCAAACCTGGGTCCACCAAGATAAACTCATTTTGGGTGCTCTTGTTGGCTCTCTCACCTCGTCTCTCATACAACTTATTTCCAAATCACAAACATCAAGAGAGGCTTGGCAAATTCTTGCTAACACTTATGCTAGGCCTTCCTATGAACATATCAAGCAAATCAAGGAATAAATAAAACTCAAGTTGACGAACTTGCAGCACTTGATAAACCCATGGATCATGAGGATCTCATTGAGAAAATCCTCGATGGACTAGATGAAGATTACAAGCCCATCATTGATGTTATTAATGGTCGTGACACACCGATTTCATTTGATGAACTTCATGAAAAGTTAATCAATGAGGAGATCTCATTGCGCATCCATCATTCTAACTCCTCTCCATTTCTTGTCACTGTAAATCCGACACATTCTCAATTCGCATGGGGAAATCGTGGACACCAAAGTCAGCTCCCACTAATGAATGCTCTTATCTCATGCTCCATCAATGTCATAACACAGAGCAGTTATCCCTCTCCTTGACCCTTTCTAGGTCGCTATCAATGGTGTCGTACTCAAGATCACATAGTCATACAGTGCCCTTTGTTGCTTCAGATGCATCTGTATCTTCAACCACCTCCAACCTCACGTGAAGGTCCACAATAACAATCTGACCATACAAAACCATAACAACCACGAGCCAACCTCGCAATAGCCAAAACGTGTGACAATTCTAGTTGGCTTCTCGATAGTGGCACTTCGCATCATATCACTACTGATTTGAGCAATCTTTCCATACATACACCTTATGATGGTTCTGATGATATTGTGATTAGTGATGGCACGAGTCTTTCTATCACCCATGCTGGTTCAAAATCTCCACACACTCCTACATATACCTTTTCTTTGAATAATGTTCTTTTTGTTCCTACCATGAAAAATAATCTTATTTTCATTTCTCAATTTTGCCAATCCAATAACACTTCAATTGAATTCTTACCCACTTCTTTTCTTGTAAAGGATCTTTACACGAGAACAACTATATCTCCTGTGAAGTCCTCACCATTAGTTGCTTTCTCTAACATCAAGGCCACCTCATCCATTTGGCATAATAAATTAGGGCATCTGTCCTCTTCTATCGATAGGCACATAATCACTTCTCCTCATACACCAGAACACAATAGATACGCAGAACATCCTCATTGTCATATTATTGAAACAAGTCTTTCTCTACTTTCTCATATATTCATGCTCCTATCCTATTTGTCTTATTCTTTTTTCATTGCTGTTTATCTCATCAATCATTTACCCACTCCAACACTTAATCTCTTCTCTCCATATGCCAAACTTTTTGGCACTCCACCAAACCACTCAAAACTACGTAGTTTTGGTTGCCTTTGATATCCATGGATACGACCGTACTCATCCCACAAACTTGCCCCTCTCTCTTGCCCTTGTGTCTTTCTTAGTTCCTCTGCTACTCAAAGTGCCTATCTTTGTTTTGAACCGACTTCCTCTCTATTTATACGTCACGTCAAGTCAAATTTGTTGAGTCCTTTTTTTCTTCCACTTCCCTTCAGTCTCATTTAGGTTGTCCTTTCTCTGAATCTATCTCTTACTAGTATCCTTCTGTGTCTCTCCTTCTGGCTATAGTCACGTCATCTACAACATCTACATCTATATCCCTTGTAGATCAAATAATGTCCACACCTTCTTCCACACCCACTTCCACTTCACCTTTTCCACTCTCCCCTCCATCACCATTACATACCTCTGTAGCTAACCCCACCCCCTCCACTTCCACTTTTGTTGCCTCTTTTCCTTGAGTTATTGTTACTAGATCCAAAAACAACATGCACAAACTGATCACCAAACTAAACTTGACTGCTCAACTTTTTGGTTTTAAGGACCTTGAACTGACAGCTATAACTTAAGCCATTAATGATCCTAAGTGGCGTCAGGCCATATTAGATGAGTATGATGCTCTTGTTCAAAATAGAACATGGGAACTTGTTCCCCCAAATCCTATGTAGAATCTTGTTGATTGCAAATGAATTTTTTGTACTGGGTATCTATCTGACGAATCTATTGACAAGTTCAAGGCTCACTTTTTTGTAAAGGGGCTCCATCAACGCCTGGTATTGATTATCATGATACTTTCAATCCAGATGTTAAGCTTACCACTACTCAACTTGTTCTCAGTCTTGTTAGTCGTGGATGATCTCTTTGATAACTTGATGTCAACAATGCTTTTCTCTAAGGTACCCTTTCTGAGGATGTATATATGACTCAATCACAGGGCTTTAATGATCGTGATCATCCTCATTATGTCTGTAAGCTTCGCAAGGCTATTTATGGTCTTAAGTAGGCTCGTCGAGCTTGGTTTCATGAGTTGCATCACTTTCTTGTCATCTTTGGAATCACCAACTCCCATGTAGATACTTCTCTATTTATCTTCAACAAATATGGGACTATAGTTTTTCTTCTAGTTTATATTGATAACATTATCACTACAGGTGACAATAATGAGGATGTGCAGAACTTCATCCACCTCCTAACTAGTAGATTCTTCGTCAAGGATCATGGACCACTAATTTATTTTCTCATAGTTGAAGTGGTTCCCTACTCTCAAGGCCTCTTTCTCTCTCAACTCCAATATATATAGGATCTCCTTTTTTGAACACATATGATAGATGCAAAGCTCGTTACTACACCTCTTGCCACTACTCTTATACTTACCCTTCAATCTGGAAATTTACTTTTTGATCCCTCTGAGTGTAGTACAATTATGGAAGCCTCCAGTATCTGTCACTTACATGCTTTGATATTGCTTATACGGTGAACAAACTCTCTCAGTTTATGCATCAACCCACTAGTGACCATTGGACTACTGCTAAGCAATTATTACGCTATCATGGACTACTGCTAAGCGATTATTAAGCTATCTCTATGGGACCTTGGATCACGGAATTGTACTTCAATGGCATTCACCCTTATCTGTCTATGCTTTTTGTAATGCAGGTTGGGCAGGTAATAAAGATGATTTAACCTCTATCAATGCCTATCTGATCTACCTTGGTCGCAATCCTATCTCTTGGAGGTCGAAGAAACAGAGAAAAGTGGCTCGCTCTTCAACTGAGGTTGAATATCGCTATGTTGCCATTATTGCAGTCGAGTTTTGTTGGATTTGTTCCCTTCTTAGGAAACTTGGTATCTCTCTTCCATAACAACCGGTAATCTACTGTAATAATATTGGTGCTATGAATTTTTGCTCCAATCCAATTTTCCACTCATGCATGAAACATGTGGCTTTAGACTATCATTTCATTCATGAACAAGTTTAAAGTGGTGCTGTTCAGGTAACTCATGTCTCTTCTGCTGATCAATTAGCTGATGCACTCACTAATGAAAAGTGAAATGCCATAATTCCTCTTCCTGACAGTATCTTTACCATTATCATTTAAGCTATATACTTCTCTTTTAAACTCAATAAAAATGTGAGCGACAACACATTTTAATTTGCAAGTTTTTAACTTGAAAAGTGGATTAATAGGACTAATAGGTATAAGTAACATTGAAATTAAAAAGAATTTGATCTAAAAAAGATTAGGAGATATATAAATAAGTTTATCCGTGTATTATTAAGAGTAAAAGGCATAGATCTTTTTGTAATTTAATAAATTTTAAGAAAACTATCTTATCTTTATTTTAAATTTTTTATTTTAATTTTTCACAAAAAATTACTTTTAGAATTCAATTAAAAATAACATATGTTATATGAATATCATACATAAATTAATCAAATACCACTGGTATAGTAATTCAACTCAGCTTTTAAACTCGATATGAACTAATGAACGAGATTAAAATTAATAATTTAACAATAACTTATTATTAGTTCATCACTTCAAATTTAAGAGCTGAATTGTATAAACAACATTTAATTAATTCACATGTAATTTCATATTGTGTATATTTTGTTATTATTTTTAACCAAAATTTATAGAATGATTTTTTCTGAAAAATAAAAAATGAAAAGAATTCTTTTAAAAATTTTAAAATTTAAGAAAAGTTTTTAAACACCTCCATATCTGGTATCTTATTATCAAATATTGAAATAATCTGATTTGAAATTATGATCAGATTATTTCAATAATATTGTGAGTATTATAATTGATATTGTTTATAATATGCATAAGGAAATTAGATAGTATTAGTCATAATAAGTAGAAGGCCACTAAAATGATGATTTCCTAAAATTTTCCTAACGATTATCACAGAAGATGCATTGCTATAGGGCTTCTCACTTGATGTACTCCATCGTCCCAGACCAAAGAGGCAGAGGCTACGGGAACATCTACAGTTCCTTCAATTGTGAGCTCAAAGTTTAGCTTTTGATTGATAGAGCTAAATGACAGAATGCTAGGAGTAACTTGAATATGAAGTCCATAAGGGGCAAACACGCTAGCCTTGTAAGTGGAGTTTGGCGATCCAACATTCGTGACGACCCTTTTGAAGGCTCGACTGATGACATCTGAAACTGCGCTCGAAACTGCAAAAGAAGGGTAGTTCAGGTCCCAGACCGTTCCATTGATCACTTCTGAGCAACTGCTGTTGTCCCCAGTAACTAGTTGTAGGGAGTGAGTACTATATCCTTGTCCACATAGAAACTTTATGAAGTCAATTGGCTCAGTGTCGTATATTAAACCGGGGTTTATTGCCTTAGCAGGATTTATATGACCCGCTCCATATGCAAATTCAGCTTCCATGTTGGTATCAGGACTCATTGGAAAAGCTGAAAACCGAGAAGAAATTTTCAAGAGAATACTTGGCCATATCATGTAGCTGAGAAAAAACTCTTACCTGTTGTCATAAGGGCAGATTTGATGGCAGCAGGGGACCATGTTGGATGATGTGATTTGACATAGGCAGCGACACCGGTAGCGTGAGGACAAGCCATTGATGTTCCTGAGAGAATATTAAATGGTACTATTCTGTTATCCCCTTGAACGTTGGTAACTGGAGAATGTAAAGGCCAAGAAGCTAGAATGTCAACTCCTGGAGCAGCTATATCTGGCTGCAACCATCCATATCCACGTTTGATCAGTGAAAACTTATAACAGGCCAATTCGGTAATGGAACTAACTTGATGAATTAGAGGCCTAGTTCTAAGTTCATGAACATAATTAAGTCAAATGAATTACCTTGAGAATGTTGGGTGTAACTGGATTTGGACCTCTTGATGAAAATGAGACCACGTAAGGCGCAAGTGTATCGTTTCCCTCATGACTTTTACATATGGTGGCGGTTGGTTTACTGTCGCGGAAAATGTAGCAAATAATCAAGATTGGTAGTTACAGTACGAAGTTTGGTGATCATAATTATCTTGAGTATAGGTAACATATGAGTTTATTTGGGAGTTTTTTAATTTTATGAATTTACTTTGTGGAGTTGATATAGAAGAGAACTTCCATGCCGTCCTGTAGGCTGATGTGAGATGCAGGTAAGGGAAAGGTGATAGTGACATCTCTAGGTTCTCCAGATTGCACCACTGTGCCTGCTGCTCCATCCAGAAAGGGTACGTTCCTATTGATTAGAGCATCGCAAACAACAATTTTGCCTTCTACTAAATTCGCGTCCATGGAGCCTCGGGAGCAAAACCTGATCAATTAATTTAATGTCCATATAGTTAGGTACGCAGAATATCATGGACAATCAATCTTTCGATAAATGCTTTCATCTAGTTATTTTACAATATTCCAAAGGACGAATTGAAAAATCAATCACTATAGTTACCTGGACATAGAATTGTTGAAACTCCCAGTAGTGTTAGAAGCATCTCCCCCATAAATTACCGGGTCCATGACCTTCTTCAAATCAAATGTGTTTACTGAAACTCCCTGTAATACGAAATCAGTCCCAAGGTCTATTTTCATGTAGTTAATAAGACAAATAGAGACAGTGCTGGTGCATGTTCCCTCCAATTTACCTCGTAACTATGGTTGTTCCCTAGTTGCATCCTTGTAAAAAACTTGCGGTCGATTGTGCTGGCAGCCACAGAAAGAGACCATGGATCAAAATTGTGTATGGTTGAGAGACCAGGACCACTGTTTCCGGCAGAACTCGAAGTCAATATTCCGTGTCTCAGAGCATGGAATGCTCCAATAGCGACAGAATTATTGAAGTAGTCACGAGAATCCCGAAATCCAAGAGAAACAGAGATAATATCAACACCATAGGCAATTGCATCATCAAAAGCTGCAAGAACGTCAGCGTCATAACAACCATCTGACCAGCATACCTTATACACAGCTATGCGCGATGACGGGACACCCCCTCTAGCTGTTCCCATTCCAAGACCGTTAAGACTTGCCTTTGTAACCAAATTACCAGATGCTGTTGATGCGGTGTGCGTCCCATGTCCACTTGAATCTCTCGGAGATTTTATATCATTTGGTCCCAATGTTCCATTGATTCGATAGTACTTTGCTCCGATAATCTTACTGCTCAACAATTTTTTTTTTTTGGAAAGTTACTGCTCAACAAGTTTAAAGCTAAGAAAGACGTTGCAATATGTATATAAGTGTTGTGCGTGAGGGAGAAAGAAAAATGGAAACATTATGTTACTTGTTACAGATGAAGTTAGAGGAGTTGCGGCAAGAGCCCTTCCACTTCCTTGGAGGTGGTCCAAAACCTTCGTCGTTGAAACTTTCCGACTCCGGCCAAATTCCAGTGTCCAGCATTCCAATAATGATATCATTTTCAATGGTAGTTCTTTGCACCTGTGTTGTGAATCCCATGAAATCCCGTGACCTTGTGGTGTGAAGTTCCAACTTTTGATTAGGGAACACGGACACTATTCCATCCATTCCTGTGAGTGGAGCAATTTAGCAAATGTAAGGAGAAATGAAATGGTGCAATTTTTGAAGTGGTTGGAGAATGGGGCTTGAGAAATAAGTAGAAACCAGCAATCTTGTGTGCTTCATTGTCAGACAGCTCGGCAACAAATCCACTGAAAGTTCTCTTGAAGCTATAGAGCAAAGCGCCCGAGGAAGAATTGATGAAACCATTGCAAAAGTTGCCATGCATATGATTGAAGATACCAATACATTCACATGTTTAAGCTTTTTAGTTTTTATTTTTAATCTTTTACATTATTGACAAAAGTGGGATAATGGATAATCTATGAGAAGTAACAAATGGTCAAATGAGCAATATAACAGCTTCGCGTATAAAACCTGACGATGACTCGTTGTAGCATGTTGGCATGAACGGAAGACGTGGAGAATCGCCCCTCCCCCTCGGGTAGACTGCCCATGTAGACAATATATGACTGCATGTGGTGTGGATGTGGTTCAGAACACTAGAATCTTCATATTAAAATATCAAAACCAGTAACCCGTGTTCTAAAACTGTAGGCATGCATTATGGAATAAAGAAGGAAAAGCTTGCCTTTCTATTATCCTGGGAAGAAGCCCAGCCGCTGAGCATGCTGAGCAGGACAAGACAACATATTTTACTTGCCATTTTTCTAGAGCTCAGAACTCGGAAGAGATCAAGTTAGGAAATGGATTTTATATTACCAGGGACTTGAACATTACCTCACCAAATGAGCCTCAACATTGTTTTTCTTTGCCTTCTTTTTTTTGTCAACGAAGTCCCTCCATGTTAATGTTCTTGAAGTATTTATTACGTATGGGTATGGGGGACTCCTTCAAAACCAAATTTTGTTGGTATTGCCAAACGTAATAATATGGAAAATACGAACTTCAGATTCTTGCTTTCCTATACCCAAGTTATGCCTGCAGAGTCCGCCAAATATCAATGGAGCGTACAAATTGGGAATTACAAACTTACTGTTAACAGACTCTTGAAAATAAAAAGGTCTTCCTTAACTTGGTATTGCCAAACGTAAACAGTACCACACATTTTCCACAAGATGCCAATTGGCAAACACCGCGTCCATCCATCAAGATAACCATATCAATTAACACTCATGCAAGAGGGATAAAATATAAGTTTTACCAAAATTCTGAAGTCGTAACTACATATAATTGGACAGATTCTTAACAAATTAATAAGGATTAGGTAATAAGTCTCGATCAGATTCTGAACCAGTCAAAATATAACCCCATCTTTCTTCCTTTCGTGCATGGGTGGCTTTGCTAGTTACTGGCTCGTACTAATGAACGAAGAAAGTCAGTCATGATTTACAAAAGAAAGAGTCATTCCTCGTGTTAAAAATTCAACTTTCTATATATTGGAGCGCAGGTCACTTGCGCAAATTGCATAAAAGAATTGTAAGGTCTCTCAACTTGTACTTGCCGTCACTTTTTTAATTCCTAAGTAGGCTTGTCAACGGGGGTTGGTCAAAAGAGCCCGTGACCTGCCACGGCCGTGGCCACGGCTACGAATAGTCTATCGGGCTTCAGTCGACCTCATCGTTTACTATATTTTTAAATTTTTTATATATTTATTTTAAGACAATTTTAAAAAGTTGTAGTTGATACGTTTTAAAATTCACAAATTATAAATTATAGCATATTCATATAAAGTAAAATGTAAGATAAAATTACCAATAAATTATACAAAAATATTTATAAAAGATATAAAATAATTTATATTAAATAAAAGATATAAAAATGAATCAATTTATATTTATTAAAAATATGTAGCAACGATAATGTTGTCATAATTATTATTTGTACAAAAAAATCCATTTAATTTTAATTTTGTAATTTAAAATAACAATTGATTATAATATAAATGTAAAAAAGTTATTATCTAAGAACAATGAATTTATTTCAAATATTATTTTTATGTGTTTAATAAATTAATAATTTCTTTTTATATGATTTTTAAAGAATAAATTTATTAAATATTGTTGTCTTTTCATATTATATCTATTATTAAACAATCATTGTAAAACTTTAATTTTATTACACATATTAAAAGAAATTAATTAATATGATAATTAATCTTAACACATTTAAAGTTTTTATTTTATTTTTCTTATTTAGACAATATGTACATTATGAATATATGTATTTATATTAATCTTAAAATGAATTAATCACTTTATTAATCCTAATGTATTAATTCCAAAATAATATATAAGTAACTGAGTTATAAAAAGAAATAAGTACATTATATTACATTGAAAATAGCGATTAGTTTTATTAAAACTAGAATACATTTTACAAATGCTTTTGATATGTTTTTATAAATTATTTATTTTATTACTATCAAAAATAGTTCTTTTACTTTTTATCTAAAATTATTATATTCTAATTAATCTAAATTTATATTTATAAATATTTTTCTCCTATCTAAATTCTAATGTTAAAATATTCATTCCTAAGTCACTCTAATAAGAAGTTTGTTAAGAGTAATTCCTGACTCGAAACCTCAATATAAGTTTTACTTTAAATCTTTCTCGTCCTTAAAGTATTATAAGCATATCATATTTCATAAAATTTATAAAATTTTCACCTTTTTTCTTTTTAATATATATATATATATATATATATATATATAATGACATATAATTATGACATAATAAATTTATTAATTTATCCAATATTAAATTACAAAATATTTATGTCTTTTTATTTAAACCATTTAATATTTCATTTAAATAAAACTATAGGTCATTAAATGAACATGTAATATCACCAACTTCTTAATGTTTTAATTAATATTTTAGGTATAATGACTAATGAGCTAAATATAAACACAATTTGTGTAAAAAGTTATTATGTCAGGTTTATATTGAAGGGTGCTACATACATTTGCATATCATTAATGAGAAAATATATTTTAAAATTAAAAATCTTGAGATGTATTTATTGGTATGATTGACTACGAAATTTAATTCAATTAATTAGAAATTTATATGAAAATTCATTAAGTTAATAGTTATAATTAAGAATTTCAATTCAATTAATTACAAATTTTTAGTTTACTTAAATAATTTATTAACTATTATAAGAGAAATTTGATAAAACCAAATTCAATAACTTTAGAAAATTTTGCTGTACGCGAATGATTACCTAAATTATTTTACAAAAAAAGATACAATTTAAAAAATCATCTGTTAGATAAACTGGAGAGTACAGACTAAGAGAGCATCATCTAATTGATTAATTGTACTTATTGTTAAGATCGTCAACAGTTTGGATTCAATCATCTGTATGTACAAAAATTATATTTGGTAATATAATATTAAAATAAAAACAATATTTAGCATTGTAATATTATATAAAATAAAATTTAAAAATGCCTTCATCTTCATATATTTGATCAAAATAACTTTCAATTGGTCGATTAATTTCACTAGTCCCCTCTGCATTAATACTTGTGGCTTTAGGAAAACAAAAAACACAATATTAAGTAAGATAATAGAAAGATAGATAAAATAAATATATTAAAAAGAAAAGAATTTACTATCAATATTCTCATTATTTAACCAACTTTGAGGACACATAAGAGCTTCCACAGTGCGATAATGAAGTTGACCATGATGGGGAGTAATAAACCGACCACTAGTACTAAATGCAGACTCTGAAGAAACAGTTAATAATGGAATAGCTAATAAATCCCGCACAATGGCTTGCAAAATCAGATAATTATGTGCAGACGTCTTCCATCATAACAATATATCAAACCACTCACCTTCAGTTTCAGGAACACAATCTGTAGAAAAATATTTATTTAACTCAATCGTATTATAAGAAATCCTAGCCCTTTTCTCTTTCAAAAAATTTGAAAGAGAATTTGTCAATAATGAGTCAGAAGAAAAGGTCGAACTTGAAACTGAAGTATGAGTTGAACTGCCAGCACCTCGATCATGAATTTGTTACATTCTGAATTTATAATCAAGAAACAATTGATACCATAATTGTTTCATAGTATGTAGACGCTCTTGAGCTTCACCACTGTATAATGCATTATAAATATATTCAACCTCGTCCATCTTGTATCTCGAGTCCAACACGTATAATACTGCAACAATATCACCAATCTTAGACCAATAAGAATTAAACTTCTCAATCATCCGCTCCCCCATAGTCTGATCATTACATTGGAGACAAACGTCCACAATGACAAAACATTCTTTATGTTGGACATAATGCTAAAGATACAGTGTGAAGTTGGATATTTTGTTCCTGAGAATAATTCAGTCCAATTATTGAATAATTTCAACTTCATACAAAGTTCTCTAGCTAAGTCCCATTGATCCTTTGATGGTATGCTGGTATACTAAGAATCCCTTTTAGCTAGTCTAATAAATAGCTGAGCATATGGGATTGTCGACTCCAACATCTTAAAGGTTGAGTTCTATCTGGTAGGACAATTCAAAACCAACTTCTTTATGCAAGGAATGCATAAATTTGTGCAACATCTTTAAAAATTTCAACTCTTTTAGGAGTTGCACTATAATATAAAACACTATTTTGAATACACTCTATTGCTTCCTTTATTATCTTCAACCTAATCTTCACAATCAAGTTAAGAATATGTACAAAACAATGCATATGAAATAACTTACCTCCAGCCGATAAGCTCACAACCTGCATCTTACCCTACAACTTCTCAATCATAACATCATTTTTGCTACAATTATCAATTCTGATGGAGGGTACTTTGTTGTCGATGTTCAAATTCATCAAATAGTCTTTCAACACATTTCCAATTTTTCACTTGTATGCGGTGGCACATAAATGAACTTATCATAAAAAAGCATACCAATATGAATCATAAATTCATAAAATAATTAAAAAAGAAAATGATAATAATATTAAAAAATATAAATTACCTTAAAAGTCTATTGCATAACTTCCAATCATTATCAATATAATGTGTCGTCACCGCCATATAACCCTTTTTTTTGGTTATCGGTTGTCCACATATCCGTTGTTATGGCAATTCATCCTTGACCACTCGACAATGCTCTTAATGTTTCTCTCTTCTTGTCCTCATAAATTTTTAAAACATCATTCCTCAATGTATTCCGACTTGGAACCTCGAAAGTCAGTTGAAGTGAATTAAGAAATATCCTGGATCTCTTGCTTTCAGCAATAGCCACTGTTTGTTTATCTCCAATAACCATATTAGCTATCGAAATTCTTGATCTATTATTGTCAAAATTTGTTATGGTCATTTCATTCTTTCCTTTCATAAGATTAGGGTAAAAAATGTTATATGATTCTATATGTCTCTTTAAATGAGTCGTTTTACCTTTCGAACCGCTTCAATACAACTTGGTTCAGCCAGATTCTGACGAGGCTGCACGTTGCCGTTTGGATCCATGGAAACAACTGTTGAACGCGTGGATTCT
>JANZXR010000172.1:15165505-15176374 GCA_027575705.1 Erythroxylum echinodendron
TACATTTTCCAGCTTACCACTTCCAACAGTTCACATATAATAGTTCTAACTTCTAAGAAAAGTTTTGGGGTCCAACACTAACTAATCAATTAACTTGATGAATATAGGTCTATAAAGTGCCAATTCTCATTATACAACCCTACATAAATTACCCAACTCAATCTCTCAATATATTGCAAGGTATAAGTACATCATTCATAAAAAACATCATTCATTCAAATCAATAAAAAAGAAGTTCAACAAGAAGTTTAAAAGTAATCTCTACAAATAAATTAGCCACTCATGATGTCATTAACATCTCCAACAATCAAATAATCCATCATATAAATGCTAGAAGAGGAAAAAAACGAAAGAAAACTTAATGAAAGAAACTCCTCCTCTTCTTTGCCCAAATCTAGAAAATTTGATATTGGTATGCTCTTTGCCCAATTGTGAATGAAAAACCTTGATTCTCTACCTCTCTCAAGACTCCAAACCTATGTTTTTACTCAAGGAGGTAAGTCTCCACTGATGCTTTCTTCAACCCTAGGGGTTTATTACCTTATATATTCACAAAAACCTAAAAATAAATCAAACCGGTGTGTATCTTTAGGCTAGGCATCCCACGATCATAGGAATTGGCATGAATCCAGCGATCATAGGTTCTTGTGTTATAAATCCTCCACTTCTCTTCTCCTCTCTTGGTCTCTAGCTTAATCGCAAAGGTAGCCACCCTCCATTCCGACATCAAAATGATCAATTCTTATCCTAAATCAACATCAAATATAAAAGAATAACCATGAAGATCAAACTAAACAAAAACATATAAAATAAGTCCTAAAACACCACAATAATAACCTATTACGCAAGAAAAACATATCAAATACTTAGAAAAACATACACTAATGCACAACTATCAACTTCCCCACATATAAATCTTTGCTCGTCCTAATGCAAAATCAATCACAACCATTTAATTCCATAACTTCATTTTCACAAAGATCAATGCATACAATTCCTCAAATTTTGGCCAACTCAAATGTCAAGCTACTACAAATATCATGACTACTTTTCATTAGTGTACATAAGCAAACTCAATATATGAGACCATCACTTAAAGATAAGTATAAATGCAAAATGAATCTTCCTCATGATTTCACTCATTTATCTCAAGTGTTTGATGGTTAGTGTTTCGCTCAAGCTCCTTATAGGAAACTACACTACCATAGGCTTGTTAGTACACCATTTCTCCTCTACAATGATTACATACATAAATATATCAAAAGGACTTGCTTCGGCTATAATGTGGTAAGGGTTAAGGTGGGTCAAAGGGTAAAGGGTTTGACACAAGCATCCGTAAAGTAATGAGTGGACAAAGGGATAACAAAACATAATTTTAAGATACATAAGTGTAAATATACTACTACTCCACACTTATTGATGATACTAAAATGTTCTTCCTTTTCTATTCTTTTCTTTCTCTCTCTCTCTCTCTCTCTCTCTCTCTCTTTTTAATAACATGGAAGAAACAATGAACAAAATAGCAACTAAATACATTATGATTCAATAGTAAAAGTATCACTCAACTCGTCTCAAAAAAATTTGTAGAAAAATCCCAACTATTGCATCATTTAATACTCTACTAAGCTTGTGAATGGGTAGGTTCGTTGTGGGTTTTAAAATGTAGGGTGTTTTCAAGAAACAAAAGGGTTAAGGCTCAATGGGGGTAGCCAGATATAATAAAAGGTAGGTCATTTAAGCCAAAGGTTAACACAAAATGGGCTTTAATAATCTCTATTAAGCATGCATCCAGTAGATTTAAACCGATTCAAAGCAAGTTTTGAAGGTACTAGCCTAAGGAAGCATCACACAAACAAAGAAATAAAATGACTATAGATTGTCATATAGGCTCAATCCTCACATTGGCTCAAATGAAAATTCAGTATGCACCTCTTCACTACTTCCTTGCTCAAGTGTCAAATTGTGAGTAAGCTTATGCAACCAACTACTTTTCATCACTCAATATGGTTTACTCTCTACTCTAGTAGCCCAATCTAAGTTCAAGCATGTATTTAATCTTATTCCAACTAGCATGACAGAATCTTATGACAAAACAAATCAAAATGATTCAAGTATTGTTCAATTGCTTAAAACAAAATAATATAAAACAACCTAATATGCCTAAAACATGCATCCTATTTAACAAAATGCAAGCAGTGACTAAAATAGACTAAAGCAATGCAATTGACAAAGCAAATGTCACCTCCCCAAACTTAGATAACACATTATCCTTAATGTGACAAGTCAACCCCAAAATAAGGTAAAATGACATCAAACCAAACAAAAAGGAAAAAACTAACAAAGTAATTAAAACAACGTAAAAAAATAAAGGGTAAGAAAGCTTATAAAGATTGTGGTGGAGAAAGTGTAGGAGAAGGGACTTCAATGTTATTCCTATGGACGAACTTGAGGAATTTCTTCTCATTTAGGCAACGAGCTCATTAATTTGTAGTGACATTTGTTGATGGTTAGACGCTTGAGATGTGGATCGTCGAGAAGTGGTCATATCCTTGCCTTTCCTGTTCTTTACTGCAGTGCAAGTCTAAGGATTTTGAAACTCCATAGAATAAGGCTCTAAAATTTCAGAACGTCTCAAATAAGATACGTCAAACATATCGTATCTAGCCATATGCACACTATCCACATCAAGATTATAATATAAAGCCAAAGCAGTAACAATATATGACATGCCAAAATATGAGCTTTTCTTATTAACATAACTCACAATAGATCGAACAATCCGATAAAGGGTATTTATTTTGATTTTACGATCCATGCATTAAAGGAAGAAAAGTTCCTTAGTCAAGCACTTATTGCTTTCAATTTTGTTAAAAACCAAAGAATAAGCATGTGGCATCCTTATCTGTAAATTTATTGGTACAAAGATGAACAATTTATAATTACTAATTCGGTTTTTTACTACTATAATGTTGCCACATCTTTTGAATTTTTTTAGGCATGTAATGAAATATATAGAGATGCTTTCTCGAGGATTCTCTATAATGGGTAACGACCTTAGTACCCTACTAATTGACGTTGTTATTCACAAACAAGGCATATATTCGCATAGAGCTTGATGTCATTATGCATCTAAGCTTAATAACATGTACGCTTCATAAGTGCCTATATACAATGTGCCCCAGGATGTCCTACCTACTTGGAGTCATAACATTTATTAATGATTTCTTCTACAATCCTTGCCACTTAGGCATATTAACCTGGTCACCTTTAATGAAGCCAAATTATCATGTTTTCCAAATTGTAACTAGCTAACTTTAATAAAATTTTGACTTACAGGTCTTGTTTCTTTATTCGATATACTAAAGGAAAACATAGGCTTATAATGGCAACAAGTTCCCTTTTACTACTAAACGCATCAACAACTAAGATGGTCTTGTTTTATATATACTTCATATGAAATCAAACTTTGTTAGGAATGTTTTCCATTTAATTTGAGGTGTCAATTTATTTTACGTAAGGAAGTAACTAGTGGTGACATTTTCCATCTTTACCATTAACTTAGACCCTAATAAATAATGCCTCCAAGACCACAAGCAATGCACCACCATAGTCATCTCCTTCTCTTAGACCTTGTGGTAACATTTAGCCTTATTAAGCTTGTGGTTATCATAAGTGATTGAATGCCCATTTTGCATAAAAAAACCACTAAGTGCAAAATTGAAAGCATTAATGTATACCTCATATAGCTTAATGTGACCAAGAAGGGCAAACACAGATTTTTCCATCACTTTTTGCTTTAACGCCTTAAATGCCTTCTCAAAACTTGTGTCTCAGTTACATACTTTAGTTTTTTAACAAAGTGGTGAGTGAAGAAGTGAGGGAGGAGTATATTTTAATGAAAAATTGATAATAATTGATGAGGCTAAACACAATTCCAATATCTTCTTCGGCAGTTCCTAATCATATATGGCTTATACCTTGGACTAGTCCATCCACAACTTATCCCTATCAACTATATGCCCTATAAACATGACTTTATACTGTATAAAAATGTATTTCTCATTCTTTACATTCAACTCATTCTCTAAAACTTGAAAAACTTGGCCTAAGTGCATAATATTCTCTCCTATTATTTTTCTATACACAATAATATTATCTATGTACATTACAACAAATTTATCCAAAAAGGGTTTCCTTTCTTCTACTAACATAGAGAGCTTTGCTTTCTTAATGCAATCTCTTGCCTAATCAAATCCCTACAAAAGAAACACTTCATAGTTAACTTGTTTCCTTTTTTTACCATCTTTGGTGCTTTTGCTTTTAAGCTTAACGAATTTGTAAAAACTCTATACTTTGAGACTATCTCTCTTACTTTTCCCTTTATTACCCTTGTCCTTATGAAAGTTAAGTTTCTCGAGCTTGTTGAACTTGATCAATGACTCGGCTATAGAAATAGTGGTGGTAAGATCTTAGTGTTATACATTTGCATCTCCATCTTTACCCAATTTTGTACCTCATCTTAAAAGGAAAAGAAGGCTTCCTTATCAAGATAATTAAGAATCTCTAAGAGCATCTCAAAAAACTCTTTTACATACTCTTGAATGCTTCACATTTGCTAGAGATGCCTTAGTTTTATTCTTACTTCCTCTTAAACATTCTCTAGATAAAATTAACATTTGAGATCTTTCTTAAACTTGTTCTATGTTTTAATGGTGTAAGTACCTTATTAGTAATGATACTCTCTACCTTGAGGATGATTCATTGGTGCAAATACCCTATTCAACTTCACTACACCTTCTCCTCTACCATACCAATACAACATCCTCAAGATAGATAGTAGCAGTGCTAATATTTTTGGTATCCTCCTATATACCAAGTACCTTGAAGTATTATTCCAATCTCCATAGAAAATAGTTTACTACCTTTACATTCCTTAATATATGGTACATCTTTGGTTTTAGGATATCTTCCACTGAAATATTGGAGGCCACCATAGGTATGACATTCCTTTCCCTTTAAGAAATGGCCTTTTTATAAAGAAATTACTCCTCTTTTGCTTTTTTTAGCTCCACAATAAATTTTATAAACTCCTTTTTTAGCTATGCAATCTAAAGTAGGAGAGTCTTCTCCAAAGCCTTCACATGTATAGATAGTTGGAAGTGGCAGAATTTAAGGCACCTTATATCTCCTCATGGAACTCCTTATTCCATTCTTGAGTCCCTTAATGCTTTGGTCTACCTCATCAAACTTTTCTTTCCCTCAATTATCAAAAGTTTCACCTTAGTAAACTTTCATGTCTACCATATTGTCTCTCAAACTTGGTCTCTCTTTCTTAGATTGCTTGGACTCCTCATCATTAGTAGTCTATTATATGATCTCAACATCTTCAACCTAGCACTCTGATACTAATTGTCATAAGCTTGGCCATTTTACCAACAAATCGTAAGACACTTTATTGTTATTTGGTTTAGTTAAGTCAACCTTACTCAAAGATGCTAGTACAACTAGCAAATAACACAAGAGACTAAAGGAGAGCTTGGAGAATGCTTTTATTGTAAAGAATATTTCTTTCTTTCTTTCTTGTTTACAATTGAAGTTCTTAGGGCTATATATAATCCTCCATCCCCTGAATGGATGGCTAGGATTTAGTTGATTTGTTGATTTTTAATGCTCGTCTAAAATTTTTTGTACAATCTACAAATATCAGGTAAATTATATAATTGTCTATAAGATTCCAAATATTTCTATCTCTTTTTAAGTTTTAAAAGATTCTAGGACTGAACTTCCTTTATGAACATTGAAACATACAAAACGTGACAATATATGTGGGAGGCCTAGTAGACTTAGCGATGCAATATGTAATCACATTTAATTTGAACTCCTTAAATAACAAAGTGTGTTATAAAACAATATTTAAGTGATGAAATTAGCCTTTGAACCCAATCAAATTTATAATTATAAAGCCCGGTTTGTAACTTTGTGATCAACCAACTTCATATAGTTTATGAGGTGAAGGATGAAAAGCTTGCAAAATGTAGAGAAAATTTGGCAATTGGATGAATATTAAATCAATATCATAATTGAAAATTACAATCAAAGTATCTATCTTTGTAAAGTTTCTTCTATGCTTTTTCATAGATTCTTTTCCCTCTCTAACCTTTGACCTTTGCTTGCCCATCTTTATTTACTTCTTCTCTATTTCATCCATCTCATTTCCCTCCCTCTTCTTTGTTTGCTACTTAGCTGTCATGATTAGGGCCAATTCTATCCTTCTACTGCTTTTGGTAACTGTCTGAAGTCACCTAACCACCTGCCATAATCAAAGTTCCATTTAAAAGATTAATGGAGTCAGATTTTCCCCCTTACCCTTATCGTCCCTCTCCTTCCCATCTTCATCATAGCCAAATTTTAAAAAGCCCCTCGATCCTCACTCTTCATCCCATTCAACAAATTAAGCTACCTTAGTCCCATACCTCTTAACTCAAGCTTGAGTGTGAATAAGAAGCTAGATGAAACTTGAAGAAACCTAGAAACAAGTTATGGGGGACAACTCAAATACTTCCCTATTTTACATAGTTGAACTTAAAGGAAAGTTAATGGTGGCTTCGAGCATCAACATTTTATAGGAAGGTGCAAAGACATAGTATAGCAGCCCCTATATGGAACCTATTACCATCCACACAAATAGCAACCAAATTCTTGTCTATATAGTCAAGGTATATAATTTTATTTAATGGTATACATATACATATTACAAAATTTCATATAATTAAACATTATCATTGAAAATAGTATTACATCTTTACATTAACATGATAATCTAAAAATAAAACATACAATTTCCTTTATTACATTTATAACCATTCTTTAATCGAAAGACACGTCCAAAGGTACTTTTACTCCTAATTGTTGACCTTGGTCATTGTAGATGTTCCCTGTACCTCACTTCTATAACCTGGACATATAAGAATTAACACCCGTGTTAAGCTTGAAAGCTTAGTAGGAAAAACACTTAGTTTTGATGACCATTCACAGCAGTCATCTGCCAAGCATACACATTCAGAAATATCACAACTCATATACTATAAATTTACATTCATAAACCAAACATTGATATTCAATGCTCATGTAAACAATGATGGCATACTTAAGCAAATTACATAATGCAAATATGCTTTAACATATTATCCATATATTGAAAATGCACATTTATAAGCCAAATATTGATATTCAATGCTTATTGATGCAAATTATCAATATAACTGCACATCATTACAATTCATCATTACAATCAATACAAATGCTCATCAATACCAATTATTCATGTTGTCATGTTGTATTTCTTATTTATGACTGTTAAGTTTCCTTTCTATGTTAAGCCTGCACATTTTCCATGGGTGCAGATAATAGGTGCTACAGATATCTGAAAATATCAAATTGTGAATACCTGAAAGTATGAAACTATGGATACCTGAAGGCATCAAACTATGGAGACATTATAGTCTCGAAATGAAGACACCTTTAGTGTCAAACTGTAGCAGCTGCATCGTATCCCTATAGGCATACCTATATAACCACCACTAAGAAAATAGAGTAGGCACTGTAATCATAACTTTAACCATTTGCCAATTTCACAATTCATCATATGATACTCACTTGAAGTCATAAAATATGTATCTATGTTCATACATGCAAGTCATAACTTACCACCATTAGAAGGGTGTCAATATCACACTTGTATAATCATACTATACATATATGAGCTATAAAATTAAGTACTTGTAAGTTTTCTTTGGAATGCATTATGCTCAATCTAAAATTCCAATGTTTAGTCACTTAATTCACATATGGTATATAACACTGGACTCTTTGATCCCTTTTTGTATTGGTCTGTACTTGGAGATATTACTGTATATTGAAATATACATGGTTATATATGAGTTCAAAAATATATTTGAATCCTTTCGGTATATATACCAGTGATATATAATGTTATATGCCCTTACATGAATTTAAAGTTCATCGGTATGTGAAATCTTGAAGATTTCTAGCATATAAGCTTCTAAGTTTGTAAATGGCTCTGTTATCGGGGAGTGCAGTGTTTTAGATTTCGTTTATGATCTAATTGGTTTTTGTTTATATTTGATCGTAATTGATTCTTTTTAGTTATTTCGTGATCCTTTCTTTATTCTGTTTCGTGTTTGTGATTTTTTTTAAAAAATGATATGGATGAAAGTAATTTCTTTTATAACTTATATTCTCAATCCTATAACAATTTTTGGACTAATCAACATAACTTCCATGATAGTTTGTAGGATGTACAACAATTCTCATACAAACCAAAAGCTTCCTATCACAACTCAGGTCTATCTTTGAAAGAGTTGAGTAATATTGTGAATGCTAATACTTTGTAATTGCAGTAGAATACTCTACAATTCTAGTAAGATGGAGGGCAATTTCTAAAAACTACATATTCTAACGCCCAAGATTCAGAGAACCAACACGACTCAGGTACATCTCTAGAAGAAATGTTTAATATTATGGCTACTAACAATCTTCAAATTCAATAGGATATGCAGCAGTTCCAACAGAAAATGCAACAGTTGTTTTAGCAAGTTGTATAGCAAATCTGAGAGGATGCCCTACAATTCCAACAAGATGCCCATTTATAGCCCGGCCCGGCCTGGCCTCAAAAATGGCTGGCCACTGGCCGGCCCGTGGCCCGCGTGGGCTGGGATGGCTCGGCCCCCCGGTGGGCCAAGGACTGGCTGGGCCAAACCCGACCCATCTACATTTTTAATAATAAAAAATACAAAACAACGTCGTTTTGGACAAAATGACTCCATTTTGTCGAGCCACGGGTGGCCTGCCCATGGCCTGCCAAACTCAGGCCAAAAAGGGGCCGGACCAGGCAGGCCAGGTCGAAATTGACATCCCTACTCGATGGGGAGATATCAATCATCTGGAATCACAAAACAAAGAGGAACAGTTGTATCAACCTGAGGTGTACCCAATGGAAGTTTTTACGGAAACTTTACAAAGTGGTGAGGAGCTTGAGAATTTTGAGGTCATCCCTCAACAAATTGCTTGTGTATAAGAAGTAGAGGAGGAGTTTGAAGCAGAGAAAAACATATTTTTTAGCTTGAAGGTAAGTAATGAGTCCGTAATTATTTTTGAGACTAACCCTTCACCTTTACCTAACAGACTAGAAATATTAAACGAAGAAGAAAAAGGTGAAGAGTCATTCGAATTATTACCAAAGAGCGAAGACTCAATAGAGATGAAGAATCTAAAGAAAGAGGAAGAGCCACAAGAAGTGCAGTTTTTAGGAGAGCTGTGGCCAAGCGAGCTGAAGACCGAAGGTGGCAAGCAGGATGTCGAGTCTCCACACCCATTAGCAATACTTTTATAAAGACCATTCTGATGTGAGAAGGGCAATGCCCAAAAATACGAGTGTACATTAGAGTATGATGGCGAAATGATGAAGTTCCACTCCTCAGAAGCCTCGAGGCATCATATTGATAAGGAGCTTACTTCGAAGGAATATGCTCTAGGCTCCTCACAGAGTTTGAGCTTGCTTCTTGTTGGGCTTAAGCATCTATTCGACAATGGATGATATGCATATGCCGAACGTTAAATAAAATAAGCACTTGATGGGAGGCACCTCATCCATATCCTTTTGTTTTTGTTTGTTTTTCTCTTTTGTACATATTTATTGATTGGTTTGCTTTGAGTGTTTATTTGTTTTTTGTGTGTTTTGGTTGTAGGTGGAAGATGGGTTGCTATTCTTCAAGAGGGAAGCTGCTGTTTCTTTGCTTTCAGGAGTCACATGGCCTCTTGAGGGGAGTATTCTTGTTTCCATTCCCTTTTGTGTTTTTTTTATTAATTTTAAGACATTGAGAACAATGTCCCATTTAAATGTGGGGGTGGGGCCAGTTTTAAAATTTTTGCACTTAAATTATGATGAATGTTGAATCATGAAATTCTGTCATAGTAGTTGGAATGAGAATTGAGTTGTATGCATGAATTTGGATTAGTCAACTTGAGACGAAGATGAATCATATGGATTGATTGAAGTAGTTGGTTATATAGACTTAGTCAATAATTTGATACTTAAGTGATTAGGTAATGTATGAAATTTTAATGGATTTTCATATAAGTACATGTGAGATTTTGAGCCTATATGATTGCATGTTACAGTCATTATATTTCTTTGTTATGTGTTATGCTCCCCTAGGATGATTTCCTTCAGAACTTGCATTGAATCGATTTAAAACTACTAGTTGCATAGTTTATGGAAATGATTAAGGCCTTGTTTATTTTGAACCCTTAGCTTAAATAACTCACTAAGTCATTTTTCCCTTGCAAACCCCTTTGAACTTTTAACCTTGTTTTTTTTCTGTATTAATTACCTTACATTGACACCCAAAAACCCACTAGCCTTTCCCTGATGCAAGTTTAATGAAGTATTAAGTAAGCATTTTGTAACATCCCGTTTCCATATAACAGGTTGAATTATGGAAATTGGTATACGTGAGATTAATCGGAGAGATTAGGAAAACACACGTCATGCTCATGCATTTGTGAACAGTGATTTTTGCACATAAAAAATAACTATACATGCATTCATGACATTTTCCCGGCATAATTGTGAATAAATGGGATTTTTGAAACAAATAGGCTTTGTGTGTGTAAAAATTGAATTAGAGAGGGTCATTGGGGTTTTCTAATTTTTAGAGAATTATAAGAATTTTTTGGAAATTTTTCGGAGTCGTTTCCAGACCCGGAAAACTGTCAAATGACAGAATAGGGGTTTACCGGTAGAGAAAATAACTGTCCAATGGCACTGGAAACTTAGACACATGAAAT
>JANZXR010000172.1:15180356-15191543 GCA_027575705.1 Erythroxylum echinodendron
TAACACCCTATGCTTCCAAAATTTAATCTCAATTTTCTCCATTTAATAACTTCAATCTAAAAAAAAATTCTATCCCTCAAAAACTTCATGATTTATACCTAATCGCAACAAAAATAAAATTAATCCCAACATATAGTAAGAAGAAAAATCGGGGTCCAACACATGAGCAAGAAGAGATTAAAGATTTTGGCTGGTAAATCCTTTATCCTGTTTAAAAACTCACAACTACTTAATCCTTACCACCATTGCTTAGCTAGAAAGCAGGACAGAGTCTCTTTCAAAAGATCTACAAGGAAGTAGGAGATAGTGGAGTTGATGTATTTAGATGTTTGTGGCCATATTGAGGAGGAGTCACTAGGATCAAATATTTTGTTACATTTATTGATGATGCTTCGAGGAAGACTTACGTGTATATGTTGAACTCTAAGTCAACTATTTGACACTTTCTAGAAGTTTCATATTATGGTATAAATGGAAGCTAAAAGCTAGCTGAAGTACTTGCGAGCTTATACTTCTATGGTGTTTGAAGAATGTTGTACATCACACGGCATTAGATATGAAAAAATTGAACCAAAGAATCAACAACATAATAGGTTTTCTAAGAGGATCAATAGAACCATTATGGAGAAGGTTCGTTGCATGTTTATAATGTCCATATTATCAAAGACATTTTTGGGAGAATTAGTTTGAGCTACGATCTACCTAATTAATGGAGCTCCCTTAGTTTCATTAAATATTGAGATTTCTGAGAGAGTGTGAACTAGAAAAGATCCCCAATATCATCATCTATAAGTTTTTAGTTGGAAGGTATTCAAACACATGCCCATGGATCTAAGAAAGAAGCTTGACTCAAAGTTGATACCTTGCATCTTTATTGGATATAATGGTGATCAATTTGGATTCAGACTTTATGACCAAGAGAAGTAAAAGGTGGTCAATGGTAAGGATGTGGTATTTCAGGAGTGTGAGAGAGTTGTTGATCTTCTAAAAGGAGATAAGTTATCACACAGCAGCTCATCATATGGCATTGTTAACTCTTTGCAAATGCCTTCGACTATTGAGCAATCTGCAGGTAAATAAGATAAAATGTGTGACCAAATACACATTTATGGTGATCATATACAATTTGATAATGATGAGCTATATGAACCACATACAGATAATTTGAAAATGAATCTATTGAGGATAATGAGTAGGAGTGAAATTAGATTCAACAATTGATGAAACATAGCTTCGAAGGTCGATAAGAGAGAAAAGGCCCTCTATAAGGTATCCAAGTTATGAATACTTGTTACTTACTACTAAGGGGCAAGCTAAGAATGTGTAAGAAGTTACATCTTGTGATTACAAAGATCTTTAGCTCGTGGATATAGAGGAAGAGATGGATTCTCTTAAGAAGAATAATACATATAAGCTTGTAAAGCTTTCAAAAGGCAAAAAGAAATTGAAGAAAAAGTGGTTGTTCAAGATAAAGAGAGATTGTAACAAGCTAGCAAAGCACAATTCAAGGATAGTAGTGAAAGGATTAAGTTAAAAGATGGGTATAGTCTTTGATGAAATATGTTCACTTGTAGTCAAGATAACCTCAATTCAAACAATTTTGGGTCTAACTACCTGTTTAAATCTTGAACACGAATAACTAGATGTTAAAATAACCTTCTTGTATGAAGATTTGAAAGAAGAGATATACATGGAGCAACTAGAAGATTTCAAAGCTAAAGGCAAGGAAAATTTGTTCTACAAGTTGAAGAAAAGCCCATATGGCTTAAAATAATCTCCAAGGGAGTGGTATCAAAAGTTTGATTCCGTTATGACAGATCATGGTTTCAAATAAACTTGTGTCGATGCTTGCTTGTATTTCAAGAAGTTCTCAAGTGAGAACTTCATCACTATTCTTCTTTATGTTGATGAGATGTTTATTGTGGGTCAAGATAATGGTAGAATCCAAAAGTTGATGGAGGATTTGTCTAAATCTTCTAATATAAAAGATTTGGGACCTGTAAAGTAGATTTTAGGCATGGATATAACTCATAATAGAAAAAATAGGAGATTGTGGTTATATCAAGAAAGATATATTGAACGAGTGCTAGAAAAGTTTAATATAAAGCATGTCAAGCTACTTAGCATGCCACTGACATCTCACTTCAAGATTTGTAAGCATGCATATCCCTCAATAGAAAATATGGTATGTCCTCTTATTGATACTCATTTGCAGTAGGGTCTGTGATGTATGTAATGGTATATACAAGGTCAGATATTGCTCAAACTATTGGGATGATAAGCAAATTCTTGTCAAATCAAGGGAAAGTTCATTGAGAAGCAGTGAAATGGATTTTAAAATAATTGAGAGGCCCATCGAAGTGGAGTTTTGTGCTTTGGTGATGGTGAGCCAACTCTAAAAGATTTTATAGATATAGATATGGTTAGATATCTTAATGGAAGAAAATCTACTTCAGGTTTTCTGTTTAAGTTTACAGTGGGGAGCTATCTCACGACAATCCAAGCTATAAAAGTGCATGGATTTATCTACGACTAAAGCAAAATATATAGCTTCAGTGTAAGCTTGTAAGGAGATGTTATGGCTGAAAAGGTTCCAACAAGAGTTGGATGTGAAGCAAGGAAACTATGTAGTATATTGTGATATTCAAAGTGCTATTAACTTGAGCAAAAATACTATGTTTCATTCTCATACAAAGCAGATGGAAGTCAGATATCATTAGTTGAGGTTTGTGATCGAAGAGTAATAATTAATGTTGAAAAAGATTTATACGGATTTGAATAGAGCTAATATATTAACTAAAATGGTTCCCATAAATAAGTATGAGCTTTATGGGAAGCTTATTGGGATATATCTCAAGTAGACGATGGAGAACAATGTGTCCTCCTTATATTTGGGTTGAGGAGGAGATTGTTGAAGCTCTTTTGAGGAGATACAAAATTGTGTAGCACTGACACGACTGTGTGGATTTATCATATAGGTCTCTGGAAACAATTAAAGAGTGATGACATACACAATCGTGTATTTGCCCGTGCGAAGATACAAGGTCGTGTAACTCTTTGTAACTATGTACAACTACGAGTGAGGCGGTGCTGAAGATACATGCTCACTTTCATGGCTGTGTAAGTGACCGTGTACAATGCATAAAAAACTATTTCATGATATAAAAGATAAAAATACATAGGTTTTTGTAAGGACTGCAACTATAACGTCCAAAAGTGAGGAAAAACGGAGAGAGGTCAAATAGTGTTATATTCTAATCCATTCTTTATTGTTTTTGGGATTGGTTTTAGTGTTTCTTAATTGTGATATCAATTTTGGTTTCAATACTGTAACTTTGTGAGATAACTTGTCGTGGTGTGAGAGATCAACTTTTTTTTTTGTAAATCTTTATTGAGTTTGGTAGATTTATTTGTCGTTTTGTCTTGTAATTTTTTTCTCTATATTGGAAAGTTTTCTACGTAAATCTTGGTGTTTATTTTATCGTTAAGTTTCTGTTCTCATGTTTTTTTGCTAGTATAAGTTAAAGAGTTCTTGGCTAATCTTTTAGAAAGTTGTGTTATTGTCTCCAACCAATGTTATCCCCTTTTGTACATTGAAATAAATAAATATTTTTTAGAATTTGCCCTCTCCTAATAGAAGTTAATTATTGATGAGATAGGTAGAAACAAAACCACTACTTACCATAACCAAAAAATTAGTTAAATTTTCTTCTCAAAAAATAAAAACGATAACTAATAGCGTAACAAAATACAATTCAATTATAGGGCCTTTTAGAAATTAAACATCAAATATTACTTTAGTTTAGGGGTATATCATTAAATTAATGTCTTAATTAGAATAACTAATACAACTGTATTTAAAGAATACAGTTAAGGAAGCAAAAGCCGTTTAGGCCGAGGCCTTATACAATATCTTATATAGGAGGGTCCTAAAACCATTTCCGACGTAGACGCCATTTAGCTTAGTCAAGGCTTTAATTTCAATAGGGTCGAGCCTACCTAGTCTAACAGTGCATTAAAAGATATTGACGAGTTACCATAAACTCATACTTGAATTTCAAATAAAAAACGTAAAGAGAAGTGAAACTTCCGTGTACGTGTCGATACGCAGATGCATTTATTTATGTCCGAGAAAAAACGATTCAGTCTTTAATCGTTGAACGCGGAAGAATACAGAAATAAATATAAGCAAAAACACGCCTTAAGTTGCGCTCCTTCAAACGCAAATGAAAAGGCGTTTTAAACGCCGTTTGGTCCGTTATTCTGTTTTGGTCTCGTTCGTTTCGGGGAGACAAAAACACCCTCTCTTCTCTCTCCCTCTTCCTGCACATCGAAGCTTTTCCAACATCTGAAATTTCAATTTACGAACGCAACTTTCTTCTTTTATGGTAAGTTTCCTTTTTCTTCTTATATTTTGGAAATAAAACTGAAAAAGGTGAGTAATCCAATGTGTGTCACAATGTGAAATGTGATTTTGGTCCCAAAAATAGTTTTCAGGATTCTGAAAGATAGAAGAAGAAGAATAAGGAATGGCATACAAGGTGGATCATGAGTATGATTATCTATTCAAGATCGTATTGATCGGTGACTCTGGTGTTGGCAAATCCAACATTCTTTCCAGGTTTACGCGTAACGAGTTTTGCCTCGAGTCCAAATCTACCATTGGCGTTGAGTTTGCTACAAGGACTCTCCAGGTTGGTTCCATCCTTCCTATGCAGCATGATTATTCGGGAAATTGAAGTAATGGGCATGAATTATTTAATTGAATCACACCCATTAATGAGAAGATCATGGAAAGGAAAGTATACCAAAACGACACGGATTAAGAATCCTCATCTGTGTACACAAGCCCACTTGTCGAACCACGTAAAACACCTGTATTCTCTGCTTTTGTTTTTCTTTCTTCTTTTTTTTTTTTTCCCTATCGATGTTGGTATTAACCATTAGCAGATTCTTTTATATGATTTTTTTTAAAATAAATAATAGATTAGATTATCAATAGCCAAGCTATCGCAAAATTACAAGGGTACTTCAATCATCAAGTTACAAAGGTTCTCCTATCTAAGCGTTAACTATACAGAATCTAAAATAGTGGACTTGCTTAGATTTACAAGAGAAGTGTTAATTACTATCTGTGGAGGTGCCAACTGGTTTGCGTAGACGGGGAAATTTGAGCTTCAACCTCTTTGGCTAGTAGAATCGCACGGATGCAGATTAAGATCTTGTCAGCTAACTAATACTTGTCTATAGCAACGTTTCGATAAATTCGATAATTCTCCTCTTTCCAGATCATATAACTGATCCTTTTATATGATTTTGCTATCACTATCGATATCATCTGAAGTCTGAGAGACAAGACTCAAATGCTTATATCCTTTAAGATTTTATGGCAATTGGTTATGAAGAACAATGACTAATCTTGATTGTAATCTCTGACCTGAAGTGCTTTGTAAATGACATCCATCTCTTATTTAATTTAGTTCTCGTTGGTTAAGCTATACAAATTTGATGCAGGTAGAGGGGAAAACAGTTAAAGCACAGATATGGGACACAGCAGGTCAAGAAAGGTACAGGGCAATTACCAGCGCCTACTACAGAGGTGCAGTTGGTGCACTTTTGGTTTATGATATAACAAAGAGGCAGACTTTTGACAATGTGCAGAGGTGGCTCCGAGAACTTAGGGACCATGCAGATTCCAACATCGTAATCATGATGGCTGGTAACAAGTCTGATCTGAACCATCTTAGAGCAGTCTCTGCAGAAGATGCGCAAGCATTGGCTGAAAAAGAGCACCTTTCGTTCCTCGAGACTTCAGCACTCGAGGCATACAATGTGGAGAAGGCATTTCAGACAATTTTACTGGATATCTATCAAATTATCAGTAAGAAGGCTCTGGCTGCACAGGAGGCAGGTAACTCAACTGGACTTCCTCAGGGCACTACAATAAATGTTGCAAACATGTCTGAAAATACGAACAGGAGAGTCTGCTGTTCTAATTAAGAACATTTTTTCATGATAGCTGGATAATTAAGCTATCAAACCAGGTAAAATGCTTGTTCATTGGTGACAGACAGTCTCTTTTAGACCTTTGGCTTATACTCTCTTCAGGCCGGAGGGTAAGGAGGTTTTTGATATCAAAAATAGAAAAAAGGGGCAGTACACAGTGAACACGATGGATCTCAACATTCGTTCAAAATTCAATCGTTTGGGAGAATTGGTTGACAATCGATGTCTCCTAGTTTAGGCCCGATATACTGAAAGTAACTTTACAAGTTTAGTATTCAATTTTGTCTTTTAAAACTTATGATTTTGAATTCTTTGAATTCCTGCAAAAAATCTTTAGTTGATTCTTTAATTTCTGGAATACTATCAAGTAAGGAATTTCACTTAGTCTGAATAACTATGCTGAAGCGCTGAGAAAAATATACAATTTTTATCTGGTTTCTAACTTCAGTGGATTAGATGCCTTCGAACGGTTATGAGGGTCATTGAAGACAACATCTCCTATGATACTTCATAAATAGTCATATTTTATAGAGGGTTGTCAATTCACCAGTTCCATTACCAAGAACTATATATAAATCACTTTTTTGTGTTTGAAAGTCAGTGCATGGTAACAAGGGCAACTCTGATTTGGAATGATATTAGAGATCCTAAATTGTCCTTCTTCATGTAAATGCATCTTCCATCTAATTTTCATACTGGTGTTGCTACTATTGGTTTAGATGTTCCACGACTTTGTTGTAACTGCATTCTTGAGGCAATGCCTGATAAAACTATAAGCAGAGTTTCTCAATAATGTTAAGCCTCCTTTTCTCTGATTAAATTACGTTAAATGGCAACCTAGTATTAGATTATGCTTCGTTAAATAGTATTGGATCAATTTCACACTATCTATAGTTCATTGAGACAGTGAGTTCTGATAGATCCTACTTAATCCAATTTGTCGACATCATTTTCATCTTCAAGCTTCATATCGAAAGTTAGATGGTAGCAGAGGAAGCACCATTACTCAGAAGCTACTCTCTGAGCATAAAAATTTCAAGAAGGACAAACTCTTGGTCCAGAGTTCATAGGAGAGATTCTTGTAGAATGTAAATACGAAAGCAACGCAAGAATACCTCTAAAAAATGTTTTAAAGGTGAAATGTAAACAGAGAGCATCCATGTTATCCCAATCAAAGATTTTTCAAATTGACAGGAACTTGAATATGTTCCGAGTTATCGCTTTGTGCCTAATCTAGACAGCATATAGTTTTTACAATAATAGACCACAAGCATCCATATCAAAGAATCCTAAATCTTAGCTATCGTAATAAGTTCGGAGTTTGTTCATCTCTTTCCTAGCTCAACCCAGTCAAACACGAAATCTCCATGCACGCATCATGTATGCAATCGCCACTTCGCAATTGGAATAGATGCGACCATATGTTGGAAATTCTTTTTTGCAAAAAGGTGGAATAAACTTTCTTCATTGATACCCTGGCTCAAAATTTAAAAAAAGTTTTAATGGTTCTGCAGGACCACATCTCATTTTTTCTTCCTCAACCATACCTTTCACTATGAAGATAGGAGGAAACAACAAAAGGAGTTTTGTCTGTAATGATCAATTTAAAGCATCAAATGCAAGTGAAACTTTGCTTTATGCATTTGTAGATAAGGAAGAACTCCACCAAGCTTCAGAAACTCAAGCTTGGTGGGTTTGCTACAGTATGGTTAACGGTGCATAAGATTGCAGATCCGGTTACTCCTATTATTATCATCATTATCACCCAGTTTAAAATTTCGCAATTAAGCAGGGTCTGGGGGGGTCTGATAATACGCAGCCTTACCTTTATATAATAGAGAGGCTGTTTCTGATAAACTCACATACAGATGTGACAATAAAAAGTGATGCAGATACAAACTGATATACTAAGAGGGGAGGTAAATAAAATTAAAGAATTACATAAAGAAAAAGAATAAAAAAACCAAATAAAATAGCTACAAATAATACAAATAATAAAGATACAAATACAAAATAGTAATAATAAAATACTGATAATAAATAATAATAAATAAATAAATAACGAAAAATAGAAAAGGGAATAAGAACAAAGAACAGACCTGATATGGAGCCCAGCTCTACTAAATACCTGATAGGCTACACCAGATCGGCTCTGCTCGTCACTATGTGGGCTAGGAGTGTTGGCGCTGCTACCTTGTGTATATGACAATCCTACAAGGTCCGCCATTCTTGTTAGATCGTTTTCGGACACCTAAAAAAAACTAGAAAAGACGGATTAAACTTCCTACACAGGTGAATAACGTGTGCGAGCAATGACAGTAAATCCTCGTAACTCGACTACCTTGTCATACTTTGAAGGGTTTCCTTTACCCTTATCCTATCTCGCTAAAATTTTCTATACGGTTACTCCTATGATAAGAAGAAATCATTCATTGTTAATATAATACTTTATACAGACCAATGATAAGCGAGGATTAATCAGACTAACAATAACATATCGGCAAGTCAAAGAGTTACTCCCCTTTCGCCACTTGCACGTATTATGTTAGACTGAATAGGTGGATGAAGCAAGGCCGTCGTTCAATTAAAATTAAAATTAAAAGAAATAAGAAATATTATTTTGAGTGAATAGAAGAGTTATAATACAAATACTCTCTCACTATAAATATTAATTTATAACTAAGAACTTATAAAATTATAATCTTTATAAGATTTATTCTTAGATAATTTAATTTATTTTTTGATACTTGAAAATAAGAAGATAGTAGATATTTGTAGGTGAACCAAACTAATTATAATAACATATTTTAATTTATTATAATTATCAAAAATTATAATATTTACTTTTGTACTATAAAATATTTATTTTTATTAGACAGTTTATGACTAATATTTAGATTCTTCTAATGTGAATAATTTTTAGATTCTTTTAACAATTCCCATTTGAAGATTTGACTAAGAATCATTCAATTTTAATACTACCGTATTATTATCATATTATTTATATTTCCATCAGGTTGTATAAGAATTGACATCAAACAAATTTGTATTTATTAACTATTTTTATTATAAAATATGTTATATTGTCTTTTCTATGGACTTTTTGCATATCCACAATTACATTCTCAGAAATAAAGTAAAATTTAACTTATATGCATTTCATTTTTGAATGAAATGATAGATTTCTTTTTAGATGTGTAAAATTTAACTTATATGCATTTCATTTTTGAATGAAATAATGGATTTCTTTTTAGATGCAAAGCACTTTAACTGTTACAAAATAATAAAACCTTTTATTGTTTATGCTCGAGTACTTTTAACATGAGTTTCCATCATACCACTTCTTTATATATATTCTATTTTTATTATTGATGTAGTTAGAATTGACTATAGTATTGAAACTCAACTTACAATCTAGCCAACAAGTTGAACACATAACTTATAGTAAATTTGCTTATATTAAGATCATTTGTATAATCCGAATCAACATATTCTTTAATAAGAAAATATGAAATTTTGTATTATAATGCAACATTAGATGTCCTTTTGCTATATATTATGATCCTCATTAGAATATTCCAATACTCTTTACTAGGATTTTTCATATAACAACTAATTTCTCTCTCACTGTATGTTAATATCTAGTCTTGTACAAATTATAGCGAATATTAAACTCTCCACTACAAATAAATACAGTACTCAAGACTTCTTGAAAAGTGATAATTAGTCCCATGGAGCAAAAGAAATGAATTAGGACAAGTTTGGGGCTATTTGTAGTCGTTTTAACCAAGTTACGAAGAAGTTGAAAATCAACATTATTATTAGACACGCCAATATTGATGGCTACATAGTTCTAGAGAGTTATAAGGTTATTGAACACACTCGTGTCCCATTTCTATATGCACATTTTGAGCATATGTTCATTCCAAATTCAAGTGTTTCGAAATTTTTTATCAACTTCGCCACATATGCTTATGTTGGTGATCGTGTACTATCCAAAATCCTAATTTTCAAACTATACAAGGCAAAATTAAAAGGAAAAGTAAAAGAAAAGGCTAAAAAAGCACAAATTAATAGCCTAGAACGACATAAATAATGAAGAACAAGCAAGAAAACACAATGGATTTTCTTCGATTTAAAGTGGATTTCATAATGATTAAAAGGGATTTTATCATGTTTCTTTTGATTTTCTAGTTTTCCTTTAGTTTTTTGATATTATGATTTCTATGATTAGAAACTAAACCTTTATTGGTACTTGAATTTGATGAACCATGCGATAGACTTTGTAATGATTTTATTTTAATTTAATTCATTCTTTAGTTTTATTGCGATTCAATTATGTGTTTTTAATTATTCTTGAATTAATATTGCTAGCATGTTGATTCATGTGTAATTTCATGTAATTAAAATGGAGAAATCCCTTTTATGGATAGAGCTAATATAATTAAAAGGAGTTGCATGCAAACTTAGAGATAAATAAACATAAATGTTTTGGATTATGGTTAAACCTAATAGGTAAATTAATAAATTGACTAATGCAATTCTAGGGGTTTCAAGTTAAATGTTAATATCCTTAAGAAAGATATTAGTATAAAAGATATTTATATGGTCCAATGAACTATTGATTAAATATATTAGTGAAATCATGATTTCATCAAAGTCCCCAGAGATTCGAATTTCAGGTTTCACTGTCTTCATTTATTGTTTCTTAGTTTAATGTTTGTTCTAGTTAGTCAATTGTGTTAATTTGTTTTAGTTTTACATAGTAATTCTAGTTCTTGTTGACCTACGCTTATAGGCTTAGCTATAACTACACAATGTGCTTGCAGTTATAGCTAAATCACACCATCGTCATCCTCATCTTCATTTCTAGAACTTATACTGGAGGATATGTTGACCCCCGAAAAAATTTTTCGTTAAATTAAGCATAATAGTTTATGGAATAAATGCATAACAAATGAATTGAGGGCATTTTTGGCATGTAACTTAAGTACCAAAAGGGCCTAAGCTTATAAGGAAGGGTAAAGTAGACTTTTGGGACTCATTAAGGGTATATTGGAAAAAAGGAATTGTGATCTTGTTATCATAGAAGAGTGACAAACACGAATGGGAGAGATAAGAAGACAAAAATGTGAAGAAGAGAGGTTTTGAAGAAGAGTGAAAAGAATAGAGCCTTAAACT
>JANZXR010000172.1:15191643-15212566 GCA_027575705.1 Erythroxylum echinodendron
GAATATCGTCTATGATGACGTCACAACACAGAGGCTAGGAAAATTTAGAAGTATAAGTATCCTCTGTGATGACGTCACAACACAGAGGCAAGGAGGATTGAAGAGTATAAGTATACTCTGTGATGACATCAGAAGACAGAGGCAAGGAGGATTGAAGAGTATAAGTATCCTCTGTGATGACGTGAGAACACAGAGGCAAGGAAGATTGAAGAGTATAAGTATCCTCTGTGCTGACGTCAAAACACAGAGGCAAGGAGGATTGAAGAGTATATGTATCCTCTGTGATGACGTCAGAACACAGAGGTAAGGAGGATTGAAGAGTGTAAGTATCCTCTGTGATGACGTCAGAACACAGAGGCAAGGAGGATTAAAGAGTATAAGTATCCTCTGTGATGACGTCAGAACACAAAGGCAAGGAGGATTGAAGAGTATATGTATCCTCTGTGATGACGTCAGAACACAAAGGTAAGGAGGATTAAAGAGTATAAGTATCCTCTGTGATGACATCAAAACAGAGAGGAAATGATGGGTATAGTAACACATGGAAGATAGAACTCAGAGGATAGATTATTAGCCAAGGATTATAAGAGGGAGTTATGAAGTTATTTGAGTTGAAGTGTATCATCTGTGTTACTGTTCACAGACTTCGTCTGTGCTACTGTTCACAGAGTAGCGTCTGTGTTACTGTTCACAGACTTCGTCTGTGCTACTGTTCACAAAGTAGCGTCTGTGTTACACAAGACTTCGTCTGTGCTACTATTCACAGGCTTCAGACGATAAGTGGTCAACCCAGAAGATAAAAGTCATCCACAGAGGATAGAACACAGAGGATAGATTATGGGCCAAGGATTATAAGAAGGAGATAAGAAGTTATTTGAGTTGAAGTGCACCCTCTTTGTTACTGTTCACGTTATCGTCTGGGTTACTGTTCATGGTTATCTTCTGCCCCATTTTCGACCCCTCAGAAGATAAATTTAGCCTTCGAGGTCTTCATGAAAGTTGTAGCTTTTGAGGTCCTCTTTTAATCTATCCAAAGAAACCCTAGTTTGGGATGTTTATAGGAGAAGTTATACCAGTAGCCCCGAAGCAAGTATATGTGTAAAGTGGGGACTCACCAACGCTGATCATTGAGGTATTCAGGTTTAAAAGGGATAAATGGACAAGTCGACTACCATCGTAGTAATCGACTGTTCTAAGAGCTGAGTCGAGCCTAGAAAAAAAGGGGGAGTTTTGAGAAGATAATCCGACAATGGACAAGGTGTTCTCTTTGGGAGATAAACTCACGTATTAAGATTTCTGCATCCGAGTTGGACTTCAAAAACGGGATCTGACAGGATAATTTGAAATTAATACAAAAAGGTGTAGATATTGACTTACTCTTTTTGCACATTAAAACCATGTAAAACCTTTTTACATTCTTTTTATGACAAATCGAAATCTTTTTGTTATTTTTGTATCAATGAATTTGCATCCCTTAAATTTTTTTTGTTGATCTCAAGCTCTTCATCTCAAATTTCCTATCTAATTTTGAATTTAATTCTTTAATACAATCTTTATTAAAAACTGCAATTAATATATTATCTACAATTAATAACAAAATAATAAAATCATTATTATTAAACCTTTTAAAATATGCACAAGCATTAATCATGTTGTATACAAGGCACCTTAAGAAAGAAATAAATCTCTTATACCAACGTTTTGAAGTCTGTTTGAGACCATAAATAATTTTTTGAAACCTATAAACTAAGTTCTCTTTTCTTTTCTTTTTTAAAACCTTTTGGTTTTAACATACAATTTGTTCTTATTTACAAAATAAATCAAATTCATTGCTAATATATTCTCCTCCATTTTTCATCTTTAAGTACTTGATCTTTCTATTAAACTTAAGCTCAATGCACACCTTTAAAACTTTAAAGACTAAGAACATATACATACTTTTCTCTTGATAGGGTATACTCAACATCTCCGAATATATGCTCATAAACAAAATGGAATCTAGTATTTATATACTTTTTGTATTCATGAAATAGAGCTAAAGCAATGGCTAATTTATTCCTAAAATAAAATTCAATACGCTCCCTTTTATTCAAAATGAAGTTCTTGCATCAAGTTCCTTATCTGAATTGCTTAATTCGTACAAGAACTAATGACTACATATTTTACTTTACAAATTGACAGAGTAACAATTAATTACTTCTTTAACCTCCAAGTAAAAGTTTTATTATCTAAGTAAAATATAATATTGATGGTACTACTTTGATCATCAATCTCTCTATCTCAATTGCATCACTAAAACCTCTAAGTCTAAAATTATTAAAAATAGAATAATATAACCCATAATTAAGACTACTTTTAAGTATCACAATATTGGTTTTACATCTTTCAAATTGGTTAATATTGAAGCCTTTATATAGCAATTGACTATCTATATAGAAACTGACTGATCCAACTCCAAATAATATATCATACTTTATACAAATTAAATATCTAAATCTTTCAACTAAGCTTTGGCACAATGTTGGAAACATTATATGGCCTTTAACATATTTAGATAATTTGGTGTCATATTTTATTGGAGTGTCTAGAGGTGGCAATAGGGCTCATGTCTAGCCCGACCTGGCCCAAGGTCAATGGGCTAAGCCCAGTTTGATTGGGCCTGGGGCTCCATTTTTTAAAAAACTTTAACGTCGACATGTATTATCAAAATGACATCGTTTTGACATTTAAATGAAAAAATAATTTGGGCCCAGGCCAAGTTAGGTTCGAGCTTGGGCCTGCTATATGGGGTGGGTTTGGGTCTAACCCATTATCATCTCTAAGAGTATTGACCAGGTCGTAACCACTCTCTTATGAAATTTTTTTAAATTTATTTTAAATATTTTCTAAAAAAATGAAATTATTGTCCTCCATTTGATTCACTTCTATCCAAGATAAGGATATGGATCCTAAATCTATCATCTCAAATTCATAGCTCATTCTTAAATTTTGTAAACATATTTAAATTACTGCCTGTATAAAAATTAGATCATCCATATAAGAACTAATAATCAAAATTCTGTTGTCGTTCACCTTTATATAGAGAGAATATTTAGGCACTTGATAAAGCTATTTTATTGAAAACAATTATCTATTATATAATTCTAAGCTCTTAATGATAACTTATAAAGAGCTTTATTTAATTTCAATACATTAACTCTATGTTCTTTCACTATATAGCATGGAGGTTGCTACAGATAAACCTCCTTTTTAAGATAGCTATGGAGAAATGCCCATTTGACATCCATTTAAAAATCTTTTATCTTTATAAGTTGTTAAAGAAATAATTAGCCTTATGTCTCTATGTGAGCTACTATAGCAAAAACTTTTTTATAATCAATCCTTCAGTCTTATATCCCTTCTTAATAAGCCTCACTTTTTATCTTTCTAACTCACATTTTGAATTTTTCTTTGTTTTATATAACCATTTTGGTATCGACTGCAACATGTCTACTAGGAAGAGTTGTTAATTCTCAAATCTTATTCTTTTTAATTGCTTATAATTCTTAATTATTATCTTCTCTCTATTTTTTCATTCTCAACAACTTTATTAAATTCAATTGGCTCAGCATCTAGAAAAAGATAAAATATTGTAAGATCATTAGATATCATTTTTCTAATAAAGATCATTAAGCCTCATAGTATGTTAGGGCCTTTCACTTAAACTTCCTTTAGAATCTCCATTTTCACTATGTGATGGTGATACTGGGGAAGTGGTGACTTGTTGTCTTGCTTCAATATCATCTTCCTTCTCTAAGAAACAAAGAAAATCATAACTTTCTCTTTAAACTTACTAATCCTATATGGCTTTCTTATCAAAGTCCACATCTCTACTAATGAACATCTTTACATCATTAAATTGCAAAGTTTATACCTTTTGATTTTGGAATCATAGCCAACAAATACATATTTCTTACTCTTATTATCAAGTTTGGAATGCTTCTCATTAAGAACATGGATACACAATACTTCTGAATACCTCAAGTGGGATATATTGACTTTTTTTCACTCTATGTTTCAAGGGGAGTCTTATTAGTTATAACTTTTGTCATGCATTAATTCAACAAGCACATAGCACAATTGATAACTTGATTAAAAACTTCTTTCAACATCTTGTTAATTTTTATAATATTCCTTGCCATGTTGATAATCATTTGATTCTTTCTCTCATCCACATTAATCTATAGTGGTTAGAAATTAATGAATCTCATATACATCATATAATTATTGAAATTCCTTAAAAATGAATATATAATTATTGAAATTTCTTAAAAATGAATTCGCCGCTCCCATTTGATCTTAAGGCTTGGATTTTAATATTATTTTCTATTTTGACAAGAGCTTTAAAATTATAAAAAATTTGAAAACATTTAGAAATTACACCTATGTTTTTCTTCTTAGATAATTAGTAAACAATATAAAATACTTGTTCTTACTAAAAAAACATGGATTAATAGTCCCACACAAGTTAATAAAAAATAACTCTAGGGCCTTGAAGCTCGTAATTAAGATTCCTTTAGAAAGCTCTTTCAAATTTTCTTTATAAGAAGATATCCTTCACATAGGTGATTATTTAAGGAATGCAAATCATTTTTCATCTTATTGTTTGTTATGATTTTGAGTTTACCAAAATCTGTATGCCTAAATCTCAAATATCATAGTCATCTATGATCTCTACAACACAACATCAAATATTTAGCAACATTATTTGTATCAACAACAAAAACAACTAATTCTTTGTCATAGGTAATCTGATAATCAAATTCTCTACCTCATTTGTAATGTCCCGTTTTCCCATACTAAAGGGATCCTAGATTACTGGAAATGGAAAATATCATTAAAAAATTTGGAAATGCACTTCATGCTCATGCATAACATTAGTATACACATACAAACGTGAATTTGATTTTTTGTGCACATTACAATAATTGTACATACACTCAATTGACATTTTCCAGGTATAAATGATTTTAAAGTGATTATGATGCGAATAGCAAGTTTTATGTCTTGAATTTTGATTTTGTGAGTATAACTATTGATTTAGAGTTTTGGTGAAATTTTGGGAGATCTCTAAAATTTTGAGTATTTTTGGACTAGAAAAATGTCAAGTGGTAAGACAATTGATTTACGGTAGTAGAAATAAGTGAAAATTGGTAGTAGGAATTTTTGATAAGTGACATTAGGATTTATTGACATGTGGCATTGAAAATCAAGAGACAATTAGATTAAAAATTGGAGGAAAAATAAACTAGTTATTAAAAGGGCCCAAGTAGAGCCATAAAAATAAGACATATGGCAAGTGACAAGTGTCATGCCACTTGCCACACATCTATCCCACGATATTTTCACATTATAAAAACATTTCATCGTCTTCCACTTAGTTCTTGCTTTCATCTTCTTCGTTACTTTCTTCTAGATCTCTCCTTCTTTACTCACGATTGTCTCTCTTTATACCCCCTTCATGTTTAACCTTGCTATCATCCTTCACGTTGTTACTTTAAGATCTTTGTCTTCTTCATTTTGTTACTAAAACCTAACCCAATCCACCCTAAAAATTTGATGATCTTATATGCATGGAGAGCTAAGGTTTTTACATGATTTGAAGAAACTTAGAGTTTAATCAAGTAAGTGTATTCTTGTTTTTCATGGCTTGCTTGATAGAAATGCTTTGATGATAGTTAAGAGGTGAAATGGTCATGATAATGGTGTTGAGTATATGTGTAACATGGATGAAGAATGGGGATATTCATGGGTTTTTTGAATATAAACATAAGTGATGATAGTTTAAAGGTGTAAATAGAGTTGATTTTTGTGCTAAATCATGAATGAATAAATGGACATATTTTTGTTTTTTTTCGTGTTTATGATGAGTAAAAATCTATAAATTATTATAGGGATGTTTTTGAGATGGATTGATAGTTAAAATAGTGTTTGAATGAGAGTTGGAAGTTGATGAATGAAGAGATGTGTTGATGTCCTATTTTTGTGTTATTAATGAATGCAGAAATTTTGATGGATAAATGTATATGATGTGTTCTGTTTTGAGAGTATGAAAACCATGAATTTTAGTTTGTTATGTAGATAAAATAGATTGGGAATTATGGTTTAATTGAGGCTAAAGAAAAGACTAGTAAAATGTTCTTGAAATGAGAAAAACTAAGATGATAAAGAAGGATGATGATATGTTCTATTTTTGTATGATTGATGAACCTTAAATTATGAGTTGTCTTATAAATGGTATTGAGATGAAATTGAGGTAAAAAGGATGCGGTTATGAAGTCTAAATGATGAACTATAGAGATGATTTGTTTGATGTATTATGAAAGAGATAAAATATGAAAAGAGATAGGATTTCATGAATGAATGGGATTAAGTAAATTATAATGAATCAATTGAGTAGAATTTATGAGTTTTAATGTAATCAACATGGTAAATAGGTTTGTATGAAATGAAATTACATAAATGGACGTGAATTATGGACAAATTGGAGTGATAATGTTGTGTTTGAGTGTGAAGAATTCCTGAAAAAATGAAGGAAGAAAAGCTAGGCACGATCGTGGTATAGTTCCCACCATCGTAGCCTAGCAAAAATTTGATTTTGTCATGATCGTGGTAGAGTCCCCACAATCGTGGCCAGTTCCACGAGCTTCTGTCATGATCGTGGCAAGGTACCCCATGATCGTTGGCTAGCATATGAAGTGAAATGTTGTCTTTTAAGTGATGTTTGAAACAATTAATACTAAGGTACTTTTGTATGATATGTTTAGGCGTGAATGAGGACTTGAATGAACCTAGTTTGATGATAGTTTAGGTGATTAAAGTGAGTAAGGTGTATTAGATATAAATGAATGATTGAGTGATGATGTTAAATGATCATGAGATGTGAGTTAAGTATACCCAGAATAATCAAATTTAGCATGCATTATACATGACACATCTACATATGTGTATTAATGAATGTTTATGTAATTGTGTAAATTAGTAATGAGTGTAATTGTGTATTGCATGATATTGAAGCACAAATAGAATGATTGCATCCAAACATTGCTGGGACATCGAGGTAATAGTTATCTGGTGCATACTGTGAGTAACCTAGATATTCTCACTAAAATTGTTTGTATTTGTTTACATTTAATTTATTGAACTGATAATTATATGAACGTAAAAAATGATGAACATTCATGGTCCGAGGAGTTCGATAACTAGGAATGTATTGGAAGTGTTTCATTGAATGTGAATGAGAAAGAAATAAGTGTACTTAACATGATTGTTGAATGTCAGAATTAGGTTCGATGAAAATATGAAAGTGATTATACATGATAAATGAAAGTGAATGATTGCATATGACATGATAATTGATGCATTTCATTACATGATATACATGATCAGATAAAGATATTTGTGATCGGAGTAGTTAGTTAAAAAGAGCTTAAAGCTTATAATATGTGTAAGAGTGACGTGCTCAATATGTAAAATTAGCCCAATATCTCCAACAAATACGGGACAGTTATAAATGAGCCTAGTATCTACAACAGATATAGGACAGTTAAAAAGGCAATCGGTCAGAACAAAGTAGTAATTGAAAGTGAGTCACCTGTGCATTGCATATACAATTGATATATATGTTGGGAATGATTGTAATGGTTTATTTGAATTGTTCTAAACTGAAATAATGTGCAATATTTGATTATGTGAACTGTTTCTGAAACTTGAAATGTTAATTGTTATGTGTTTTGATATGAGTGAGTCCATCAATGATGGTTAGCTCACTGAGTTCACAAAAATCATCAAAATTGCAACATAGTTTTTTCAGGTACGAGAGAGGAGATGCAAATTCTAACACGTTCTAAGAGAAGCATAGTTCTTACATTCTAGATAGTAAGAAATGACTCAAAGGTCGGTCATCTGAGACTGAGGATTTAATTAGCATCTTTTGTATAATTCTCAATCTATGTAAACTATGTTGTAAAGAGCAATAAACTCTTATAAGCTTTTGACGCTATATAGATATATGGCTTATGTATGAAAAACTACAGTGTATTATGTTTCATTAATGGAATGAAGAATGGATCTTGTGGATATATTGTCATTTATAAATGATGCTATAGTTAGTGAATGTGATTGCTCTAGTACGCTTCCTTCATAGAGTGTGTGCCTGAACGTCTACTAGATGTCGAGTGGATATTCTGTACTAGCGAGGTGCTACATCATTCTTTAAGAATAAATTGTGAATTTTTATATAGAAAGTATAACATTTCTTTACTAATTGACCCATACTTAAAATATTATTCTTCATATATGGAGCACAATAATCGTTTGAAATAAATTGGTTAATTTTATTTTCTAAACACATCAAAACTTCACCTTTCACCCTTTTAGAAATTTTGGATGAATTACCAAAAAGTAATACTGCCACCAACTTTATCATCAAGTTTTGTAAACAAGTCTTTGTTGTCACATATATGATTACTAGCTCTAGCATCAAAGTACAATAACAGGTTCTCCTCTTACTACAAGTCCTTATAAGTTATCAAAAGAGTGGATTACACCTCATTAATATTTTATATTTTTTCTTCATGAAAAAGATTTAATTCTATGTCATCATTGGCATCACTTTTGCATTCTCAAGAATATTGACCTTACCCCTTCTCTATTGAGTCTTTATCTTGAGGAAAATTGATAATTTTCATCTCTATTTTGAGATAAAAAAAGAGTTCCTCTTCCTCCTCTTCCACAACCTCGGTTAGCATCTATGAGCTTGACATATATTGCTTGTATTTCTTTATTTTTTCTCATCTTTCAAAGCAAGCTTTGGTTGTAAAATATGCTCTATGATCTCTTTTATAATAATCTATTGGATCAAGAGCAAAAGGAGGAAACAAGTATTTTCTTATAAAGAAATTACAAGAAGAGGAAGATTTTAATCAACATACCCTTTGACCATGTTAACACTATACCTATAGCAGCACTTCTTCTACTTACAAGATCACATGCACCAACACACAAACATATAATAGTACTAACTAAATACTAATATTCTAAGACTTAATATGTTCATGTATTAACACAATAGTAAAAACACCAAACTCTTGATCTTAAAAAATATAACTCTTAATCCTTCATCTAATTAACTTAATTCATATTCCAAATGTAATTAAAAAAGATTTAAATAATGTTTATCTTTAAAAATATTATCTTCATGTTTATCTTCTAATATTAAAGAAAGTGATACATATTCATCATCTTTGAGCATTAAAGAAAGTGTTACATATTCAATAAGCAATACATGTGCAACATTTTTCAAAATTTTAATGATTATGCCAAAAAAAGTAGCAGACAATGATTCGTAATATTTTAAGAATTTCTTTCGCGCTATGGTTATAATGGTAATTCTTATGTAAATGAGTTGCTGCATATGTAAAGTTTTAGATTATCGTTTTTGTGCAATAAATCCTGTGGCAATTGATTTATAGTTTTGGTTGTAGATGGTCTTTATATATTGCAATTGGTATTAAAGGCCTATCAATTTTATAACTTAAACGGGCCTACCTTCAAAAATTCCAAAGCAAAGAATAATTCAACCATAAAATGGGTGCCAAGTGATCCCATTATGCTGTCTTCCTTGTCTCTCAGTCTCAGCTCTCTGTTCACGAGATTATTAATTATATCCTTGGTGGTGAAGCTAGAACAATAATACTAGAAAATAATGGAGAGCCAAACTGGAGACAAAAATGGGGAGAAATGGGTTCAGGATTCTTCAGTGGATTACAAAGGAAGGAGACCTCTTCGAAGCTCTACTAGTGTTTGGAAAGCCTCCCTCTTAATCATCAGTGAGTGTGCTGTCTATATATACAAATACAAATCAAATTATGTACCAAGTTTATGATTATTTACACTCCGTTAATAGTCATCTCTTCTTTTCTCTTTACTACTGCTTAAGCATCCGTGCCAAAAGTTGAGTTACTGCTTAAGAATCTTATCCTTCTGAGTTTGAAACAGCTAGCCAACTTCTTCACTACAGGAGCTTGTCAAATATGACAATATACTGCATGCAAATCCCGACTATGAAAAACTGCGAAACCAAATGAGTTTTCTGGTTATTTACTTTCTCTTCAAGCATTTTTGGTCGTTAATTTCATCAAGTGATGAACATATTCAAAGAAATGAGTTTCATTGTTAGACAGGAGGAATTCTATCCATCCACGTATTTGTAGTGACAATGGTGGGAATCCAGTGCGAAGCTTAACTTGAGAGGGCGAGAACGGCCTGTATGTTATGAAGACATGAACCATGCTCATTTCTTTCTAGAGCTGCAATGTTCCCTGATAAACTACTCCCACATGTAACATGTATTAACTTCACTAGGAATTAACGAATCAAAAGAGGTGGCTGAAGTTTACGGTAAGCTGATGTAATGGTGAGAGACTTGCTTTCTTATCTTTTGAATGGAAAGAAAGTTTCAGATGGATACCTTTCTTGTTGTCAGTTTGCAGTTACGATTAGTTAAATGTTTATTGTGAGCTACCTATTTGACCCTTTCCCTGAAATGTGGGTATCAGTATCATAGAAGTAATTTGGTTACACGGCTCACACATCAACCGGTCATTGGGTTGGATAATTTATATCTTTTTATTATTACTGTTTCCCTGTTTTGTGTAGCAATTGAGTGGCCAAATTCTCGGTTTATTACAATAATTAATCTCAATTCTTGATATGTGACAAAAAAAAGGTGAGTTGGTAAAAATAGGACAACCAGCCAGGGCGGACGGCGAATTGTGTCCACCCCGCCATTGAGGATGGCGGGGTAGACCACTGCATCCCGCCATTGAGAATTCTGCCCTCTTCACCAGATGAATTCTGCCCTAAAACCAGCAAGATATATACCGAATGGCGAGTTTCATCCCGCCATTCGGTATATATAGGCAGGGAGCCAGCATTATTGTTGGCTCTCTGCAAAAAGGGCTGCTCACCCCGCCATTGGGAATGGCGGGGTGAGCAGGGAGCCATCATTATTGCTGGCTCGGTACAGTCGACAAGAAAGCTGGCCCTCGTAATGAAACCCGCCATTTGGTATATATCTTGCTGGTTTTAGGGCAGAATTTATCTGGTGAAGAGGGCAGAATTCTCAATGGCGGGATGCAGTGGTCCACCCCGCTTGATCTATGTTCCTGCTAATTGCACCGAAAACATTTCCCAACAGTGGGCCTTGCATAAGGATTATCTGTCTTCTTAGATTCTCTATATCGCCCCTCATTCGTGGGACGTTTGCCGATTGCCTTATCTTCCACAGACAGCTTGTTCAAATTCTTGGAGTTGTTTCCACGATCAGGTTGATTTACAGCAGCCTTATTGCTATCTGTACTATCCCTGTATCTACCAAAACTCCTTCAACCTCGCTCCTGCTGCATCAATTCAGCTTTTAAAGCTAAATTCTTCGCCTCAATCAAAGTTTGAATTACCTGCACACCAATTCTATCTCTCAAGTTCACCCGTAACCCTTCTAAATATCGAGCCACTTGCTGCCCTTCAAACTCCAGCAAATTATTTCGTTCTGCCAACCTCATAAATTCAACTGTATACTCATGAACTGTCCTACTACCCTGCTGACATCTCTGATACTGTTGAAACAAAATCTGTTCATAATCCGGGGGTAGAAATTCTAGTTTCAACAGATGCTTCATCCTATACTAGGTTTGTACAAGGAGTTTCTTTCTCTCTCTCTTCTGGATTGAACTCGCTCCCACCAAGCCGAAGCCATTCCCTTCAAGCGACAGGCTACCAGTTTTACTCGCCTTTCTGCCGGAGTTTCCGCATAATCAAAGAACCTGTCTATTTCCGCAATTCAATCTAGAAACTCCTCAATTCCCAAACTACCATTAAAGCAAGGAATATCTACCTTTAATCGAAAATCTCCACCTTCTCGATCTTCGTTCTATCTTTATCCATATCCGTTTCCCCTTAGATTTCGATTGAACCGATGTGGTTCGAAATCGAATTCTTCTTCTGAATCATCTTCGTAAGCAGGTTGTCTACGTGGAGGTTCTGGTCTGTTGATAAGCTCACCGCGAGCATCATATCCTGGCTGTCTCCTACCATCATTCCTTCCCCTATTCGGTCCAAGACCGCAAGCATCCAAACGATCTGCAAGCTCCTGAAAACGTTCCTTGAAACGCCTGGACATGCGATTTATTCGTTGCTAAATACGTTGCTCCAAATGTTGCAACACCCTGTCCCCATGTGGGGCTCCATCCTCCTGATCACCGTCATGAAGAGCACTGCTATCACCGCCCATCGCCATGCTCTGATACCACCTGACGCAGCGTAAAAGCGTTCAAGGGAAAAAAAACCCTAATTAGGTTTAGAGAAAGTCTGCAATTTTTTTCAAAATAATCTTCCTAACAAAATAACATCGTTTGCCTTATATAGGTAGATGGAAAATAACAAAACATGGAAATAATAAAATAGTCCTCAAATAATTAAAATGACAGTTTAACCCCCTAATTCTATCGTGGGCTGCAATCGAATATCGTGCGCATAAGTTATGAGACTTTGCACAATCTACCGATCTTGTCGCAATCAACATCTTCTAAAAAATTCAATACTTGTAAAAGGAGAAAAAAAATGTGCAATTACGCATGAGTATACTTTGGCTGGCGTCCCAGTTCTTGATTCTTGGAGTAGGTGACGGGTTCACGTTGGTAGGCTTCCAAGAGTACTTCTACGACCAGGTTCCTGATTCAATGAGAAGTTTGGGAATAGCTTTCTATCTTAGCGTGCTTGGAGGTGGGAATTTTATAAGTAGCTTCTTAATAATCATTGTCGATCACATTACCAAGAAAAATGGCAAAAGTTGGATTGGCAAGGACCTGAATACGAGTCGGTTGGACAACTTTTACTGGCTTCTGGCAGCCATGGTCCTGTTGAACTTAGTCATCTATGTGTACGTGGCTAAAAGTTACACGTACAAAACTGTACATAGGAGTACGACTGTGGCTGATTCAGACGTCAGTCACGAAGTGGAGTCCGTTGCTTGAATTATACAAAACTAGACTATTAAATGATTTCACCTGCCAATACTCCCTCTCTGCTCATGATTTTCCATTCAGAACATAAAAAATCTAAATCCTAAATTCATATAATTGATGTCTTGGCAGGTTAAGCCTCAGTCCAGTTTCACTGCAGCACAAAATTTGAAACACATCACTTTTTATCCCTCCTAAATCGCTGGTGATAATGACAGATACATACATGGTACACGTTCAAATTCTTCATCACGTATAAGCAAATACCAGTTTTCTCCTCCCATTCCACGTTCCATTCCACAGACTGCACTCTTGTTCGATACCCCCAAATATACCAAAAATTTAATACATTAAAAAAGCTCAAAGCTAGGCCTCCCTGCAACCGATCTCACAGTTACTAATCTGCAAGCCACAGAAAACCTCTAAAGCTCGATACTGCACGTCTTCATTTCTTCATTACAGCTGCCCTGGTCTCCCACTTCACTAGAGTATTTGTCAGCATCTCGCTTTCATGGCACAAAACTTGGAATCCTATCATGTCCCGCAGAGAAACAGAAAAAGCAAGCTTAGAGTCACACAAGCCGACCAAGAACAGCAGGGCGCTCCAGCACAAGGAGTTCTAATGAACACTACACTTCAAAACATTTATTACGAGAAACACCAGCCCTTAACTTGTAGTCTATATACACCGTGCCAAGCTAGGGATCTAAATTGTAGGACGAGTACAAGCCTTGGTGGTTCCATGAAGCGGAACGGTGAAGTCAGAATCGTTGTTCCGCTTGGTCCCTTCACAGGCTATGCATCGATATTGAAGACTTCAAGGTTCTTGAAACCTGCACAGCAGATTTTGGACGAGCTTTGCGGAGTCAATTCTGAAGGTTTGCCCCTTTCTCTGGATTGTTTAAGTGACAGTGAAGTCATGAGAGAAAGTATGTATCTTGGTGATCAAATGGATAATGGATGGAAGAATTTGAAGTTGACATTAATGTTGGAAGAGGTATGTTTCATCTATTATGCTTATGCACGGTTTATGTTCTTCAGATATTTTCTTGCTCAATTCTTGAGGAATGGTAGTGTCATCTTCTTTTTATAAATAACAGCGAATTCTAGGATGAGGTACCGGTTGGGGTTGAAATGGAAAAGGGCTGTTTCCACTCGATCAAACACATCTATCTACTTGAAGCTGGGAAAAAGAAGCAAAATGACCTTGAATGAAGCATGTAGCGTAAAAAGAATATAGTTTAAGACAATGTTCTTAAGTCAATTAGTCTTAATAAATCAAATTTTTTTTCTTTTAGAGAATTGAAAATATAAATGGAGTGTAACTGTATAAGAATAAACACCATTTAATTCTTATCTAGCTACGTAGGAATTTTCAGTATAAAGGTAAAGGTGTAGATTTTAAGTAAACAACTGGATCACTGTCCATTTCCACTCATAAGATGAATACTGTGGTCATTGGTCAAGGCTTAAGAGTGAATAAAGACAGGAATGCTCGTGAGTCTTGGCGTTTGTGTCGCCCCAGTGAAATGATTTGATTGTCACTGTTGAAGGAGTCAGTTTCTCGGGACAAGATATTATTTTTGATTGATTACTTGAAGGAAGACAAAGCAAAAAGATGTCTTGTCTTGTCGCATTGAATCAGGATCAAGGAATTACCTGAAAAGGGTTAAACAGAAACAGTAGTTTTTTGCGTAATTAACTTTTGTAACATGTGACTCGTAGTAGCAGCAGTAAATGATTAATCTGTTTCACTGTCCATCTTGATTAGGTGTGCAGGAGATACAAATTGTATTACCATCAAATGCAGTCAATTGCTTCGTCCTTCAGAATTGTTGCTGGGCTGGCAAATGCGGCTCCTTACATTTGTTATGCAATCAAACTTGTCTCCAAGCATTTTACTTGCTTGAAGAATGCAATTTTTGACCAAATTAAGTTGAGAGGCAAAGGAAACACTTCAGGATTTTGCGTAGCTCAACAACACCACATTCAAAACAAAACCGTGGCAATTCAGCATCATGTTCATGTTTGGAGATCCCAGAGAGGACTTCCAGAGCATGCAGTTGCGGTACTCAAATCATGGCTCTTTGAACACTTCCTCCATCCGTAAGCACTTCCTTCCTTTGTACAGTAATAACACAAATTTCTTTGCAATTATTACATATGCATTTGGCCTTTTTTTCATATGCAGTTATCCAACAGACTCTGAGAAGCGAACTTTATCTCATCAGACAGGTCTATCGAGGACCCAGGTGATGATTTCACTTCACATATGCTTTTCCTATTTAGTTAATAGCAGATCATTGAAAACCCTGTTCATGTAGGTGTCAAATTGGTTCATTAATGCAAGAGTTAGGCTTTGGAAGCCGATGGTGGAAGAAGTGCATGTGCTTGAATCAAAGCGGGGAATGGAAGAAACCAGAAACGAGGCTGTCATGGCATCTAATTGCCCCGATCTCACTCGACGCCCAGAGCCGGAAGGAAACCAGATTAAACGCTTTAGAAATGATCAGAGACAGGAACCACGAGATTGTTCCACCAACTGATGTGGTGTTGTTACTGGAAGCAACGGTGTTTCTTTGGTATTGGGTCTCCACAAGACCAATAGGATGACTATTAACTAATGGACTTGTCACAGCCTGTCCCCATAAACATTGCTCACCCAGTTGATTTGGAAATGCTAAACATGGTGGATTCAGCAAAATAATCAGTATGTATGAGAAAATCTCCATTGTGGTTGGATTAGTGAAAGTAATATCGGATGTAATTTGCATTTGCACAAGTTCAAGATATCCCAGAATCCATCTTCTAAACAAGCTCAAGTTTTAACTTGTCCGTGTAATTTCTCTATTGGGCCTTGTAGCTTGGTTGAGTCAGTGACTAAACTAACGACCAATAGTAACATTGCGCGTGTGATTCTGAGGTCGGTGAGTGTTATTCCTTGCTTCAAAACAAGGGAAAATAAACGGATCCAATAGGCTGGATACGTGGCAGTAGCCCAGAGGAACAGAAGGGGTTAACCGACTTTATAACAACAACTGCAAACCAGCAGCCCGCCCCTGGGAACTCATTTTTCACTTGGAATATTCCAAAAACTATACCTCTCTATTCTATTTTTATTGTCCTTGATCCCACCATGTAATCACCTAGTAAATATCGTGTACTCCGAGTTCACTGTGAGTTCGGGTATATTCCTACCACATTCCAAAAGACGCCCTCAAGCATCGACGCTCCCGAGTCCCGTCGCGCAATGTACATAGGATGGGATCTTTTACCTGAAACAACGCAGTTTAGGTGTCATTAGCTAGCCACGAGAACCTCTGCAAGTGGTCACATTTTTGCTTCCAAAGGAAGAAAGAAAGAAATTGAGAGCTTCAGCCTGGCTTATTAGACGAAGAGGAAAAGCCAGGGGCTGTCAGGAATTTTCTGGAAATCTCTTGATTTAGGGTTTCCCAATTTCTTTAACGGGACTTTATCTGTTTGCTTTTTATATCCGTTATTGGGGCTGTTAAGGTTTCCAAATTTGGGGCCTTTAATGTTTCAATTAGAGACTCATTAGAGAACAAAGTGAAAGAGTGTAGGAGAGAGGTATGCAGACGGAAGCAAGAGTGGGAGTGGTGGTCGACGGAGGACCCAGAGGTCTCAATTCGCAACAAAAACAACAAAAACCGTTGCACCAACAGCAGCCACACCACCACCAATCGCAGATCGGAACGGTTTCTCAGCTTGTTGCTGGTGGGGTGGCAGGTGCTCTCAGTAAGACATGCACTGCACCACTTGCTCGCCTTACCATACTCTTTCAGGTAATATTTTCCCCCGCTTCTTTATTCTTTGCTGGTTAATGGGTTTTCAAGTAGTTTGCTGAGTTTTGTATGTAACTCGTCAATGAAGGTGCTTATATATATGGGGTTTTATTTGATTTCTGTCGTGAAAGTTTAGATTTTTACATCGAAATGCGGAAATTTTATTCATTTTGTGTAGCATCTACCGAATTGGGATAGTATAGTAAGTCACCATGTAATTCTGTTTCTAAAATTCCATCTTTTAAACACATGGAATTTCTAGTGATGCCGGAGCGGTAGTTTGAAATAGGTAGATGGGGCGAGGGTAAGAAACATTTGGAAAGAATGAAATATATGTTCAGGATAAAAGAGGTTTTGGGGTTGTTAAATTGTTTACGTGGAGTCTAACTGCGGAGACCCACGGAACGCTAACTTGCTAATTATCGGTTCCAGTTCTGTTACATAACTTATTTTGCTTCTCAGTTTTTTAGGGGGTATGTATCAGGATGTAGCTCTAATATGTTAAAAGTAGTACAAAAATTTTTAGTTTCTAGGCATAGCTGCAAATGTACTTACCTTTTCCTGTGAGATGGCTGTCTCAATTTTGATATGGTTTGTATGGGTTCCATAATAGAAGAGTAGTTAAAAGTTGTGGATCATTTTGAGCCAGCTGAACTAAAATATTGTGTTTTCTTTTCGAGTCAGTAATTAGCAGTGTAGCATAGCCTTTTTTAAATTGTTTTCTTCTCTACAAAAGTTGGCCTTGCTTTTGTAGGTGCAAGGAATGCACTCTGACGTTATAACACTGAGGAAAGCTAGCATATGGAATGAGGCTTCCCGGATTGTTAGGGAGGAAGGATTCAGAGCTTTCTGGAAAGGGAATCTTGTTACAATAGCTCATCGGCTCCCTTACTCTTCTGTCAATTTTTATGCCTATGAGCACTATAAAATGGTGGGGATACTTGGCATTTAAATTAAAATTTGGCATCAACAAAAACTTGATTCTTCATAGGCTCCTGGTAGCTTAAAATATTGACCATTGGATCTATTTTACAGCTGCTACATATGGTGCCTGGACTGGAAAGTCAAAAGGCGAATATGGGTGGAGACCTCTTTGTTCATTTTGTGGGTGGTGGTTTGGCTGGCATAACAGCTGCATCTGCTACTTATCCGCTGGATCTTGTAAGGACACGCCTTGCAGCTCAGGTAACATTTGTATAACCTCTTCCAGTTCAGAACAGGCAATAACATTTTTACTTTCCGACTAATTTGATTAAACCTGAACCTGCAGACAAATATCATTTACTACAGAGGCATCTCTCATGCATTACGAACAATTTGTAGGGACGAGGGAGTTTTTGGCCTCTACAAGGGACTTGGAGCAACACTCTTAGTATGTCTATTACTAATAATGTTAGGTTTTCCTCTGTGTGTATCCTTTGATGCTTGCTTAACATGAGTTGGCTACTATGATAGGGTGTTGGACCTAATATAGCTATCAGTTTTACCGTGTATGAGACTCTGCGATCTTTCTGGCAGTCTCACAGGTGGGACCCTCCTAGTTATGAAGTTTCTTGGACCTCTTATGTATCTCTTGAGCATCTTGTTCTTTTATGTAATCCTTGAATTTTATTTTATTTTTACTTCAGGCCTCATGATTCTACTGTTGCAGTGAGTTTAGCTTGCGGTAGTCTTTCTGGAATTGCCTCCTCAACAGGTGAGTTAGATAGTCTTCTGTTTTATGAGTCGTTTCAAGTTATATCTTTTCTTTCCATGCAGTCTGAGCCCAATTATCCTTAGTCTTACAAAATTGTGGTTGATTGCTGTTTCTGTGCTGCATATAATCTTTAAATATATGCATTGTTATATTTCAGATGAGAAAATGTTGATGCTAAGTCAATTTTTGCTCCTTTTCACAGATATGATAATGCCAAAATTTAAGTATCCAATAGCAGTGTTTAGCAAAGATATTATTTAGTTGAACAGCTCAAGTTTTCCATGTTTAATGACTTGTTCATCCTGAGTCAAAGGAGTTAATATTTGTAGCTTTTTACAATGCTTTTGATGCAGAGAAGCTGGGTATGATGCACGCTCTGCATTAAGTATCTAACAGACTGACCCTAGAGCCAGAGACCAGACTGGAGTTCTTTTATATCTTGGTTGAGAATTTTAGTAAGGAAATCAGGAAAAAGTATTTTTACCATGTCATCTAACTTCTACTTTTTCCTTTTGATCATGAACATTCACTCTCTACTGTTTCTTCAATAACTTGTCCGACGGGGATTGCAGTTCATTCTTTTATTGGCTGGCACTACTCTCTGCTGAAATATTGCTATTCTTTCTGTTATCAAATGTGAGAGGTGTCCTCTTTTGAGGTATGCTTCTCACTTAGGCTTCCTTGGCCAATTGCAGATTGGGTAGGAAACCTTCAAACCGTTTTGGTGTCATCTTTCATCAAGAAGACGAACAATTTGCATGACTTTTTTTCCCCGGAAATCTGTCACCATAAAGTTGAATGATGTTTATTTGAGAAAAGAAAAAGAAAATGGAGGCCAAAATGACACTTTCTTACATGAACAACATATTAATGTCCTGATAAAACATGTATGAATGACTATGCAACTAGAAGCAAGAGCAGAAATATACTGGAAGCTGTTATAGTCCAAATACACTTGGTAAGCAGGAATTTGGTATTTTCTGTTGTTAGCATGTTTGAGATGGTGAATTGTAGTTGTAATAATTGTGTAATCTGTAATTTTTCTTTTTTGGGAAATGTGTGTATTCTGTAAGTTGCATACATAATCTTGAACGCATGCTGGTTTCTTGTACATTAGTGTCTATACTTGTATTGTGTATCAACCTTCTCTACCATATGCAGCGACATTTCCTCTTGATCTTGTACGCCGGCGGAAACAGTTGGAAGGGGCGGGTGGCCGGGCTCGGGTGTACAAAACAGGCCTTTTTGGCACGTTTAAGCACATAGTCCAGTGTGAAGGCTTTCGGGGTCTATATAGAGGCATTATGCCTGAATACTACAAAGTTGTTCCTGGTGTTGGGATTTGTTTTATGACCTATGAGACACTCAAAATGCTTCTAGCGGATGTTACAGCCAAAATATAGCTGCTTAAGACCATTGGCCTGCCCGGGTCTGATATTCAATTGTTCAGTTTTTATGTTGTAACAGCATTGGCTGGTTTATCTCATGGCAGCAAATTTTTGTGATGGCTACATTGAGAATTGAAAATTTCCACGTATAGAGGTCAAAACTCGAAAGTAGTTTGCAGTTGTCCCCAAAATTCTTAATGAAAGCAATTTTGTAGGTGATCAAAGCTTTGGCCATCTTTAGTCGACGATGTTTAACATAAGCCACCTGGTCATGATTGCTACGTGCAAGATGAAATGAGTGTTGTGTGAAAACGCCGATCAATTTGAAGTGAAAATAAAATAGTAACAAGAACATTAAGATTTTTATACTATTTTGGCGATACTTACATCCAATTTGGAGATGACGGAGTATTTTAATATAATCAATGAGAACATATAATAGTATTTATTACTCAATTTTTTAAAGACTCAAATCAACTTAAGTTCATAATACTCGGAATAAAAAAAATGAAAAATACAGAATTAAAAGCAATTTGAGAGAATTTTTTTATATCTCTCTTAAATTTCTCTCTTTTTGGTGCAGCTGTTTCTTTCTTCTTCTCTCTCTTTTTAGGCTCTCTTTTTCTCTTTTTTCTTTCGGCTGTTGCTGCTTCTCTTATACAGAGAAGCCAATGGGTTATAGCTGGCTAATACATGCATCCACTAAAATAGCCACCATTTTTGACTTTTTGTGTTAGTTTCCAATTTTTGACTTGTTGGGTTTGAGACAATAATCAACAATCTCTACCTTGGCTCAAATCTTTGAAGTGAAACTGTCAGACTCCGTTTTCGGAGTCTAACTCCTGCTTGCTCTGATACCAAACATATTGGACCCCGTTTCTAGAGTCCAACTCAGAGGTCATAAAACGTGAGCTTATTACCCTATAGGGTTATTTCAAAGAACCCTTATTCGCCAACTATTTGGAATCATATAAC
>JANZXR010000172.1:15212666-15223247 GCA_027575705.1 Erythroxylum echinodendron
GCTATTGAAACTGATGATAAATGAATATGGATCCAATTTGAGTATGTATTCCGCACGATATGTTTAAAAAAAAAATTATACCGACTTTTGAATGATTGAGTGCATTAGCACGCCATCCTCGAGGGGCACGGGCTTGGATATCATCAAAGATGTCAGGTTCGGGTCTTGCGGGAGTGGGGTGCTACATTATATCAATAATAAGATTATCTTTAAATGTAACCATCTCCACTCTCTTTCTCGAATGGTTCTAATCTGTAGGTTCGTTTAATTTTATGATCAAATTAAAGTAGGGTTTCTAACTTGTCACTCCTGAATCTTGTATCTCACATTAACTAATTAAACAAATAAAAGAAACAAAAGTAAAATTAAATTAAGATTCACAAAGATAGGAAAACTAAATTTGTCAATAATGGCACCAAAAACTTAGTTTAATTAATCTATAAGCACATAGAGTTAATTGTAGCAATTTATTAGGCTAGAGTACTCTAAAGTATCAAATTCTAAAGGGAATTGTGTCATTATAACTATTAATCCTAGCCTAACATTGAAACTAAAGGAAATTAGAAATGATAAAAAATAATTAAACATATAAACTAACAAAAATAATTCAACTAATAGGATAAAGAGAAATCAATTAAACAAAAGCTAGGGTTTTATGGTTCACTAATAATGAATTCTAGTTACCATATAAGTTTAATTATCTAGCAATTAACTTGAGGTATATATGCATTATTTTAAAGCAAACTGATTCTAATTAGGCAACTACCACTTTTTGACTCATAATTTAATCTAATCAAATTCATTGAACCTAGTTAATTTGTATATTTATTATTAAAGTCTTTGATATTGTAATTCTTTATCGTTAAGGAGTCTATTCACCTAGTGCATAGATTCTAAATTCTGGTCCATCGTGCAATCCTTAATATTGAATCTATGCTAGCCAATAACAAACTCGATAATTAAGAACAAAGAGAATAAATTCAACCAATCAAATAATCAAATCATGTGTTAATAATTGAAAGATTCAAACAAGCTTTATTCCTAACCCTTACTAAGGTTTCTAACTGATAAACATAAAGGACATAAAATATATAAAAAAATAGTTCTCAACATAGAGAAAAGAGTAGAAGAAGAGATTGAAGAGAAGATGTCACTAACTCCTCCAATTTGCTTTGAATCATCCTTCAATTCCAGTAAAGAATAAAAACTATGGAAAACAAAACAAAGTGACAGTCAAATTCTTTTAAAAAGTAAGTTAAACCTAATACCTATATTTATAGTTAGGGTAACAAAATTAGAGTCCTAAACTAACTAAAATTAAGAAATAACATATCCTTATAAGTTATACGCAAAAACTACCATTAGAACACCATCAACACCAGCACCAATTTTATTCTGAAACTTTTATTCATTATGAATCGTTATGTTTTAGAACTTATAAACCATTATGAGTTCTTTTTTGTTTATTATCTTCTTAGACCTTTGCAAAAGACAGAAGTTGTCTCTTTGTATTTTTGGCACTTGTTACGATTTATTCCACTAACTTCTCCACTTTTTTCTACATCTTCAAGCTTAAATTGACTCTTGAAGTCTTTTACAAAATTTTTTCCACTTCTTATCTTTTAAACAACTCTAAAATCTCCTCAATTAGATAATATGAAGAAAGTTGCACTCAATTTTTTGTTTATCTCTCAAAAAAATCAACTAGAAGATAATTAACTGAATATAGAAAAACATACTAAAAAAAGTACTAAATCATAAGTAACTTAGTTCCTAGTTCCTACACATATACAAAACATAAACCTATTAGTCATGAACTAATTTGCTAATTGGTTCTTTAAATTGTTTTGGTTCAATGCCACTGATACCATATGGGCCATGATAGGCACTAAATCAATTAAAGCATATATGAAGATAATCTCCACCTAAACTCTTTGATGGTAAGCAATTTCTATGTCAGTTACCATACCAGCTCTTGAACCAAAATTTTTTGGATAAGCATAAGTAAAATTTGACAATTTTTAGCACTTCCACTAAATCTAGCTGGACTTCCTCTTATATTAATAGGATGCAACAAGTTATCATGATGATAAAGGGAACAAATATTAATAGCACATAATTAGTTGGGGGTTTGAATATATATTTAGAATCATATATCAAACCATAAAAAAAACTTGTCATGAAGTACTTGTGTTATGTCTATATCAAATCCATGATGAAAGGAATGACCATGGGCATATCATGTTTAGGCTGCCTATAGCCTAAGCTCAGCCTAAAATTTTATCAGGGACCCATACGCAGCTTAAGATTCAATTAAAGGAAGAGCTCTCAAATTAAGTATGAGCCTAAGTTTGATCAAATTTTGAGCTGCCTATAACTCGATCAAGTCTAATTCAAGCTGAGCTTTGGCTCAATTAAGCTTCTCCTAACTTGAAGCCCTATTAGTGAAGATAAGCCCGAAAAACTTGACTTGAATCAACTCATCTTCTTTGTCATCACCAACACAACACTTCTCCTAAAATATAACATTTTCATTTATACTTCTCCTAAAAAACCTCATTTATCAAATTAAATTTCAAGAAGAAAAAAGGGAAACAATTCTCAATAAATAAAAGGAAATAAAAATTCATTCTTAATAAACATATGTAAAATTAAGAAACAATGGGAAGTGAAAATAAAAAAGAAAGAAAGACTAAAAAATAATCCCCAAAAAGCAAACCATTAAAGTTAGAAAAGGAAAAAAAGAACAGAAAAGAGGAACAAACCTATTAAAGGTGACACCTCATGTAATCATGTTTATAATTTAATACTAAAGAAAATCTCTCTCTCATATGATCAAGACATAAGCTCATTAAAATAATTAAAGATTTTTAATATTAGAGAGAAGAAGAAGACAGATAAAGACATAGAAAGATAGAAAAAAAAGTTTAGAAACAAAATTTTGAGGAATTATGGAAGTGAAACATACACAGTGGAAAGCCTGGTGTAAATAATGTACAAAATAATGTCATTTTGTTGATATAACAATTTGATGTTGTTTTGTATATAAAATTTGTTCAAGATTCCGGTCGAGCTTGGGAGCTCGAGTCTGAACACAGTCTAAAACTTAAAAGTTAAAAGCAAGGTCAAGTATGACATAAAACTTTATCAACTTAGATTAATCTCTTTGAATTCAGATGAAGTTGAACTACGGTTAAGCTATTTTTCCAAGCATTCCTTGTGCACCTTATCAAGAGGTCTAAAAGAGGTAAGTTACCATAAAATTTATAAGCACTATCAACATTTATAATGCACTTAATCGACTTTTGGGGTAAGGGAATAAAACTCTCACTTGGAAAAGATTATAAGGGTCATCATTTCACTATAGTGTTGATAAGGAATCATGATCCAAGGCTTTATTTAATCTCAATATGTTTAAAGATATGTCATAATTTAGCTTAAATTGATCAAATCTTTTACCATCTATATAGTTATCCCTTTGGCTTAGAGGGACTTGCTCAGCTTCAATATGATAAATGTGACCTTAAGTACAAGGCCCTTATGGAAAACTATAAAGACTTGATCCCCTGACAAAAGCTAAAATAGAGTTCGGACTTATGATATTAGTAAGTCTTAATGAAATATTTTGTTATAGTTGATGTTGTAACATTTATTTTAAGTTTTCGTTTTCTTTTTAATTTTCATGTTGTTTGAAAGATTCAATGAAAGTGAATGAAGTTGATATTTAGAAGTTAAGAAAAAAGACATTTAGACATCAATAAAGTTTGTAAGAAAAGCTTGATAATTTAAAGCCACCATCAATTTTAAGGCCACACGTTAAATTTTTTAACCTTTTGTAATATGATTTAAAATGCGATGTAATTTGCTATTTTTATTTTCTTTTAATATTAATTGAATTAGGATCATATTTTCAAAATAATCTAAAACCTCATTTAGATACTTAGTTTTTAAGATTCTAGATTAAATGAATCTTTTATAACAATTAAGTTGTATGCTCACTACCTAAGTACTCAATATAAGTAGGAGTCTAAAATGAAATTAAAAATGATATTTTTCTTTTTCCTTTTATCAACTATTAAATAATTATATGACTCAAGAGATGAGATTTCATTTAATATAACTAATCATTAAAATGTTAAGGCAAGATTAATAAATTAAAAATTTTAAACCTAATTTAGAATTAAGATTCATGAAGGTCGACCTACGAACTTAAGCCTTATTCATAACTCTATAAAACTTCAAGACTTAGGTCATGCCTTGTATGCGAATGTTTAGTTCCTTTACTTTCCTTACTTATAATTCAAATCCAACATTCATTTAAAACCTTAGGTACCAGTCATAAACCTTAACACTTTAGCATCATATGAATTATATTTCAAAACCCTATTATTCACTATAAAGGTAACAAATTAATAAGTGTCAAATATATATATTTTATATTTCAAAACCCTATTATTCACTATAAAGGTAACAAATTAATAAGTGTCAAATATTTTCTTTTTTTCATTTTAGTGCCAATGATTTAAAGTTTTCAATTAAGTGTCTAAACTTACAAAACTTAGACAACATAGTTTAAAACGAATTTTTTATTAATATTTTATTGATATAATTGATGAAACAACATAAAGACTACAATTTGGAAGGTTACATGGATCTTGGTCTTTGTCAACATAATTTTAAGCCTCCTATAACAAACAAATTGGTGGTTAACGTATTAAAAATATAATCATTTGTTTGATGCTTAAAAACCATATGGGAATAAGATATCATGTAGCCCCTCCATATTTCAGTCTTTACATTACTCCATTAGCCACATGCAAAAATGTTGATTGAGATAGTTTTTAATTTAAAATTTTCAAAATTTAAAATTTTGGATACTTGATTAAAAATTTTAAAATGTTGGACATCAAAATTAAAAAAAAATTAAAAGTGTTAAACTTTGTAATTATTATCTGTTCATTTGAGACATTATTTCCATTCAAATCCTAAGTTCTTTTCTAGGTTTTTCACTTTTATTTTCAAACTAAAGGTAAGACTGTAAACTCTTATTCAACAATTTTCTTTGTTAATCTATGTATCTTATTTAAAGCTTTAGTTAAAATTGTGAACTCTTAAATATTTAACCATATATTTTATTCCATTTTCTTTAACATGTTTTTAATGCACAAATAAAATTTTTTTAATTTTTGATACTCTTAAATTTGTTAAGCTTTTAAGACCTACTAAATATTAGGTGGGTAAAATAGGATCACTTACATTTTTTCTTATTTTACAACCTAACCCTCGAGTTCAGTTATTTAGTTTAGGACCTTTTTAGTTCCTTATCTATTATTTTTTCTCAATTTTTTCTTAGTAAGATAAGGTGTCAATTTCATTGACCAAAACTCATATTTCATTCTCCTTTTTGTTAAGAGTGTTATAAATTATTAGAGGTAGTTGTCATAGCATAATAATGATATTATATATATATATATAGTCGACCAATAAAGATTATATAGGTTATAATCTCAACTTATATTATATAAGGATCCCTGAGGTCATATGAACCTAAAATGAGATATTCTTTGGTTCAAGCTCTAAATCTATATAATTGAGATGACGCTTAGTATTTTAGAATATTTTTAAAAGATTAAGAATGATTCAATCTAATTGAGCATTTTAGAAAATGGTTTAATTTTTTAAAAGGATAGAGAAATGAGGAAAATTATTATAAATATAAGTTCAAATTAAGATGTATTAAAAAGGGTCCACCCTTTTTAGAAAACACAATACAAATATAAAGTATTTATATAATGAGATTAAGAAGATGATTGATGTGATAAATGATTTAAGATATGTATTACTAAACACACCTTATTTGTCAAGTATGAAAGTTGAAAGTGCAAAGCACATTGATTATAAACAAATGGGTCAAATTGTACTCTCAACACTTTTACCAAAATTTAATTAAAACCCAAATGTTTTGACATATTTAAAAAGAATCTTAACATTCCACAAGCATTAAATTTGAATCCCAACTTAACTTCTCTATCAGTTATCCATTATAAAAAGTATATATGTCATTTTTTCATGAGCCTTTTGCTAGATGTTTATTTTATATGGAAAGTGGATCTAAATTTCTTTCTCTTCAACTTCTTGTTTCTTCTCTTTATATTGTCAAACTCAATCTCAATTTACTGGAAGTTTCAGGGACTTGATTATCCACATTCAAATTCATAAAGAAGCCTTTTATAACATGTTAACTTAATAAAGTTCTGATTTGACGTGAGGTGTCACTATTCCTTCGCATTTATGGATAAATCCAATCTAAATGAAAGAGACCAATTTAATCAATTTTCACTGATTCCATTCATAGATAATGGATGACGTCATTTAGTGTGAAGTCCCATTACAACCTATCACTCACAACACATCTCCATAAATATTTTTTTGGTTATGATATTCATTTTTTGATCTTCTTTTGCATAGAGATATGCTATGTTAGAGAGATAAGCTACATTAATGAAAGTAACAAGCTTTAAAAAATGTTAAACAACCAAAACAATGTGTTGGATCATGATGATTCTGCTCCATAAAGTATTAGTGATGAGTTTATGAGTCAATTTGTTACCCTTCATGTGTTAATAACAATGCTACTTTTTGATCAAATCTGCTTATATCTTTTTCTCTTCTTTATTTCTATAGTTGAGATTTAGCACGTTTGAAGTATCAGCTATCACGCAAACAATGTCCTTAACCTAAAACTTCTTCACCGGAACTACAACTTTATGCTTCATCCTAAATTCAAACATAGTCTATAAAACTAAAAAATCTCTAGCTCCTTTAGAATATCAAAGGTCAAAATCAGCTTCATAGCTACTTCCTTTTTGTAAACAAAGAACAAATATATATATATATATATATATATGTCTTTGGATGGAGAAAAATAAGGCAAAAGCCCTTACAATGAGAAATTGTTTTCGAAATCAAAGCAATAGTTATTTTGGATTGAAAGAGTGGAAGATTCAGACTTGGTAATATAAGATTAGCATAATTTTGTTGATGAAAGGAGACGTAGAATCTCTATTCATACTATTACATAGACTTTGAACTTTCATATAAGTGCAAGTCTACGATTCTATGATAGGACAAGCTCTTCCAGTAAATTCAAGTCCCTAACCTTCAAACAAATTGAGAATGAGTTTGAGAATATAAAGAGAAAAATAAGTTGAAGAGAAATAGTGAGAGTGAAGAGAAAGGATAGAAGATCAATTTTTTTAATTCTTTGGACCCATTTGTCATATAGGATAAATATCTGGTAAAGGCCATAAAAAATAACAAATATGCTTTTTATAATGAAGGATTGATAGATAATTAAGTTAGGTTTCAAATTGAATTTTTGTGAAAACTTATGATTCTTTTTAAATGTGTCGAAACGTCTAAGTTTAAATTGAATTTTGGTTAAAAAAAGGTTAGGGTCTAATTTGACCCTTTTACACTAATTATATTATACAAGTGAGAGATGTTAGGATATTTTATATAGGACAACCATGACGAATAATGAAGCCATAGATGTTGGGATATTTTATATAAGATAACTATTAAAGATTTCACATAATCATTTTCTAAATAAAAGTGGATTAAGATTTAAAATATAAATTTAATGTAACATAAACATTTACTTAGAAAAAGCTATATATTCAAAATTTGAAGAAAAAGAAATATAAATCTTTAAAAAAAAGTTATAAGAAATTAATAAATTATTTAAAAACTTTTAATTATAAATAATATGCAAATATTTTTTGTATAAAAATACCTAAATGATGAATGAAATGTGTCTATAAATAATTTTAGATAATGTTATTTATTCATATAAAAATAAAAAAAATATATTTTATATGAATTTCTTCTGTTATTTTACTTTTAGAGATGGTAGATTGGCCTAACTCGACCCGGCCGAATCTAACCTTACTTATTATGATCCAAAGTTAATGAACTAGGCTCAAGTTGACAGGGCTTTGGGCCTTTTTTTTTCAAAAGTTAAACCACTGGTCAGGCTCAAACTGAAGCCCAACTGGTTGAATCAATGTTATTTTACGCTAAGGAAGTGGAACTTTTGTTTTTATATGATGTAAACTGACAATGTTTTACACCTAGTAAACAACATTGTTTTACTCTAGGAGCTTCTGTTGTACACTTAAATAAAATGACATCATTTTACACTTAGGTAGTCTAAGTATAATTGTTGTTTACTATAAGTTAAAATCACCCAGTCCCCAGTATCTCCCATCTAATCTAATTGTCCCTTGTCACACTCCCTCCCTTTGGCCTTCGCATGCGACATGTCCCTCCCACTGCACAACATCATTTACAATCAATTGAATCTCCTCGATAGTCTCCAGCTTTGCTTATTCTTGTGTTGCTCCTTCGTGGCTAATGGCTCCATCCTTTTCCTAGTAACTGGTAAGGTTTCTGTGATTTTTTGGGGAATTCAAGTATATTTGTTATTCTATTTTCTAGTTTTGATTCTATTTGATGGTTATTGCACTTTATATGGTTGTTAATTTGAAACAAAAGCTACATTTTGATCCTTTTATTGGAAGGAAATGAATGCATTATTTTTCTTTTGTTTGTTATTTGGCAATCTATAAAGATTGAGTTTGCTACTTGTTATAGTGGTACCATCCTCTACTTAGAACCATCTTGTAATGATTAAGTGAATATAAGCTATTTTAGGTATAAAATTACTATAACACTGTTCCTTATTCTGTAATTTATCTTTTTTCTCTTCCATTGTCAAACTAAAGCTAATTTTTGTTCATTATGGTATCTTTTCTAATCAAAGTGTTGCCTTTATTCTACATAGTTCTTTGGATGTTAATTAGGTTAGTAGTCAAGATGGTAGTTCATTTAGAAATGAACTTAGGTTTTTGGATGTTAAAATGAATGCATATTGACCATTTCCTATTAGCAAACTTAGTTTGATAAGGTGGACACAATTTGATCAAACTATCATAGATTACAATTGATTTAACTATTAATAAGCAAAGTGAGGACAAAGATCCATGGCTGAATTACATGTTTTTATAACTGAAGTTGCCTCCGTCACAGGACCTCCTACGTTCAATGGTGAAGAATATTATTGGAAGGATAGGATGTGGCTCTTCATAGAATCCACACACATTGATCTCTGGGATATCATCGAGAATGGACCATACGTACCAGTAGATGATGAACAAAATACCATTCCTCGTAACAGATGGTCAACTGATCACAAAGCCAGATTTTAACTAAATTCAAAGGCCATGTTCTTCTTAAGTTGTGCTTTAAGCAGAAGTGAGTATGAAAAAGTTCATGGATAACTGCGAAAGAGATGTGGACACTCTATCCATCGCACATGAAGGCACATGCCAGGTGAAAGAGTCCAAGATCAGTATTCTTGTACATCAGTATGAGCTATTTAAAATGAAAGAAGATGAGCCTATTGATCAGATGTTTGGATGATTTCAAACTATCGTTAATGGACTTAAAGCTCTTGGGAGAATCTACAATAATCAGGACCATGTGAGGAAGATTCTCAGAAGTCTGCCAAAAAGATGGAGACCTAAAGTCACTGCAATATAAGAAGCCAAGGACTTGAGTAAACTAAAGCTAGATGAATTGCTTAGTTCTTTGAAGATATATGAAGTAGAGCTTGATGCTGAGGAAAAACCTAAAAGAGACAAATCTATAGCATTAAAGGCTAGACAGAAAAATCACAAGACTCAGAGAAATAGAAGTTTCTTGTCAAAAGCATTAAAGATAGAAGAAGTCAAGAATGATGATACTAGTGAATCTGGTCAAGATTCAAGTGAAGATGATGACGAATTGTCTTTCATTTCAAGAAAAATCAGAAGGATATGGAAAAAGAAAACAAAAGGAAATAAGATTTTTCTTTTAAGAAAAATAGCAAAGAAGAAGTCAAGAACTTCAAGACCTTTCTACGAGTGTAACAAACCAGGACACTACAAGTCTGAATGTTCGTTTCTTAGAAAAGAACCGAAGAAGAATAAAGGAAACAAAAAGGGTATGATGGCAACTTGGGAAGATTTGGATTCATCCGAATCTAATTCTAATTCAGAAGCATCAGAACAAGCAAATATATACTTGGTAGCTGAAAAAGAAGGTGACAAGGAGGTAATTTCTAATGTTAATGAACTTCAAAATGCATATTTAGAATTGTTAGAAGATTCACATACTATGCTAAAGCAGTATAGATCTTTAAAAAAGATGTTTGTCAAAAGCTTGAGGAACATGGAAGTGTTAGAAAAGGAAAACATCTGTCTTAAGAAACAAGTAGATGATATAAAGAACAAAGTTTCTATTGATAGATATGAGGAAATTAGTCAGTTGAAACAATGTATTAATTCTCTTTCAGCATATTTATCAAACTTTACTGAAAGTACGAAGAAAATGAATGACATGCTAAGAAATTATCGACACCCTAATGATAAGAGTGGTCTAGGGTTTACCAAAAGCAATAGTGATTACAAAAAGAAGTTTGTTCCTTATAGAAAGAAATTTCATCAGTCTTCTTTTTATTCTATGAATATTTCTAAGACT
>JANZXR010000172.1:15229731-15249842 GCA_027575705.1 Erythroxylum echinodendron
AAATAATAATAATGTTAGAAACAAAAGAACGTCTTTGACAAGTATGTTAAGTGTGCAGACGCAAAGACTATATAGACGCAGACGTAGACGCAAATGCAGACGCAAAGACTATATAGACACAGACGCAGATGCAGACGCAAAGACTATATAGATGCAGACGCAGACGCAGTCGCAGACGCAAAGACTATACAGACGCAGACGCAGATACAAATGCAGACGCAGACGCAGACGTAAGGAATATATAGACACAGACGTAGACACAAAGGCAACACAGACACAAAGAATACGTAGACAAAACCACGAAGATACACTAGCACGTCAGACAGTTATTTAGTCAGAGTTAGTTGCAGAACTCAACTAAATGACAGTTACCTAGAAGCGGTTATCAAGAATCAAGAAGCCGTTATCAAGAATCAATAAACAGTTAGAGACGAAGCCTATAAATATTAGTCGCAGTCGAAGATGGTACAATGTTAGAAAAATTGAGACAAGTTAGAAAAGCTAGATAATCTGAGAGAAAAGTCTTACCGTGCTTACTTATAATAGAGCTAACATTACTGTAACAAAAGCTCACAATCTTTTTCTAGTGAGAGAAAGAAAAGGCTGATAGCCTGGAGAGGCTTAGATAGTGAAAGAATACTTTATAAGAGACCTGAAGAGGCTCTGGAAAGGAAGAAAGAATACTTGTAATCATTTGAAGAATAGTGGAACACTTAGATGAACTCTGAGGACTAGACGTAGCCCACGGTTTGTGGTGAACCAGTATAAAAATCGTATTGTCTATTCTCTACTCTTTACTTTAGTTTACTTTGTTGTTAACAATCGTATAGAAGTAACTTGCGATTTAACTACGTAATAATTTGTGATATCTTTTTAACAAAGAAAAAGAAGTTCTTTTCAAGATTTTATATTCAAAAAGGAGGATACACCATTTAACTCCCCTTCTTGTATATCTAGTTTCTTGAACGTAAAGTCTTTACTAACTTGTGATTTACTTCAACTACAGTAGGAAAATCCGTGTGAGCGATCCACATCGAATGAAAACGAAACATTGGTTGACTGCCTTTGTACAAACTTTGTTGGTTAAATTGGACCAATATTAGCTGATGATCGGATCCTATAAACAGTAAGTGGTGATTTACTGTATGCGGAAACAGCTCATACCAAGCTGTCAAACCAAACGCTCTATCTAGTTTAGATTGGACATGGCCTCGCCTCTAAGTAAAACGCGAGCCAATGAAGCCTAAGTCTTGGAGTCCACACTTATGGACCCAATCGTTAAAATCTTTACTAAACACCAACGTGCTTTGTGATCCCCCCTGTTTATCCGTAATATTCAATTTAGCGTTGAAGTCCCCCCCCCAACAATCCACGAACTCGTAATGGAGCTGCCTAACCCTCTTAGTTTCCAGAGAAATTTTTGGTTAGTCCGTTGGGAACTGACGTAAATTGCTGTGAACTCAAAATAGTGCGCTCCATGTTGAATTTTTGTATGAATGAGTTGTTTATGCACTACCGCTATCGAGACTTTAAACTCCTTCTTCCATAATAATCAAATTTTGCCTATGAAAACTTCTGCTTCTACGCGAAATGAGTAGTCAAAACCAAGTTTGTTGATTACTACTTGAGCTCATCTGCCACTGATCCTCATTTCAATGAGTACCAATATCCCTGGACGATACTTCCTGATAATTCCGTAAGATGACTTGAAATCGTTTCCGTAAGATGATACTCATAATGACACTAAGTATGTTATGAGGAATGCCGATTATCTGAAGAGTGTCGAGGATAAAAGACTAGGTCAGCTGATCATATGTTTTTTTAGGTCCACTTTTAGAGCAAAATACCCGGTCTTTCCTTTTTTCTTACGTATGGAATGTATGATCTCCCGAGCGATAATAACATTATCGATTATATGTCGCCCAGGGATGAAATTGCATTGAGTATTTTCCACTAACATGTCAAGGTGTGGTTTCAAACGGTTGACTATCACCTTCGAGATGGTCTTATAACTGAACAAAGGCTGATAGGTCTAAATTGAGTAAGATACTTGGGGGACTGGATTTTTGGTATCAGTACGAGGATAGTTTTATTCAAATCCTATTCCTAGACCTCATTTCTAAAAACCCTCTGAATATACTTCACCATCGAGGAACCCACTGTGTTCCATTGCTTTTGGAAAAATAATGTCGTAAACCCGTCAACAGCTAGTGCTTTATTCGGATTCATTCCAAAAATTGCTGATTTAATTTCAGTTACGAGGATTGGTTGTCCAATTTCCAGTAAAATCTCCCCTAGTAATCGTGGGAAGGTCCCTGAGCTCTGTAGGTGTTGTGGCTGACCCTCTTCTGCTGTATAAACTTAAGCAAAATAATTCCTAGCCATTGAGTGCATAGTCTGTGCATTTTCGATTTCATTTCCATTAGCATCGAGGAGCCGAGTAATCGTTATCTTCTTCCATTTTTACATAGTGACCATGTGATAATATTTGGTATTATGATCGCCCTGTGACAACCAACCACATCTAGCTTTCTGATGCCAAAATAGTTCTTCCTCACATAACACTTGGACAAGTTCCCCGCTCAGTTTGTCCTCCAGTGCCAAAAGCGTATCTGTCTCCTCCTGCATCAGTGCAATCCGTATACCATCCAAACGAGCTAACAATCGTTGCTTACGATGGAAGATATTACCGAAGAAGGATATGTTCGGTGTGAGATGTTTTGAAAACTAGCTTAATGATTACATCAACGACGCTTAGTTCGGAAGCCACTTCTCAGCGACTACAGTAGGAAAATCCACGAGAGCGAGCCATGCTGATTGAAAACGAAACATTGGTTTACTACCTTTGTACGAACTTTGTTGGTTAAATTGCACCAGTATTGGCCGATGATCGGATCCTATGAACGATAAGTGGTGATTTATTGTATACGGAAACAGCTCATACCAAGCCGTCGATCTAAACGCTCTATCTAGTCTAGCTAGGACATGGCCTCGCCTCCAAGTAAAACGTGAGACAATGAAGCTTAAGTCTTAGAGTCCACACTCATGGACCCAATCGTTAAAATCTTTACTAACCACTAAAGTGCTTTGTGATCCCTCCCGTTTATCTGCAATATTCAATTTAGCGTTGAAGTCCCCCCAACAATCCACGAACACGCAATGGAGCTGCCTAACCCTCTTAACAGTTGCCAGAGAAACTTTTGGTTAATCCGTTGGGGACTGGCGTAAATCGCTGTGAACTGGGGGAAATTCGCAATTAGGATATGGGATTTGCAGAGAAAACGTTGTATCAAATGGTTGAAGGGTCATACCAGTACAATAACATGTGCTATGTACCATTGCAAAGATAAGCATCTGAATTCTATAAGTTTAGGTGGGGATCTTATTCTTCACAACCTAGCATCTGGTTCAAGGGTAGCAGAACTCAAGGATCCTAATCAATAGGTTGTATTTAGTTGCATTTGGGTGTTTGCTTATGGGTGTTTGTGATTTCTGTTCTCAATTTTTTTGCTGATAGCTTCTTTGGTGGTCTTAAGACCAAGTACTGAGGGTGCTTGATTATTCACAGGTTCGTCGCCACCTATTGGTCATTGCAGGTGATGATGGGTTTGTACATTTGTACGATACAATTTGCCGCCGCCCAAAGGTTTGTATTCTAAACACAAAGTCAAAAGCACCTGAATAAATTCCTACTTCTGAACAATTTTCATAACTCATGAACTTATGACATATTTTGGCTGCTTTAGGTTTTGGTGTATAGATCCTTAATATCACTCTTTGAAGCTATTTTTCATTGTGTAAAGACTTTTAAGGGGAAAAAAAGAGTCGGGTATTCTTTAATCATATTCAGGAAAAAACTTACGGGTTGTTTAGTTGATGGAGTTGGAAAGGGGTTAATAGGTAAGGAATGAAAAGTGGGTAGTTGGTTCTTGATTATCATTATAGGGACAATAGTTTGATATCCCACTTTTGAGGAATCCTCCTTACCCTCTATTTAGGAGAGGAATGAAACTCATTCCTTAGTAGTGATTCTTTTTTAAAAATATTTTAAATATTAATTAATTATAAAAAATTAATTAATTATATAATTATAATTAATTAAAATATAATTAATTAATTAATTACAATATAATTAATTAAAATATAACTAATTAATTAAAATATAATTATTCATTAGTTAAAATATTGTAATTAATCAATCAATTAAAATATAATTAATGAAAATATAACTCATTCATTAATTAAAATATTATAATTTATTATATTTTAATTAATTAAAAATAAAATTTTATTTCTTAATATTTTTTATAAATTAACCACTATTAATAGTAATGATAATCATTCTTTCCTCTTAACCAATTATCATAATTATAATGATAGTATCTACTCTCATTTCTCATTATATCTATTTTTATTTCTATTACCATTCTCTCCATGCGAACCAACCGTCCAATTAATTTGATGATTCCATGGTTCTTTTTATTTTGTCGTTCGCAGTATTCTTTATATTGAAACATATAATGATTATCTTTTTTGTGTTTTTGGTAGATTTCTTGGTTGAAGCAACATTCGGCACCAACTATCGGTATTAGCTTATCCCCATCAAGTGACAAGGTTTCTCTCTATCTAATTTTGTTAATATTCAACCAAACTTCGGTTGGTTGTTGACACATTATTTCATCATTCTTTTACTTCATTTTCTTATAACAGATCATAACTAGTGTTGGACTGGATAAGAAGTTATACACATATGATTCAGGGTCTAAAAGCCCCTCATCTTGAATTGCTTACGAGGCACCCTTTTCTTCATTGGCTCACACAGATGATGGTTGGTTTCTGTCAGCTGGAACCAGCAGTGACTGGGTTGTCTTCAATGATATTCGAAGAAATTTCAAGCCTTACGCTATTTTTCGTCCATATAGTAGTTCAGAGGTGGATTCCTTTTACCTGATAGTTTTCCCTGTAATTCCCTGTAATGTACAAACTTCCTTTTTTTTTTTGCACATTTAATATTGTTTTATTAGAAATCTACGGCAGCTTGAAAGCTGTTTCATGCACACATTGATATTAGTGACGATTGTTCTTTATGCTTCATTTTGAGAATAGGCTTTCTTTACAAACTTTTCAAGACATCGTAACTTTAATTTTTCCTGTCTTACAGAATCCTGAATATTTTCCATATTAATCAGGCTGTTGCAAGTTTGTGCTGGCAAAGGTCAAAACCAGTTACTGTAGATGAGAGCAGTTGTACTGCAGAGACAGCTCTTTTGGGAGTTGCTGTTGAAGATTCCATCCTTATGCCTGAACCCCTGCCCTTAGTGACATCATCTTCTGTTTTACTATTCATGGCAGTATCTAGTTCTCGTAATGCAGGGGGTTCGGGTATCTCTTCAGAAACATCTCTAACGGCAACTGTTAGTGGATCTGTGACAAGCACGGCCAATTTATCTATGGAAGAGGAAGCACCCCACAGAAGCCATCTATGGCTTGGTGGATCATTGACGAGATTACATGCTCCATGATTTAGTGGTAATTTTAAGGATGAAATGGAGGTGTTCTCTCCGTTTGTTGATGTTCAGCTAATAACACCTCGCTTGATAAACTATGGACTGACAATGAGGGATTGAAGAAAGACAATTTACCTATTGATAGGAAGCCTTCATCCTTGTTTACTTCATCTGGTAAGAGATTCCCTTATGTAGAGGATAGGACCACTGGTCATCCAATATTTGAATGGAAAGCCTGCTCAATTCCCAAACAGGTCTGCTGTTTTTGTCCTGAGTTATGTGATAAAGAATTTGACAATTAAAAGCATTTTTTCCTTCATAAAAGGTCCTTTCGCTATCTTGCTTTCTTATTAGGCTCTGCATTTGGAGCATATTTGCTTGATTTTTACATTCAACTCATTCACTATTATATCGGTTCATGATGCTAGTCAATCACTAAATGCTGAAAGTTTGTACATATCATTACAAATTAGGTATTTGGCTTTCTCACAATTTTTTTTCTTGTTTCTTGCATATAATTTAGTTCTATATGATTGCCCTTGTGGCCTAGGATTTAGGAAAAAGGTGACATGATAGGCATTTTACTGCTTTGCAGGAAGACACCAAATCTTCTTTTGCATCACTGGGGGATCTATACCTCCTAAAATTGAGAACTCTTCCATCACTCCTCCTGAAGCTTTGGGTGGTGAGAGGCTATCTGATAATTAATCACCTGCGCCAGCTTTCTCATTTTGCAACTTTGAATTATGAAAGCTTGACAACTGGGATATCATTTTCTGGTTCACAAGATTCATCATCTTCAACAATCCAGACAAGTACGAGATCTTTAACAGGCGCTAACTTGAATGTTTCTAACGTAAACAGCAGAGATTTATCTTCCAACTTTGAAACTGTGAGTAGTTTCCCTGAAAATTTTCCCTCTAGTTTCATGTCTCTTTCTTTTGGTAGAAAAAACATATTGGGACCAGCTAATCTTGAGGCACAAGGACCAGCATCTCTAGAGCTACCTCGCAGGTATTCATACGCTGAGAGGATAAGCACTACTTCGTTCTTCAGTGATGGTTCATATGCTGAGAGGATAAGCACTACTTTCTCCTTCAGTGATGGGACATCTCTTGCCTTAAGTTCACTAAAAATCAAGAAAACAGAAGCTGAATCCAGGGATAAACTGTTGAATAGCTTGTTATCCAAGTCTGATGTTTTGGCGGGTGCAGAACCAGGAATGGTCTCTACCATAAATGTATGAATACCTAACTAAACTATACGCTGTTTGTTTTGGCTCCTCATTTGTGGTTGTTTTCGGAATTTGTAACTTTATTAAAATATTTGCTCAAATTGCATTGAACCAAATTTTATTTGATACAAAATTTTTATTATTAAGATGAGTCTCATCATCACCAACATTCAGATTCATTGTATCAAATGACAAGATAATACTTTCTTATCTAAAATTATCTTCAAATTACATTCATTTATTAAACTTGGTTTCTCAAAAACTTAATTTGTCAAAAGATCGATATGATATAAAACTATTTGTTCTATTAAGAGTTTTAGTAAACATTTTTAATAAAATTATTAAAAATTTACAAGCAATATAATATAATTTAATAATTATAATAACATATCTTTTTCAAAACTTATTAAACAAAGACCAAGTTGATCCATCTTTTATATTTTCATATATTTCTTTTCTTATAATGGATGAATTCAAATGTGCTTCAATTCCTTGCACATCCTGTTGTACTCACAAATTGACTCAAAATTCAAATTGTAAACCTTTGCAATCTGTAACACCATTATCGCATTAGTCCCATCAAGCAACTATAAGACGAAAAAAGTAATATTATAAAAAACAAAGTGATGATTATTTTTCAATATATAACAGAAGTTTTAAAAAATACCTAGATTAAAATTTTCTCTTTAACAAATGGCAATAGGCATTTTAGAATTACCAAAAGTATCCTTATAAACCTCCAATTGTGACCTCAGGAGATTTTTTATTATCTCGTGAGCAATAATTATTGCAGTATTTAATAGCATTCTCCTATTAACTTCAATTTTTTTTATATAAAACTTGGTCTAAAATAAACACTAGGAATAAAAAATGCTTTAGTTGCAAATAACAGAGAGTAAAATTGTGTTTTCATCTCTTATTGATGATTGTAAGATAAGATATATATAAAGAAGACTTATTTTCAGATTGGTTGTGATTAGTTCATTTTCTCTCTCTATAGCATCATAGAAATAACTTATTTTTGCCTTCTTATCACTATCATCCAAACGAAGTACTCTCATCAAATGCTGACAAACTCATATGACAAATTGACATTAGGACTAAAATTTATGATCTTCAAGTATAATTCTGGAACCCTCTAATCCAGCATTAGACCTAATATGTTGAGATGCAATCCATTATTACTTGTAAACTTTTTCCTCAACTCCTTCTTCATCAGAACAAAACACTGAAGTGATAAAAGATCAATTGCAAATCTTATAATAATAGGAGGACACAAATTCCTTCCATTTGTGAAATCTTCTCTCATTAAATTCAAGACCTATGCATTATTGTAGATGAACTTGATCACTTTTTTACTTTCTACATACTCTCGTAAATGATAGGAAAATATTTAAAATCTCTTATATTTTCCAACATTAGGTCAATGCAATGTGAAACACAAGAAATCTAATAAAAAGAATTATACTTGCTTTGCATTCTTCTTCCAGCTGTATTGTAAGCAGAATTATTATCAATCGTGAACTGAGCAATATTTTCCGGCTTAAAATTTTTTTGCAACTTCATCAAATATCTGAAACAAAGTATCAATATTTCTAGCAAGGTCATATGCATCAATCGACTTCAAAAATATTTTCCCTTCTGTAAACAAACTAAAATTTAATACTAAGCTCATATCTACTATTTTCCCAACTATTGCACATGAATGAACACTTATAAGTAACTCAATTCATTCTTCTTTCATCTGAATAACTGTTTATTTCACAAACAAAGTTGCTCTAAAACTTACCTTTATAGTCATCAATTAGAGGAGCTTTATATTGTGGACCGTAAGAGGCAATAACATCCACTATAGGCTAGTAATAATAAGATTGAGCAATATTGAATGCTATACTTGAATTATACCACTGTCTAACCATTTTCATGTCCACATTATGAGCCACTTCTTTAAATTATAAGACACTACAAATTAAAGGCTAGACTCTAGGAGTTGTTCGTAGTGCAAAAAAGTTAAACATATGTCTTCTTCTTTTTCTCACATCAAGTGCAACATTTTCTTCTTATTGGGTAGGAATACCTTCTTTAAAATCCTCACTATCATTTTGACCACTGCAAAAGGAACTTCCACAACCAAATTCATAGTTCAGTCTTTGCCTTTTATCTTTCTCGTACAATACTCTTAAGCAAAGTATATATTTGTCATTTCACATCATGACTCATTTTCTTATAAGGTTCCACGTTACCTTTGCTTATAGTCAAATGCTTCTTTAACATAGTGATTTCCTCACCTTTCAAATGTTTATTGTAATATAAATAGATGGTATAATTCTTCATTTTAGGAATCAATCTAATATGAGCTCAAGTTGAATTATTGAATTTTCTTAAATTTGAAGCGACTGAATCATCACGAGTACTTAAATTTTCCTTCTTTTATCTATAAAATAAACATATACATATCAAAATTAAATTAATAATGTAGAGAAAACAATTTGAATGTGGAATAGATATCTTAAAAAGTCAAATTAATCATTCTAAAATTCAAACTGTAACAGTCTAACACTTAATAAATGGAATGACTTATATCTAAGGACATAAAATAGATAACTCCATAATGAAATATCTCCAAGCTTCACAAAAAAGCTACCTGTAATTTCTTAGTTCAATTATTGTACTATGTAAAGTGTTGAACATCCATTTTATGGACTATGCTCTATTATGGTATAATGGAGTAATATAAGCATTTAAATGTATTATTAAAGTTATAACGGAGATCACGGATAAACTAGATATAGTTCTGGACTCGACCAAAAATTTCTTAGAAATTTTTCAAAAACTTAGAAAAGCCATGAAATTAGTTCGAACGAGCTTTACAAGCCACGAAATGTGCTTTGGAGATTTAGGTGACACTTTTGAATGAAATCCGGACGATTTCGATGACATTTAGTGATTTTTGGACTTAATCTGAAATTTCTTTCAGGCAACTGAAAAGCTATTGAATAATTTCAAAATATGATGAAAAGCTCCAAAATTAGGATTGGAGTCTATAGGAACTAAAACGGGTCAAAATGGAGGTTGTTTGAATAGAATTTGGGTAATATGAAATTATTGGACTAAAATGCCCTTTTTGGAAAATAATGGATATTGATGATTTTAAACTCATTCAAAAAAAATTTTAAACATCCAATCAATAAGAATTGACCCTAATTAGATTATTTCATGGTTAATATGAAAATAAGATGATTGAGGAATGTTTTCTAGATTTAATTCGGTTAGTTGGTGAATTAAACTCATCAAGGGCAATTTGGTCTTTTTGTATAAAATAGTGTAAGTGGATTAGTGAGTCACACCTATTGACCAATTAGAAGCTTTCTTAAGGGTTAAGCATGATTAAATGAATGGTGATGAGTCATAAAAAAATGACCAATTAGAAGATGTCATGTGTAATGCACTAAAGGATATTAAAGGAGTGAAGTAAGACTAATTACTTCCTACTTTCAACATAAACATGAGGGTGAAACAAAAGAAGAAGAAAAAGTTGAAGAAAGTGTTGGGCCCGAGTCTCGGTTACAATATTTCCTGGTGACAGTACGCTAGGGTTGGGTGACTAAAAAAATAAAAAGAAGTCACAATTAACATCAAATAATAAAAGAAGTCACTGTTGGGAGTAAAACAAATAAATGAATCTTTAATAATAAATGAAGTCACAATGGTGACTTAATAAAGGGTGTTAATAATAATAAAAAGGAAAAAGTCACTGTTGAAAAAAATAAATGAGACTTTAATAATAAATGAAATCATGGTGGTGACTTCATAGAGGGTGTTAATAATAATAAAAAGGAAAAAGTCACGATCATGACTTAAAAGACCACAACCGTGCAAGAGAAGTCACATCCATGCAAGAGGAGTCACGACCGTGCTTCTCAATGGAAGAGAGATGCTCGCGACCGTGTACAAGTACGATCGTGCATGAACGGCTCGAGCACGATCGAGCACATTCGTTCACTCCCTTTTAAAAATGAAGGTCAAACGCGAATACACGATCGTGCATATGCACGATCCTGTAACCCTATTAAACAAGGGGTTGATCATGATCGTGCACACACATACTTGTAAAACTCACATCTCTCAATTATGATGTTAAAAAATTACAAACTTTATGTCGTTAAAAAGCTAAGAGAATAAGTTACAACTTTCATGAAGATAATGTTATCTAATTCTACCTACATTAATACAGTTTATTCGTGGAAGTTAAGACACAATTTCTGTCCCCCTTTTTCTCTACTGCCTATTATACATTTTCACAAAACCAAAAAACCCGAATCCAACAAGCACAAGTCATACATACAAAACTCCTAACATAACAGACTCCCAACACAACCATTTATTTAAGAACAATCAATCCAAAAGCCATCAAACAACTCAGAATTTTATTCCCAACCGAAATTAACAACTTAACAGAGTAGAAAATTTGAACATGTACAAAGGAAACTTCATCAACTCTTTCAGTCATTTCTCAAATAAAAAAGAGTTTGTACATTGCTTTAATTACATATCAAGGGTTGCAACAATAACATAATACAAAACAAATAAGAATGCTCAGGTTTGATATGCTTTTAAGCTACTAAAAGTATCCAAACTAACTTAGATTACAAAAGATAAGTTTATTGGAGATTGCCGAAGTTTGCAAGGTTCAATGATCTACTTGTTCTGTACCTGAGGAGTGAAAATAATGGAGTGAGCTGCGAAGATCAGTGGCTAATACGTTTATAGTTATCGGTGACGAACCATACATACAACTAAGCACAGACGTATTTTTATATTACATTTAAATCTAATAATAAGATTATCCATAGCTCAAGCTTATAAACAAACATGGTATCATATAAATCAAATCATGTATTTTTCAATCATCAAAATGTAGAATTTAATCGCATCACATATTCAATAATTAAAAGCAAAATGCACACATATAATGGCTTAAGAATATCCCATGGAATGAAATGGAATCTCTCTTATCCACACATAAGCAAATTTCGACACTCACATATTTCATTACATATTCATTCTTTCATAATTTTGTCACTTTTCTGTTTTTCATCAATATAAAATGTAGTCAAATCTTTCAAGCATAACAAGTTAACAATTCACAATGCATTTTCCCTACATTCACAATGATTCAAAGTATAGCGAATAAGTATACATACAAGCAAATAAATCAGCCCATCATCATAACAACTATAAACGTATTACCTACCTAATTAATAATAACTCCAACTCAAGTTTGCCTTTCCTCTTACTCTTGCTTTGATTTTCTTAATTCCCTTCAAGCAAAAAAACTTTCATTCAAACTAATACACTATAGAAAGTCTCTAAAGCTCTAATATCAAAAAATAAGCTTAGACTTAATCTACTTATGATTTATCTAAGTTAGAATACCTAAACAAAATCTAGTTAAAAATCTATGAAAATTTAAGAAAATGGATTTTTTAGTTCTCTTCTTTCTCCCTTCATATTCAGCGCCCAAAAACTCATTTTCTCTAGTTCCTTCTTCTACTAAAGCAAGAAGAATAGATAGAGAATACCTAAAAACTCAGCTAAATATTTTCCTTCCTCTTTTTCTCCTTTCTCTTCCTTTCCTTCTTCTTCTTCTCTGTTGCAGTTTTTGCTCCTATTCTTCTAGTTTCTTCTAGGTTTTCTTTCTTTCTTACTTACTTTTCTAGCACGTCTCTCACACACTCTTCATTTACGTCTTCTCTTATTAATTTAAGACAACTTTAGTCTTTCCAAGCTTACCCTTCATATTTAACTTAATGCCAACTTACTCTTTAACTTAATTCTAACATTTCCATTTAATCCATGCAAACACATATAAATAAAATATATTCATAACTAAACTCCAAAAATTTCTAATTTAAGAATTCTAATTTCTATTCATGCTTGCTAATTTATTAGAATAAATTCTAAGAAAATTTGTGATCCAACAGAATGACTGAAGTTTCGACCAAGGAGAGAAGAAGGAGAGTGCAATTGATTTTTGATGAGTTTTGGAGAATGAATTAAAGAAAGCTTGATCAAGACTAAGTGTTCTTCAATTGTCCAAAAGATTAAAAAAAAGTGGTAAGTTTCTAACCAAAATATCTAGTTTTTAAGGTTTTGAGTGGGATATATTCATGTAAGATAAATGATGGTTTTTGAATTGTCATAGATTAGATAATAAGTTTGGAAGCATTTAAGGCTTGAACATTACAAGAGAAAGAGTTATGTTTAGTGAAATTATGTTTTTGATTCTCGGTTCACTTGAACTAACCCTATTGTTTTGACCAGAACTCGGCATACAAACCTCCAAATTGAGTGATTCTAAATTGAGTGAAGCCTATGACATAGTACTAAAAATCTTTAGAAGAAATCTAGACCTAATTCGTGATGAATGATATTGAAATTTGAGATTCAAGATGGTAACCTAATATTGCCACTGTGTTGAAATGACTTATGATATTTGGTACATTTTTAATGGTGTAAAAGTTGAAATGGAATGACTTTTGACGATATGGAAATTAGATATATAGGGGAGCAAATTTTTAGAGAAGTGAAAACCTAAATTGAACATTTGCTATGTGAAAATTAAGGAACAAATGGAGGTATGGATTCTAAGCATGGGTCATAATCGTGACTTATCATTCATGATTGTGATATGGTGAATTAAATTAGGTGAGATTGTGTGTTGAAAAAATTGATAAGTAGAATGGGTAAAATACGATACTTAAGTGACTTTTGAAGTTATATTTGGAAACAGTGACCAATAGGTTAGCTTACGAAAGTAAGTAGAAATATGATTAGCGTGTGTATTACACGATTAGATACAAATCTCGAATTCAGTTAAAAGGAATATATAGTTTTAATGTATTATTTCCTAATTTGGAAATAAATGCCTAAGAGAAATTTGGTTTGTATAGGTAAAGGAGAGGCACCGAATGCGTAAGCGTGTTTGGTGATAAGTTCGCAAAACAGTGAGTATATTTTAATTTTATTGTATGATTAAATTATTTGCAAAAGAATTAATGACATGTGAGTATATTTAATTATTTTATATGACCAAATTCTTTGCAAAAGAATTAATGACATGTGATTGTTCTTTAAATTGATTTTATGCAAATAATTTTTATTTATGGAGATTAACAAGTTATGATTATTCTTTAAATTGATTTTATGCAAATAGTTTCTATTTATGGAGACTAACGAGCTGTGAGTATACTTTAAATTGAGTTTATGCAAATGATTTTCATTTAATTAAAAAATGAATATTTAAGCGAAAAGCCCAAGTTGGAGCCTAACGTTTTTGAGTTTGATCAGTTTAGGACTTAAACTTGTAACTTGCTCAACAAAGGTCTAAATTTTCACGAGTCTGCTCAATTTAAGGCTTTTTTGGACAAAAATTAGGAAGTGTCATACACACGTCGTTTCTATACATAAAAAGTCTGTTTAGACAGGCTAGGTAGATTTTAAAAGCTACGTAGATTTTAGAATTCTTTTTTAATTTTCATACTAAACTTGCTAGACCCCTATTCGTCATCAAACCTTCCCATCTCAACAAGAACTGTACAGAACCTTTCAAAAGTTGAAGCTTTTGCTTTAATGGGTAATGACCTGAAGTTTGCTGCTTCCCAATTCTGATAACTCCACAGTAAACAACTTCGTCACACGTTCAGGTTTTACTCACAGCAATAGAGGGCATGGGCAGTACGAAGGTCATCAATCCAAGGGATTCAAAACCTACAAAAATTTAACAACAATTCTTATCTCAGGACCATAAACTACACGACTCCCAAACACCAGAAACAACAAAGAAAGCAATTTCTAAATGTTGTTTCTTAAAAACTTATAAAAGCTTTTTACATACCCTGAGCTAAGAAATCACTCTGCACACCTCCATCATAGTTCTTGCATGCCCAAACATAACCTCATTCGCTCTTGGGAGCATAAGCCACCATATCATCAATGAGTCGGTGTTCATACCTTCCAGTTAAATCATGCAGATGAATGATAAATACATGCACATAGTAGAAGCGATCATTTTGCATCAAGTAGATAAGAGACGTACCATATCCCAGCAGCCTCAAATTTTGATTTCTAGTTGGCTTCATAAACTTCAGTATAAATTGAAACTTCAAATAAAAGAAATAAAAGAAAGCAATTGAAGATCTATATGATTCTAACGAATGAAAATGGAGTTGGTATAGAAGTTGATTGTTCTGCTATGTGATGTACTATTAAACTTTCCACAAAGATAACACCTCTCCTTGGTTGTCCTTTAAGTACTTCTATTGACTTGGATGTTAGAAATATATGCTCTAAATGCTGTTGCCATTTTTTTTCCATTTCTGTTTCATTTCTAGCAGTAAGTGCTATTTCTTACTATTAGTATATTTCTTCTCTTTCTTGAATTCCTTTTTGTTGAAACACATTTTTATGAAAAACTAAAAGCGAGGTTTTGTGCAAATACAACTCAACTTAAACTACCTTTAGATCTTTTAGTTTGTAGCTTCTAATTTTAAGATTTTCATTGTTATATATTAAAATACATGGAAGAGAGAATTAAGAATCCTTGCACCTTCTGTTCAAGTTTATAACCAACAACTTCGGGAAGATGGTAATTCTCAGATATCACAAATGATTGATCTTTACATTTACTTCAAATTTACATGGTACTAGAATATACCCAGTTCTGAAAACATTAGGGGAGGTTGGTAGACCCAAGAAAATCTTTGTCCTACGAGCTCCTGATGTCCATTGCTTCCAAGCAGCTATAAGATTTTTTACATTCCCATTACTGTATTAGCAAAGAGCGTCGTTGTAGAATTGAACCTAAATGTAATCAAATAAACTTGTGGTCAACGCTTTTCCTACCCAAGCATTAGGATATAGGCACTGAGGAGCTACTGTCAGTTACACTTTTTTACTTCTTTTGCTATATTTTGATAGGAACTTGGAGAGATCGTCCAAGTAAAATGGTGTGCCTCCTTCAATGTCCAAGTCCGCCATATCAAAAATAGCATTGTCAAATGGTTGAGACTTGCAGTGCCCACCTAAGAAGTTGTTCCAGATATAAGTTGCAGTTGGAGTCTCAGGACTGGAAACAAAAACCAAAACTTCATTTGATATATATCACAAAGCAAATTAAGATGATATAACTATAACTTAGAAAAACAATAATAACCCTCATTTCGATCTCCCATATTATTATCAAATGACTATTTATATCAGATTATATAAAAATAACTCAGTTTTCAAAAGAAAAAGATGAGAATAATGATTTTCCCCCTTTTTACAAACTAAAAAATTTTATAAAAAGAGTCTCTTATGACAGGACAAGACCCACCCGCCATCTTTGTTGAGGAAGAAGTTGAAAAAATTTAAGGTTTTTGTATTTTTTGTGCTCTAAAAATCCAAGTATGTTTTTAATGTGGCATTGAAAGACTAACTGAATTGTCTATAACGACGCGTATATGACATTTTTATTTTTGTTTAAAAGAGCCTTAAATTGAGTAGACTCGTAAAAGTTTAGTCTTTTGTTAAATAAATTATAAGTTTAAATCTTAAACTGATCGAATTAAAAAAATATTAGGCCCTAATTTGAGCTTTTAGCCTTTGAAACAACGTTTGCGTTTTAAAAAAAAAAAACAGCGATCAAGTTGATGTAATTGAAACTGAGACGCCATACCAGCGTCTGGGTGGTGTAGTCGGTTATCACGCTAGTCTCACACACTAGAGGTCCCCGGTTCGAACCCGGGCTCAGACATTAGGTAATTTTGCGTTGTAAAATTCTTTAAAAGCTATAACCTTCGCGCAGCATTTTGAAACACAAAAGCAACGGTAAAGAGATTATTTTTAATAGAATCATATGCCATGCGACATGAAAATACTCCCTCTTCCTTTCTATGAAGTTGAAACTAACCATCACGTGACAAATATTTACGGTTAGTATATGTACCCGCAGTGAGTCACTGCAAGCCTTATAAAACCAAATCTGAAACACGTTTTTTCTTCTTTGTACCGGAACTCTATATAGGAAGAGTGTTTTTACATGATATGTGCCAAATATCATTGTAAGATCAGAAGAAGGTACAAGGGTTTTTTTCTTGGAAATTAGTAGTCTCTTCAAGACAATTTTCATCCACAAAAATTACGGCCGTTTACTCCAAAATCTAAGTAGCCAAACCCAAGGCCCGATTGTTTAATGAATTCAAATAAATATATAAATTGATGGTTTAATAATTAATATGTACGCGCGGTGTGTTTAGTTAGATAAGATCAAACAATTTATCAAAAAAGATTCTTATCCTTTGTATATATATTCAGCACTTATTAGTTTAATAATAATAAGTTTATGTCTCATTTTTTATATGGCATAAGGGGGCAGTTTTTTTATAACATTTATCCATTGTATGACTAGTATTATTAGCGCTGGTAGTCATTTACGTTACCCAATCTTGACAGTTTGAGCCCAACCTGAGGTCTTATTGGACCGAGAAAATCGAACTAGCACGTTTACTTCAAGTCGGGCCGAGCTCGGACCCTTTTACTATCCCTAAGCATCACCACAATAAGTACATACAGGATCATTTGCTACCAAAGTGCTTCTAAAAATCATCTTCTCCACCAGGCCTAGATCTAGTGTTGGCATGTTTGTGAAATGACATCGTTTTTACCAACAGGAAAGTAAAATGACCTTGTTTCTTAATTTTAAAATTGTGCTGAACCGGTCGTTTTATTAGAATAAATATGAATTGGCTTAATTTTCAATCTGATTTGTATTTATATCTTTTCCGAGACAAAAACTAAGTAATATGTTGATCGGTTTTCTTCAAAAGTGAAGAAAAAAATGAATATCATAAAAAAGAGAAAATAAATGTTATTATTTGTTGATTTTTTTCGAAAATCTGCTCATATATTAATCAGTCAATTCAGAAACTTCCTCTTTCCTAAGACAGAATTTATTATTTTTAAAAGTCTTTATATATATTGTTTACTTTTCAATGAATTCATTTTTTCAATTCTCTCATACAATGTAACTAATAAATTATATTTTTAAATTTTATATTGTTTGTTTATCTCTTTATATTTTAATTAAAATTTTGTTTTAAATTATTGTTAAAAAATGAATTACTATTTATATTCTTAAAATAATAAATTTATTTAATCTCGCTAATAAATTATATTTGTCAAATTTTAGGTTTTTTATTAATCTTTATATACTTTAATTGAAAATTTTAAATTATTATTGTTAAAAACTAATTATTATTTTAATTTGTTTAATAAATTGAATTATTATTTGGTATTTATAAGTAATTTTGTTTAAGATAATTTTAGTATGTGTTAAAAATAACATTTAAACTATAAAGAAGTATATTTAAAGTACATAAAAAAGAAGTTAAAATAAAGTTAATTTTTTCTATTAACTTTCTTTAAATATACTTCAAATTTTATAAGCCTTTAAATAAATGATAATATAGAAATACAATTTTCAATGTTTATGAGTCTTTAAATAAATGATAATATAGAAATATAATTTTTATTTTTATTTTTATTTTAAATTTTATGTTAGACTTAATCTTATTTTAAATTATTATATTTATTATTAGTTTAATGTATATTAATAGGAATTATTAGAGCATTTTTATTTTAATAATATATTTTATTTTATACAATATTTTTAAGTATTTTATAATTTTCACTTCCGATTTATTATATATCGGTTTTATAACGTTGTAATACTAATTGAAATTTAAAACTTAAAAAATTTCTTTGCTCGGTTTGATGTGTGGGTTTCAATAGCCAGACACTCTCTTCTTTGGTTATCTTCTTCTTTTCACTTTAATTAATCTACAATTCCTCTTCCTCAGGCAGCTCCTTGCCCTCCACTTTCCAGTCCTCCCTCTACAACTCTGCTCCACTCACCTCTGCTTCATTTGCTCATTTAGAGAATTTTCATTTACCACCTGCTTTCTGACTTCTTCCAACTGAATCGTAAGATGATTCTTGGCAAACTGTTTAAATAGTACTTGGTGCTTGTTTGTCAGTAGACCTGAAGGTTCTTAGACTCGATCAGCAGTCTTTGAATGAATACTAAATGAATATAGATAAGTGACAAAGAAGGTGGAAGAAGGAGAAATGTTAACTTCTTTCTCACTAATTAAAACCTGCGCCAAATAAGATGTAGTTCCCATAGCTGGGAATGCCATATAGAATTTCAGCAGAAGATATGCTCCGACACGCGCTACTTAAACCGACATGCTAGTAAAGCGAAGCTCTAGTTGACAAGAAGCCTTGTTCAATAAAAAGTTGAATTAAGTTCCCAATTTTGAGCCTTTTGGTAGAAAATGGATGAAATCCAAAATTACACCGACTAATAAGTGAAATAGTTAGTAACATACAAAAATCTCACATATTAAGTTCTCTCTATATGTATGATTGAAAGTTTAGGAGAAACCTCAAGATTTCACTTCTACAACACTTACTAAAACTGAAAATTGAAAACTAAAAAGCTTTAAAAACAAGTTGCATTTCCCCCTATTATTACTTACAGAAATTTGCATCTAGCTATTCATTATAAAATGGCTTTGATAAATAACTCTTGATAAAATAATAAGGTACTAGTAAATTTCATGTATTTTATTATGGTTATCAGGGAATAGGCATGGTTGAGAAGACGATTGAAATTTACTAATTATTATTGCAACTATAACCCTTGATTTATGTATTAATGGCAGTATGTTTTACTTTTTCTCTTCATTTTATATACTGGGAATAGTTGAAAGAAGTGCATGTAATGACTTCGTACCAACGATATATGTAGTTTTCATGCAGTATAAACCAAATATGAGGCTTTGTTAATGGTTTAAGCCTTAGAATGGGGTAAATTTTCAGATTATGATATAAAAAAAATTCCGTCCTTGATATATGCTAAAATAGGAGGAGGTTCGTAGAAATAGGACACCCCGCCAATAGGAATGGCGGGGTAGGAGAACGTGGACACCACCCCGTCATGGGGGATGGCGGGGTGGAGCCTAGCTGTCCACCCCGCCATTACAAATGGCGGGATGACCCCGCCAAGTGTCCACCCCGCCATTTACAATGGCGGGGTGGACTCAAAAATTATTTTTTAATTTAACTTAAAAGTTTAGTTTAAAGTTTTATTTTTTTAGAGCTTAATATTGCTTAGAGTTGTCGTTTTTTATAGCATAAAAAGTTTTTTATTTCAAGGTTTAATTTTATTCTCTCTCACGTCACGGACATAAATTTTTTTTATAACAAACTGAGAATTTACCCATAAATAGCAGATGTATTAATCTCTAATTTTTTTATTATAAAAA
>JANZXR010000172.1:15267920-15290234 GCA_027575705.1 Erythroxylum echinodendron
TAAATTTATTTAATTAAAAATAATTTATCTTTAAGTTTTATCTAATATGTAATTATTATTAGTGATAAAAATATAACTACATTAACATTAACAAATAAACAGGTTTTTGTTTCTATTTGGAAGAAAAACATAAACAAAAAATTGAAAACGAAAACTAAAAACTACAACAGAAAAATAGAAACAGAACCAAAACGACCCTTTAAATTACTGTCATTTTCTTCTCCATTAAATTGACATTTTTGCATGGCAAAAACATGCACGTGCATTGCTTTCTATGATTCTTCTTCTGTGTTTCATTTTTCTTGTCTTCCTCTTGTCTTTTAATTTTCTTCTTCTTACTCCATGAAGACAAGTGAAAATTAATCTTTGAAAAATGGCCCATATGTCGTGCTTTCGACTCACTTTAACTTATTTGCTTCTAAATTGTGCCTAAAATCATAAATGAGTCAAAATGAATATCTTAAGCATTTTTAAGGCATTAATCACTAAGTGTAGCATATCAAATGAATCAAAATTTAAACACATGTCAATCAACATAAAGTATTATTCTTTAATATTTCAAATTAATCAATTTGCATATGAGATTACATATTTTGCATGAGCAATGATGTTTTAACATATTTAAGGATCTTGAAGAATAACTTAAAGACATGATAATTTCAAGATTGCATTAGTTTCATTTTTCATTTTTTTAGATTGTTGGATGTGTTATATTTATTAAATCTTTTTTATAAGAGAAGATGTAAACTTATTTGCTCATATATGTTGATTGTTTTATATGGATGAGTATATTCTTTCAGTTGAGAATTAAAATCTAGTACTAACAGTACGCAAGTGAAGAGGTCTAATCTGGTACCAAGTGAAGAAATAATTTAGGTTGAAAGAACATGTTCACTAAGAAGTGATGTTTATAATCACTTTAATAAAAATAGATCAATAGAGGAAGTAAAAAAGGTAGAAGTAAGTATTGTCATAATATATTGGTCTAGAGTTTTAAAGTTGAAACCTCTCATTCGAAGAGACATATATAGTCATTTAGCAAAAAGAAGATAGTATAAAGAGGTCAAATATTATTTGAGTTAGTTATAAAAATATCTCAAATTTTATTCAGTTTTCCAATTATAGCCTAAACATTAAAAAGTGGCAATTAAATACTTGAACTTTCAATTTTTTTAAATTTAGCCCGATGTTAATATCTTTGTTAATGTTGCTAACGTGGAACACTTTTTCTTCTTACCATCAATTCCTTTATTTTGCTTCATCTTCATAAACATAAGAACAAAAGCCTCATGTGCTTAGCATGGTGGACACTACCATAATGCAACCAAATAAGTCGCCGTACACCAAAACACCTTTGATCATGTTCATGGCTAAAAGGTTAGTCATGTAAATCTCTTCAGGAAGCAAAACAAAGATGAAATAAAGCCATAATTTTTAGCTTGGAATTTCATCGAACAGCTAAAAGATAAAAATAATGGTGAATCTATAAAAAGACTTGTTAATTCCTACAACCTTAAATTAGAGTTAAAAGAAACATAGAATTAAGATTCCTCAATCACTAACTCATTTAGAATGAAAGCTTAGTTTTGTACCCATAAACTTCATTCCGCATCCAAAAAGAAGCTTTTCTTAATATTTTGAACCAAAACCATGTACCAAAAAATTCCTTTTTCCATGAAAAACACAAAGAAGCATTCGAAAGTCTTTGTGTCAATTCAAAGCTACAATATTTTTCAGAGCAATGGAGGAGACAGAGAAACACCTGGTGAACGTGCAAAAATTTTAGGAGAGTGACCAAAGACTTTTTAAAATTTAGACTTCAAGTTTGGAATCGAAGCTCAACTTCTTCCAACTGAGACCCATCTTTGTAAATAGCCTTCAAAAAATAGTAAATTGGGATTGGTCGATCCTCACACTTTGTCATCTCACTTCCTCTGTTTACTTTCACTTCTCTTTACAAATTCACTCTCTCAACACACCCACAAACCAATTAGAGTCCTAAACTTAAACAAAAACTAGAAGAAACTAACATGGCTACTATTTTTATGATAAAATTCAAGAAGATGTAAAATAATTATTGTTTTCCTTTTATGGAAATCAAGAAATATTTTATATGAGTCAATGGACAATTCAAAGAATTCACCTATTATTTTGTAAATACCATGAAACACTTAGGGTATTTTTGATGGTCTTATATGAGGACGTATTTTTTATGGTCTTATATGAGGACACATCATACATAGATCCTTAAACATGATCTTTTGTTTTTAAATTTATGTCTGACGAGGCTTGCCAGGTCAGTAACGTTACTGAAAATATTTACATTGAGCAAGATTTTAAAAATTGAAAATTTAAGAATTTAATTTCTTATATAAGGCCACGTCATATATAGATCCTTAAACGTGATCTTTTGTTTTTAAATTTATGTCTGAAGTGGCTTGCCACATCAACAACCTTACTGAAAATATTTACGTTGAGCAAGATTTTAAAAAATTAAAATTTTGAGTATTTAATTATCACTTTTTAAAATTCAAGCTATAATTACAAAATTGAGTAAAGTTTAATACTTTTTTGTAATTAATCCAATATGTTTTACCCCTAACCTAAAAAGAGAGAAGAATGAAATGACAACCACAAGCTATGACAACAAGAAACAAAATTTTTTATAACTAAGATGTTCATTAGTGATGAATAGTTAATTTCCATTGTTGATAACAAAAACTTCAAGATGATGCTTACCTTACTCCAACTTCTTTAAGATCCCAACTTAGAATACCATAAAGAAAGGCATTTTAATTATTTACAACAATTAAAATAAAGAAATATTAAATACGTTATTGAATATTTACTAATAAGTAGCCATTATATTAGATATATGGATAGCTGACAACCAAAAGAAGTATTATATGGAAGTAACGACACACTGCAATAATAACAATTTTACTCTATACAATCAACTATTGAGGTAAATTTTATTCTTTAGTATTTTTAGCACTTATTTATTGATTATTTTATGATTGATACTTGCTCATAATTTTAAATGGTATGTTTATTTATGGTTCAGCATCGTATAATAGTAAAAGGTTGACAACCATGTTGATGGATTACTTAATGGATTTGAATATTGACACCAAACTCTCAATCATAACTCTCAAAATTGTAGCAAAAATGATGCGATGATAGAAAATTTAAAGAGCTTTTGTTATGATAAAAAACTTAAAGAACAAGTTATAGGTTAACAGCTTATTGATTAGTGGGAGGCTATTATATATGTGTTATTTTAGACATATAGTGAATTTAATCATAAAGGACTAGTTAGAGATGATAAAGGAAGTGGTAGAGTTAATCCTGGAATAGCATAATATATCGGAGTGCAACACTTAGAAGATATTTTTTTTGAAGAAATTGCATAGTAACTGTGCATTTAGTATACCAAGAAGTTAGTTTTGGATTGTCTTACCAGATGAAATTCAATATTCAAAATATTATAATCAGAAACCAAGTATGTTAAGGTGTTCAACAGGGTAAGATAAAGAGATTTTTGGTATATTTACTTCTTGACATAAGAGAAGTGAGAGTTGATTAAAGCAATTTGTGTGAAATTGGAAATTTTGGTATAATGCTACTAAGTTATTCTTATAAATGAAATATCCAATTTTAAACATTTGTGTTTAGTATTATGTGCGACATCAAGAGAGCTTTATCTGGTTGGATATTTGATTTCAATGAAGTGATCTGTATTATGGCAGAACATATGATGGAGAAACTGAATTATTATTTGTATATGGTCATACAAACTGTGGCGATTATTTTTGTTTTGGACCTGCGATATAAGATGGAGGGGTTCTATTTTTATTATCGCAAGTTGTATGGTGATCAGTTTAAAGAACATGTTGATATCATTAGACAATTATGATATGATTTGTTTAATGATTATCAAATAAGAGTTGATAAAAATCAGGATCTCAGTAGTTCAACTTTAATTTATAAAACTAGTGGTTAAAGAACAAAAGATAAGAGTTCTCAGAGTAGGATATAGTTTGACAACTATTTAGAGGTAGGTGTTGTGACTAAAGTAAAAAATGTGGAGTTCGATGTACTGTTATGATGGAAGACATATGGAAGTGCTTTTCGGATCATGCAAACAATTACACGAGACCTCTTAGCAATTTCATTATCTATTATTGCTTCGAAATCTGCTTTTAGCATTAACAGTTGGATAGTTAGTCCTCATCATGCTCAACTTCATATTAATACTATGGAAGTCCTTATATGTGCTCAAAGTTGGTTAAATGATGAAAATATTCAGGGTAAACCATATTCTTTATAATATTTTTTTTTACCTTTATAATTTTAGCAATCATATATTATATAGACCAATCTTCTAACTAAAAATTTCTTTGAATAGATATTCGACTATGAAGGTATATTTAATTGTTGATTATCATGTTTTGAATATTCATTTAGCACAATTGTTACATAATCAAGTATAATTTATATAATAACTGTTCAAGATGTAGATAAAGTGGTGCCAATAATTGATTATCCTTATTATAACGATTAACTAACCCCTTTTTTCTATTGTGAATTTGTTTTCTTTTAATTTTCGTAACTTACTATTTTTTTTCATTTGATTGTTTTAGTTTTTTTACAAATGAAGATATAAATCTTTACTTGCATGGTTTTATATAGGTTAACAACAAAAACTCTATACTGTTGTCTTTGCTTGTTACCTCAACTTCAATCTCCACTCTTCAACTATAATTGATAATTCTTTTTTGTTTCTTCTTTATTTGGATAATATAACACTATGATACTCGTTTGACTTGATAATAAAGATTTTCATAATAGTATCGTAATACTTGTTGCATAGGTAGACTCATGATTAATATTATTCAATTCTTTCATATTTTGAATACACCAATCGTCTTTTTATTATTAAACTTAGATAAGAGAATAGTGATTAATAAAAAAGATACTAGTTTAAAGTGATGTTAATTTTAAACATTAAGGAAATAAATTTTAATTATTTTTTGTCAAAAGCAAGACATTAGACTTAGAAATATTAATTTAATAAATAAAATAAATATGGATTCTTCATTAGAGTTGAGATAATTTGGCAAAAATGAGCAATTTAAAACATTTAAGACTATATTTAAAAATATAACTTAAGGTCTATAATATTAGAGTTCATTGGAAAAATTAAAAAAATACAAAAAAAATTTTGTATATAATAACACATATTAACTTTTTTTTATGAAAATGAGCTTTAGGATAACAAAGTATGATATAAATATTTTAAACAATCTTTTTTCTTTTAACAAATATAATTAATAATTGACATAATGTATTTGTATTTTATATTTGAAATTTATACGAAGAATTTTATTAAAATATCTAAAATAATTAGTTAAAGTGTTGGTATTATTCTTAAATTATTTAAAAAATAAGTAATATTTGTACGACAAATTGTCCGTAGTAAAATTTTGATGAAATCTTTTATTAAAAAATTAGCCTAACTCAAGCTTCATCGAGCCTCAGGCCCAAGCCATATATAATGGGCCTAATTAGTCGCATTGGAGTTTCCCATATTACATAACTATAAATATTCAAAGATTGATTATATTAGGTATCTCAGTTTAGTCGGACTAATCCTAAGCCTCTAAGACCCCACCCCAAGAACCCTAGAGGATGTAAATCTGGAACTCCAAGACCTCTCAGGTTCCTACGTAGCCTGTACACTTCTGTGCACAAAGAGTCGTCACATACTCGATTGGTCAACTGCTGATTGATCGCTGGCCCCCTACTCAGCATCAGGTTTCCAGCAGCCTCAGGTTTCCTAGTAGCTTCAACTCCCACACTGCCGCTGAAAGCGAGACGTCCGTAATTGATCCGATCAAGGAGCTATGCTCAGGAGGCTAGAGGATCATCAATAGGACAAATTTCTATTTTTCCTCATTTGACGTGACTCGAACTTAAGAGCCTTAAGTGACTCGAACTCAAGACCTCCTTTGTCATTCAAACTTTGCAAAAAACAGATTACACAATCTTGTTCATGGTAATATTGCATAAAAGTGAAAGTGCCATAATCACAAGAAGGCTTTTAGACACAGGCCTCAAATTGATTAACTCATCCCAAATTATCTACATGGAGAAATGGATTCTAATAATTCTACTGACATTGTGATTTGTACAGTGAAAGGTTTTGTTGCTCTGAGTGGTAATATTTCCTTTATATGGAGCAATATTTGACTAGTACTGCTAGTCCATTGCAAGTTAACGCTCTTTCTGCCAAGTTTTCTGGTGAGCCAAAGGAAAGTATGGTTACGTGTTCTTCTAGGGATTCTGTTTCTCCTACTAAAGCTGTTTGCATAGTTGATAGTGGAGCAACATACCATATTGTTAGTTCTATTGGTCTTTAAATGTAGATTAATTGACAATGTGGTGGTTAAGCTTGCTGGTTCTTAAATTGTGAATTTCAATCATATTAGGACAATATGTCTATCAGAAACATTAATAATAAAAATAAAAATGAAAAATGAAAACTTGAAATCAAACATCCTTATTTTTTGTTTTGCTTTTTCAGTTCTCTCTCGTCCTTGTTTCTGACTTTTGCTTCTACACCACGAAAAACCACCTACCTCTACGGCTCTGAAGCCTCAAGTACTTTCCCAATCTCAGTCCAATTCAATCTTTCTCTAATATTCTATACGAAGATTTGATTCTTACCTTATCTCACTGCGACCATGGACGAATCTTTCACTAATCTTCCTACCATCTATTTGCTCGGTTCTGTACCTGTAAGCATCACTTCATTGTCGCTACCATTTCTGTTTTTTTTGTTTCAAGTTTTGGGATATTTTATTGTAACAGTAGAATGATCGAGTTAACGGATTTGGCAATTTGTCTTTTGCTTCGAGGAGTTAATACTACTTCTTGATATCAAGAGACTGGATTTGGATCGATTTTGCTTTACCAATTAAATTGGATGATTAAATGACTGAATTGTTATGTCGAGCCAACTAATTCGAATTTAATCGTACTCTTTTTGACATTTCTTTGTAGGCTGTTGTTACCGAAGAAAATAGCCCCAAGACCTGTCAAAGTTGGAACTTTGAAGTCTTATGCTTGAAGAATTCTTTTCTTCTTTTGCTTAACAAAAAGGTGTTTCATTGTTTTCTGTTGGATTTCACAATGTTCTTATAGGTGTTTCATTGTTTTCTGTTGGATTTCACGATGTACTTATAGATTTATATACTAACATGTGAATAATGTAGTCCCAGAAGCAAATATGCGAACATTCCCTCCAAACAGTGGTAGTGGTGGAAGCAACAGCCGGGGTTATCAGACTCTTTCTACTCCAGAAGGTATTATTGCTAATTGTCGCATGTTTTGTTTATGAATCGCACAAAACTAAGAACATTTCGCAACTATTTTCGTAGTTCTAGTATACCAAAGTGTCCTCGAACTGGGGAAAACAGAAAAAACTACATTGACCTGAAATGAGTTGATAATAAATGATACAAGCTCGAGAAAAAGGTGCAACGATACATACCAGAAAATTGGAAGCTGAAAGTGACAACTACTCACATTACTTGGGAGACCGCTGCTAGTTTTCTTTACAAATTTTGCTTCCTTGAGTCTTCTCATTCCTCATAAAGTAGTATTCTTTCTGTTTTTATTTTTGTGTGGGGTTTGGGGGACAGCAGAAGAGCGGTATATCCAAATGCTTAAATGCCCTTTCTGCTTTAATCGTTGACGCCTCATGCGTGCTTGGTAGGCTTATTTAATGTCGCTTGTTCATGCATATATGGCATCTCATGATAGTAGCTCATATTTTTCAATAGTAGTGGGCCTTGGATGTGTTAACATGTGCAATCGTTTCCCATGTTTGGATATCAACTGCAATTCGTGATCTTTTCATCAATTTATTGTATGTTCATATTTGCTGCATTTATTCATATGGTGCAACTAAGATATGTATATGGTTAATAGCCTATCGGCCTATACTAGCAGAAGGATTTGAGCAACAGCAACCAAAAAACTGGAAGGGGGGTTCTAGTATTTCATCATACATGCGGTACTTCAATGTAGATACAGATATCGTCCTGAGCAGATTGATGAGCTCTTTTTATCCTATTGGCGGAGATCTTTTGAGCAAGATTGATGCGAATCCTGATTTGTGAGTTTGGAATCACCATTCACAACCACCTCAATGCCTTTTGCTTTTTTCTCTTTCTGTTATTTCCTTTCTGCTGTGTTGTTTCCTTTACACCCATCGATTTAGATAATCTATTTTGATTTGAGAAGATATTTCTTCCCGTAGTATATGAATGCACTGCAATAACTACCTTGATGTGTCAGTTCTCTGTTCTTCTTGCCTGTGATCTCAGTAGGAAATTTTCTTGCACATTCCTGATCAAAGAAGATTGATAGGTTGAACACGATGATCATATGAAATGATGTAGAAACAACAATCCGTACAAATATGTTGAACTGCCAACAAGATGTACCACAATGATTTTGTTTCACTAGTTTTACGAAGTCTGCAAGAGCGCCATGTCCAACTTTCTAATCTGCTATTTTATTGAATTCTGTTATGCGCTAGATATGGTCTTGTATGGATTTCAACAACATTGGTATTTGTGCTTGCTTCCTTTGGAAATTGTGCCACTTACCTCATGCAGAAAAACACAGACAACAGTGCTTCCTGGAGCTTTGATGTGGGATATGTTAACGTTGCAGCATGTTCAATTTATGGGTATGCAATTGCCGTGCCGTTGGCATTTTATTTCTTGCTTCAATAACTTGGATCAAATGCCAGCCTTATTCAGTTTTGGTGTATGTGGGGATTTTCTCTCTTCATCTTTGTGCTCTCCTCTGTAAGTGTTCAATGGTCTGTTACTTTTATCATTCTGGAATTCCTTGAAGGACATCTTATGCAGGCACATTTATTGTTTACAGTTTCCGATGGTCATTCCAGTTGAGATTCTCCGGTGGATCACTATACTTGGTGCAGGAATTACTCGGCCTTTTTTGTTGCCTCAAACCTCAAATCTTATGCCGAGGGAAGCGATCCTACAGTTGTGCTGGTTGCATCATTCTGTTTGCAGCTGGCTTTAGTGATATTTATCAAGGTGTGGTTCTTTGCTTGACCTCTCTTTGTGGCATTTCTCAGCAATCTCTGAGATTGTCAATCGATAATTTGTCAGAAAGATGCCTTCATCAGAACACACATCGGGTTGCATCAAGAAATATGGCAACATGAAAAGAATGTCAAGTTAGTAATGGTCTTGATGCGCTGCACGGAGTTGGTAAGGAGGCAGTTAGAAATACACTTCTTTTACTAGAATGCAGACAAGTGAACTGGGCTGTTGTTTCAGACCCCGGGGTTAGATAATTGGGAAAAAGAAAACTTTTTGATTTTGGTATTTGAATGACGTGTGTAAATAGACAATGATTGAATGTAGCGACTCTTACACTTGAGTAATTTCTCTGGCCGAGCAGCAAATTGGTTTCTCGTTTACATTGATCATACGTTCTGTGCCGTAAAAATCCTCTGGCTTTCCCTCGTCCACTAAATGTTGCGTAAATGCTCTGGCTTTCCCTTGTCCACTAAATGTTGCGTTTGTGCTGTAAAAATCCTGTGGCTTTCCCTGTCCACTAAATGTCGCGTTAACACGTAGTAATGTGACCGTAAGAGCATGAAAGTAATGTGACGATTAGAGCATGTGAATGAACGACGACTGTTCTATCGTGAATAGCAATGAAATACATACTTTACTGAGTATTTATCGCCATTCTTCATATCCAATCTTGACGTCTGGTTTATTAGGTGAAGTTGGAAGGTAATGGAGATAAAGAGCATGTGAATGTAATGTGACGATTAGAGCATGTGAATGAACGATGACTGTTCTATCGTGAATAGCAATAAAATATATACTTTATTGAGTATTTATCGCCATTCTTCATATCCAATCCTGACGTCTGGTTTATTAAGTGAAGTTGGACGGTAATGGAGATAAAGAGGGGTGTATCGTGTTCTGGTTGTCCATATTGGAGAACCAATGAAATATCTACTTGTAAGAAGTTTATGACTTAAAAAACTCCGGCTTCTAACGGCTAGATAAGGGTTGAGGAGCCACATGCCTCCCTCTGCATGGAGCCAGACAGACGGAGCTTAAAGCAAGCCTGTTAATACACGACTGTGTGTTCTTGCTTTGATAATATGACGCAACTGTCCTTTATGCAATTATTAGAGGGGAGCTGTGGAAGTTCGCGGCTGCTGAGCAAGTCACACTCATCCATCCTACTCCCACCAAATTTGGCAGTTTGCCCCACAGTCAATCAGCCATGCAAGAAAGGAAACAAGATTTGCATTTAGATTGAACCATCCCTTTTCATCCCGTGAGAGAGAGAGAGATAAAGGAAAGAAGACACAATCTGTGATATATATCTTTCACTTTTTGACTAAACACATTCATAGAATGCATGTCTTCTTTACAAACAAAAACTGCGCTTTCCTTGCAACCAACATGAGGTTAGTGCGTTTGATCGATGCAGGGATGAATGGATTTGTTTTGTTCGCAATAAACGTGGGTGGGATTTGGGTGTCGCAGTCCACTAAAATATGTTGGGGTTCGCAAGGATGTGGTAAATAGTAATTGTAGAATTATAGTCATCTAAAAGACAGTGGTAGAGTGAAATAAATGGTGGTGGTGGTGGTGGAGGTAGGCGTGGCTGGCAGGTGTTGGATGAATTGTAGCTGGAACAATGGCTTATATTTATTAATTTCGTCTGATAGTGGTAGCGTGTCAGAGTTGGTCCGTAGTCAATTGTGCTTGTGGGCCATACAGATGAAAATTTTGGCCATTTATTCTGATCACCCTCGATTGAAGGTGGACTCGTGTCTTTCCCTGTGCGGATCAGTCCATCAGTTTCCAAAAAATAAAATAAAAAAGAAGAGGATTGAAGAGTTATTGCAACAGACATAGAACGGATGAAATATGAGAGGAAAAGACTAATATAACCAAGGAGGATAGATTTTGTTGATAAGCATCAATCATGAAGATACATCACATTAGTTTTTCATAATAATCCGATATTTATTTAGATTTGTATGAGTGATTCATGAAATCACCAAATTTTATATTTGACCATTTCCTAGGGAGAATATGAAGGACGTTAGACAGGGAACAGATGTACGTATGTTCACATAGCCGCCAAGTGTAATTTGGTTTGATTTAACTTTGCTCTTTCGTACGTATCCCAATAAACCATTGAAAGAATAGAGAAAACCAACAACCAGCCTCCACGTTACAAGCATAACATTGGACGTCGCACACTATCATTGGTCTTCTCTTGTTTGTTTGTGTGAAAAGAAAACTACACCCTCTTTTCCTCGCATCTATTGTCTGTGCTTCGCCCTCTATATATATATATCTTCCTTTCTTCTACGCTCACGTCACCGGTTAACTTAATCCGCTTCACACTCTCTTTCTCTTGGTCGAGTTGCTGCGTAAGTTTTCACAACAGTGTGGACTCGACCCTTTTGGGTTCGACTTTCAGCATGAACGGCTATGATTCTCCTCGCGGCTTTGTCAAAGACGTTAAGCGTATTGTTATCAAGGTCTCTCTTTCTTCTAACCTTTAAGCTTTTTACTTGGTTATTATGTGCCAATCTCTTTTTGTTTAAACCACCCTTTAAGCTTTTTACTTAGTTATTATCTGCCAGTCTCGTTTGTTTAACTTATCTGGGTGGCTTCTTTCGTCTAATGTAAATCAATGGCATAAGTTTGGAGTGCTGTCTTGAGTATCAGTGCATACCACTGAAAATTGTGTGCGCAGTTGTAGTGTGTTTGCCTCCAGTCTTGCTTGCCCGCCGCCCTTGTTTTCTTTATGGATTCGCTGTATGGCGGCAGGAATGTGTCAAAGTTTTGAACTTTTTGAGGGGTTATCCATTTCTTTTCTTTCTCGAGACCCGTAGGTATTGGACAAGATTGATGTAGGTATTGTTCTGGCGATTTATTGACAATGGACTATTCGATTATTGAAGGTTGGGACTGCTATTGTCACTAGGAGTGATGGCAGATTGGCGGTTGGGAGATTAGGATCCCTTTGTGAGCAGGTAAAACTATCTGGGTTTGCTTATGCAACCCCATTGTACGGTTTTCTTTGAACCTTAAATTTGTGAATTTCGACATGCAGATTAAAGAACTGAACTCTGAAGGTTATGAAGTTATTGTGGTGTCATCAGGTGCAGTTGGCCTCGGTCGTCAGAGGCTCAAGTACCGGAAATTAGTTAACACAAGGTTCTTTCTTTAGTTCTATGATCTGTTAGAATTGGGCAAGGTCTTATTCTGGGGAAAACTTACTTAGATACAAAGCCACAATGGGACAGTTTGCGACTGATTGCATTGTTGAATAAACCTTTGTTAAATGATTTAAAAACTGTTATACTTCTTGGAATGAGTATCCAATCATGGCATTAAGATTCATATAACTCCGGGTTCCATGTGAAAAGATGTTCCTTTGTTCTTTAAGCAAGTTTTTGTGATTAAAATTGTGATGAATAATTTGTATTTTTCAGCTTTGCTGATCTCCAAAAACCACTAATGGATCCTGACGGGAAGGCTTGTGCAGCTGTTGGTCAAAATAGTCTCATGGCTTTATATGATACATTGTTTAGTCAGGTACTTAATATCTTGCCACCGTTCTCCCTTTACCTACCATGAGTGCTTTTCCCTGAAATATTCAATTATGACTTGTTATAAACTGAAGCTTTTTATTGATTCAGTTGGATGTATCATCGGCGCAGCTTCTTGTGACTGATCATGATTTTAGAGACAAAGATTTTAGAAGACAACTTAGTGAGACTGTTATGTCGCTGTTAGATTTGAGGGTTGTTCCAATATTCAATGAAAATGACGCAGTGAGTACAAGGAAAGCTCCATATGAGGTGTGTAACTCATGTTTCCAATTTTGCGGGTTGCCCAAATACTTCAAATCTTCCTTTTATCAAATGACAACTACTATTAATGCCACCCATGCAGTTTCGATAAGTATTTCTATCCAAATCTTTTTTTTTTCAATCTGGTTTCTCTCTATGAATTTTAATTTCGCATTGAACACTCGCTGCAGGATTCTTCTGGGATATTTTGGGATAATGACAGTTTGGCTGCGTTGCTGGCCTTGGAGGTTAAAGCTGATCTTCTTGTTCTTTTGAGTGATGTCGAGGGCCTTTATAGCGGCCCTCCAAGTGACCCTCGCTCAAAGCTGATTCGGACATACATCAAAGAAAAACATCAGTCTGAGATCACTTTTGGAGACAAGTCTAGATTGGGAAGAGGAGGAATGATAGCTAAGGTAAAAGCAGCTGCCAATGCAGCTAGTGTTGGTGTCCCTGTTGTCATAACCAGGTATATTTTCATGCCTGACTTTATGCATGGATAAGTTTAGAGAAATCTAAATTTCCAGACGGTCCTTTTTATGTGCCATGCCAATCCCATATTTGATCTTGACAAATGTCACAATCCCCTATTTGATCTTTATTTGTCAAGAACTGATAAAATTGAGCATTAGTTTCTTAAGTCTTTTCTTTTTGTTCTTTGTCAGTGGGTATGCTCCTAATAACATTCTTAAAGTCCTCCAGGGAGAGGATGTTGGCACCCTCTTTCACGACGATGCACATCTGTGGACCTCAGCTAAAGAATTTGGAGCACGTGAGATGGCACTTGCAGCAAGGGAAAGTTCCAGAAGGCTTCAGGTACCATAACCTAGTAATATTCTTGCAAGTCTGTATTTAGTGGGGGAATTTTACCCCTTGGGAATTGAGATATCCCTTGCCGTTATTTTGGCTTACTAGATGTTTTAGCAGCATTATAACTTACTATTGTATTTACACTAGGCATTATCCTCTGAAGATAGGAAGAAAATATTGCTGGGAATTGCCGATGCCCTTGAGGCCAACGAAAATTACATCAAGGCAGAAAATGAAGCTGATCTTGCTGCTGCAGAGGCAGTTGGAATGACAAAATCTTTGATAGCTCGGCTGGCTTTAAAGCCTGGAAAGGCAAGCCATTCTGGGTTATTCTAAGTTTTCTGCTTTTCAACTTTACGTTTTAGAGATGCATATTCTAAGTTTTCCGCTTTTCAACTTTACGTTTTAGAGATGCATACTTTTTGCTGAAACTTTTATCTTTAAATTATGCCTTTTGTGATCTTTGCAGATTAAAAGTCTAGCAAATTCAGTCCGTGTGCTTGCCAATATGGAAGACCCAATTGGCCGTGTTCTGAAAAGGACTGAGGTGAGGAAAATGTATTTGCAGTTTCCCCCGTGTTCGTGCACATTTTTGGGGATCTTATCACTTTTCACTTTTAAGGGTACAAAAAGAAATTTTGCAGTTTTGGTTTAAATTTCCAGCTTCTAGAATATTAACTATTTTCCCTGATGTCTAGTTAAGAAAAAGCAGAATATCGATATTGCAAATTGTTGACTACTCTCTGGTGAAGCAGAATATCAATATTGCAAATTGTTGACTACTCTCTGGTGTTTATGATGTCTTCTATGCATCCAGCTTGCTGATGGACTCCTCTTGGAAAAGACATCATCTCCTTTAGGCGTTCTCCTAATAGTTTTTGAGGCTCGACCTGAGGCTTTAGTACAGGTATTCAAACTGTACACTTTTTGTTTTTGTGCATTTAACGATTTCTTCACCTTATTGTTCTTCTGATGAGGATAGCTGAATTGTTTAAATTATTTTCTATAGTTGACACTCACTCTGAACAGAATTAAAATGCATACTTGTTTTTTGTTTCTTCATTTATAGCTTCTTCTTTCCATGTTTGAACAGATTGCTTCTTTGGCAATTCGTAGCGGAAATGCTATTCTCTTGAAAGGGGGAAAGGAGGCCGTGAGGTCTAATGCTATTCTGCACAAGGTAAAATTCTTTATAATGCATGAAGTACTTTTTGAAAAAAATCAACATTGGTTTTATTCGTATATGGCTTATGTTCTTATGCCTTTAAATATTATTTTAGGTTATCACTGAAGCCATCCCAAATACTGTAGGAAGAAAACTTATCGGACTAGTGACTTCAAGGGATGAAATTCCTGATTTGCTTAAGGTGAAGTAAACCTTCAAGTGACGACTGACTTTCAAATTTCTTTGCTTCAAGAGGATTGCTATCCCAAGACTAAAGTTTGAGCTCTACATTTTTTTTTTCATGTACCAGCTTGATGATGTGATTGACCTAGTGATCCCAAGAGGCAGCAATAAACTTGTTTCTCAGATTAAAGAGTCAACTAAAATTCCAGTACTGGGTCATGCTGGTGAGATAAATCATTTCTGGAGTCCTTCTCATTTGTTCAACTCCAAAATTGTTGTACTCTGCTTTTCTACTAAAGTTGCATTTCATGATATGCAGATGGAATTTGCCATGTATATGTTGACAAATCTGCTAATTTAGAAATGGCAAAGCACATTATCCTGGATGCAAAGACAGATTATCCAGCAGCTTGTAATGCAATGGTAATGACTTGCTCAATATTATGTAGTTGGCATTGTTTTTCCCTTCTCATACTGCCATTGTTTCCACAATCATGTTCGAGTCTGGAATAACTTTGTTTTTCCTTGTCCATATGTCTTGTCACATCTTCTAAGATTAATTATTTTTCTGTAACTAGGAAACACTTCTAGTGCACAAGGATTTAGTGGGGACTGCCGGACTGACTGATCTTATAGTTGATCTACGCACTGAAGGTAGGCTGCTCAACAAGGCATTTTCTTTTTATTGATGGTCTTATGTTTGACCACACTTTTAGCAAACTCAAGAGGTACGAATTTGGTGAGCTTGATGGCAGACAGTTAATCAACTTATTGCCAACATGATAGTCATATTGAGTAATAATAATAATAAACTTATATCCAACATGAGGATCATATTGAGTAATAATAAGCTTCACTACAATCCTGGCTTGCAAATTTGATGATTGTAAAAAGCATTCTCTTGGGTTCATATAAGAAATCATCTGAATCTCATTGGATCATTTTATAGGGCTGCACTTGAAGAGCACATGGTACCCCTTTTCATTGCTAGAGAGCTACTTGGTTGTGATTAATTAATGCCAGAAATAGGAACTATTTGTATGTCTTTATCAGGTAGATTGTGATTAGCTTGTAACGACTTTGGGTTTTATATTCGTTTATTTAAAATCTCAAAAAATTGAGTTCTCATCTTATTACCCAGTTAATACGTGAAATATTTTACTTTTGATTTTGTTAGTAATCCTAGTTTATGTGGCCTTTATCCAATACAATCATTTTTTTTTATCGTGTCTCAATTGGTTATAATCTGAACACCTTGGAGATTGATTTTAGAATCTAAATTGTTCCTTGATTCCAGGTGTTACTTTGTATGGTGGACCAAAGGCAACTAAGAAGTTGAGCATTCCACAGGCACATTCTCTTCATCATGAGTACAATTCCATGGCTTGCACTATTGAAATTGTCAATGACGTGCATGGTGCCATTGATCATATACATGAATATGGAAGGTTTGCTTGTTCCTTCCCTTTTGGCGGAAAATGATTCTGTACCTTAAAAGAAATTTAGAGTTGTATAGACGATATGTGCATGGTGTATCATTTCTCTCTCTTCGTGGGCAGTGCACATACTGATTGCATTATAACAGAAGATCAAGAAGTTGCAGAGGTTTTCCTGCGTCAAGTTGACAGGTACTCTATTAGATCGTGCTTGGAAGTCATTTTCTTGTCCTGCTTCAAGTTTGAGAAGCGCTGTATTAGATTGTGCTTAGAAGTAACCTCTTGTCCTGCTTAAGTTTGTGATTTCCTAGTTTTTTGCAATTTCAGATTCAACATGATACCCAACTTGGATCCTCTCTTGTAGTTCAGTAGTTAATGTATCTTCAAATGAACTCACCAAGTGGATCCAAGTTTTCTGACATCATTTTCTTTATTTCCAGTGCTGCAGTCTTTCATAATGCTAGCACAAGATTCTGTGACGGTGCTCGATTTGGTTTAGGTGCAGAGGTAAATCATTAATCAAATCATTGCACTCTAGAGTTAGGCGTGCTCTCACATTTGGTTTCTCTTTTGATGGCTGGATGTATAGGTTGGAATAAGTACAAGTAGGATTCATGCTCGTGGCCCTGTAGGAGTTGAAGGACTGCTCACTACAAGATGGTAGGATATCTCTCCACTTCATTCCTTCATTTACTTCAACCGTCTCGGGGGATGTATATGCAAATATATGGTGTCTGGAAGGATAAAATCCGCTGCTCAATACATTGAAACCTTTGTTCCCATGCAGAATATCACACACTACTCACCCAGGATCTTTTGTTGTGCAGGATTCTAAGAGGTAGCGGGCAAGTTGTGGACGGCGATAATGGGGTGATTTACACCCACAAGGATATCATATAACTGCTGTATACTCTTTAAATGAGATTAGCTGGTACCCCATACATTCCTAGTATAACAAATAAGATGGTTATCAATCCCGTTGTCGCATTTCTTCCATGACCTGTAGACCCTTATTTGCAACAAGAGACTTAGTACAATTTGCTGTTAAGTTGACAATTCAAGGAAACTAGTGTAATGCAATTCAGGCTGTGAGCGGGTGATGTTCTTAGTATTATGTTGAAAATTTCACGCTGTAAGGATTATGAATGCTCTATACACTGATTAGGTACATGTGTGCTTCTTCAATGAACGCTAATTCTTCCTTATATTTATCGCAAGCACACGTACTGAAGCTTGAGTGGTGTTCATAGAAGTGAGTTTGGCTCCGGATGTGCCATTTTCAATTTGTACAGGGGGCTGAAACGATTGACGTGGCAACCTATGACTGCAACAATTGAAGCATTTTTTATTTAAAGAAAAAAATTGAAGGTGATAAAATGTTGGTGTATGCGGTTCTGGAAGTTGTCTTTGTGAGCGTAAGAGATGCTAATTAAACAGGTTATCAAGGTTTTAAATAGCAGGCTAAGTATTACACGCATAATGCATAATTATCTGCAATTGTCAAACATGACAGTGTTCTACCACATGGTCAAATTAATATACTGCGTTTACTCGGTTAGTTAAAAACATTGCTTCCATTTCTGACGTCTCCATAGTTTCTTTTCATATTTTATCGTCCTACACACACATGCAACAGCTACGCCATTTTGGTACGAGGATGTAAGTACAGGCCCACCTTTCCATTCTCTGATCAGCTTGTTGGTAATAATAACGGTAAGAGGTTGTAATAATTAGCAGTGATGATTGATGTGACCAAAAACTTTTCGTGAAAATAACTGGAGTTAAGCAGGAGAACGCATGATCCAGGTAACTCTAAAATCACCGTGTAGGAACAATTCCAATCTAATTTGACCCACATATTCTCATAAATAAACTCAATTCAACAAAGTAATGTGGTATAATATGAGCTCTGGCTTAGTTTTTTGATTTGATATACTCAACTTTCTAGAATTCTGATTTTAAAATTAATTCCAGTTATTTAATCTGAATCATGAGCTTTTCTAGACCTATATCAACTGTAATACATAAATTGCTCGTGTATTATGAATAATAAAATGAATTTCAGAGTACAAAACCATGAGAGCAGACAGTTGCAATCTAAATAAAATGAGGTCAAAAGCGTATTTTGCAATCAAGACACAAGACATAATAAACCAGCAACTCAAGCACGCATTTTATACATGATAAAATTCACGTAAAACACATGCATATATATATATATATATCAACGGAAGCGTAACGAAAATAATGTATACCTCCACCCATTGCGTACGTCTCTAAGTTTTGGATCTTCTATCCTCTCCTTAGCTCGACGATGGTGTGTGCTATCATCTTAGTAAGGATAGGGACCGAAACTGAGATGATTATATCCAACTCAACTCTCTCTGACTATCATAGAGACAAAATCATGAAGAGTTGGATGGGCGACAAATGTATATGGAGTGGTTATGGGTCATGAGTATATGGACCATCTAAAGGTGAGTCAGGGACCATCAAAGGTGAGTTTGTCGGGTCATTAAGATAAACTCTTACATTTTTCCACTTAGTCCATGTACCCCAAAACTACCACATATAACAAGAAATCAAATATATGAATCATGACGATAGGTCCTCTTATAGTGAGTATTATCTTTCATGTATTACATATACAAAATTTGTCATTATTAGCCCTTCAACTTAATGAATAAACCATATGTTTATTCTAGGTCCAACTTAAACGACATTCTTCAAAATCAATCAAAATATGTGTGCACAAAATTTATGAGAAAATATCAAACTGAATAAGAGTTCCATTGAATCAATAAATGTACAACAAAATCGCAGTGTGGAACCAAGGCCCATATGCATTACGTGATCCTTAAACTGCTTAAGTGGCATGCCTTTAGTTAAAGGATCCGCAATCATCAAATCAGTGCTAGTGCTCGATGACAACTTTCTTTTCCTTAACACGTTCTCTTATGGCTAAATACTTAATGTCGATATGCTTATTTCGACTTCCACTCTTTGGAATCAATGCAGCCAGCAAAGTCTAAATCGGAGTAGCCAACTACTTCCAAGTTCTCAGTTCGTCTGTATAGCAGCATGTAGTCCTTTGTGCCCTGAAGATATCTCATAACCTTCTCTACAGCTTTCCAGTAATCAATACCTGGATTACTCTGATATCTTCCTAACATTCCAACAGCATATGCAATGTCAGATCGGGCGTAGACCTGAGCATACATAAGGCTTCCTACAGCTGAAGCATATGAAATGTTCTTCATGTGTTCCCGCTCAAAGTCATTCTTCGGGCACTGATTCAAATTAAATCTATCACCCTTGACTATGGTTGCTACACTTGGCGTACAATCTTTCATCCGAAATCTCTCTAAAATTTTATTGATATAGGTATCTTGAGACAAACCCAAAATGCCTCGAGATCTTTCTCTATGGATCTTAATGCCAATGACATAAGATGCCTCACCCATATCTTTCATATCAAAATTCTTTGAGAGAAATTGTTTCACCTCATATAGCAAACCCTTATTATTAGTCGCAAGGAAAATGTCATCCACGTATAACATAAGAAAACAAGTCTTACTCCCACTGACCTTCTGGTATAAACACTGGTCCATTATATTCTCTTTAAAACCGAATGAAATGATAACCTGATGAAATTTTAAATACCATTTTCGGGAGGCTTGTTTTAACCCATATATGGATTTATATGGATTTATTAAGCTTACAGACTAAATGCCCACTATTGCTAGAGGAGAATCCTTCAGGTTGTTTCATGTAAACCTCTTCCTTTAGCTCACCATTGAGGAACGCCGTTTTCACATCTATTTGATGTAACTCAAGATCAAAATGAACTACTAATGCCATGATTACACGAAGAGAATCTTTCTTAGATACAGGAGAAAATGTCTCCGTGTAGTCGATTCCTTTCCTCTGAGTGAACCCTTTGGCATCAAGTCTTGCTTTATGTCTCTCGATGTTGCCTCTTGAGTCTTTCTTTGTCTTAAATACCGATCTACATCTAATGGTTTTCACACCATTGGGCAACTCAACGAGTTCCCAGACTTGATTAGATGCCATAGAATCTATCTCATCCTTCATAGCATTGTACCACAAGTCCGATTCCTTAGAACTCATGGCTTGCGAAAATGTTTCAGGATCATTTTCGGCTCCAACGTTGTAATCTGACTCTTGTAGATACACTATGTAATCACTAGGTATTGCTGACCTTCTAACCCTAGTGGATCTCCTTAATGTTGTATTATCATCCTCATGAGGAACTTGTTGTTCAACCTGTTGTTCCATTGGTTGTTCGACAATTTCTGGTTGTTCCTCATTTATAACTTGATCTACTGGATTAGTGGTAACAGCTTGTGGAACTTCAGTAACTGGTTGTCCCACACCTGTTTTACCTTGAGAGATGTGAATGGCAATCAATCGATCACTTGAACCATAGGGTTGAGCTTCATAATGGCCGCTTTCAGAAAATATCTCTGGAAAATGACCACTCTACTGATCAAGTCATTCTCAAGAAATTTTGCATTTCTTGATTCCACAATTCTAGTGCTGTGAGATGGACAATAGAATCTATACCCCTTAGACCTTTTAGCATATCTAATGAAATACCCACTAATGGTCCTTGGGTCTAGCTTCTTCTCCTGTGGGTTATAAATTCTCACTTCAGCCGGGCATTCCCAAACGCGTATATGCCTCAAACTCGGTTCTAACCTTTAAATAACTCAAAAGGTGTCTTCGAGACAGCCTTGGTTGAAACTCGATTTAATATATACACAACCGTCTTTAGAGCTTCTGTCCACAGGAATTGAAGAAGTTTTGTGTTACTCCTAATACTTCTCACCATGTCTATTAAGGTTCGATTTCTTCTTTCTGCCACACCATTTTGATCCGGAGAACCAGGCATGGTGTACTGGGCAATAATCCCATGTTCCTGAAGAAACTTCGCAAAAGGTCCAGGTGCTTGTCCATGCTCAGTGTATCTACCATAGTACTCTCCACCTCTATCTGGCCTTACGATTTTAATAAGCTTTCCACATTGATTCTCCACTTCAGCCTTAAACATGTTAAAGGCATCCAAAGCTTCATCCTTAGAACGAAGTAAGTAGAGATACATATATCGTAAATAGTCGTCTATGAAGGTGATAAAGTATTTCAGACTATTTGTATCCATATCTGGACAACAAATATCTGTATGTATGATTTTCACCAGGTTTGTACTCCTCTTGGCACCCCTTTTAGACTTGTTAGTTTGCTTACCCTTAATGAAATTCACGCAAGTCTCAAAGTCAATAAAATCTAAAGTACTAAGTACTCCTTCATTTACCAATCTTTTAATTCTCTCAATGGAGATGTGTCCTAATTTACGATGCCACAGCATAGAGAATTATTCATTCACAACACATCGTTTTAATCTGGCAGTGACATGCATTGAACTATAGGTATCCTCATTTTGCAATTGAATGGAATAAAGACCATCACATAATGTACCATACCCAATAACTTTAGATTCATTACATAAATTGAAACCAGAATCTGAAAAGTTAAAGGAAAAACCAAATGGTACAAGTCTTGATACAGAAATCAAATTTTTAGAGAAATTTGGAGCATAAAAGGTCTTTTCCAAGCACAAAACAAAACCACTGCTCAAAACCAAACTGCAAGCGCCGATGGCTTCCACACGTAAACTCGTCTTGCTACCTGAATAGATGACTTGTTCACTTCCCACCGGCTTCCTTAGGTTTTGCATACCCTGTAAAGTA